>CM042173.1:17291650-17306650 GCA_023376005.1 Doryteuthis pealeii
CGAGGAACCGGTGATATATTCTCCACTGTAGGAACGGCGGTACAAAGATGATAATTCGAAGGTCGACTCTAAGATATAGAGATAAGAGAGAACATAAAAAATATGAAGAGAACAAGATGGAAGTAGAATCACGGACAAAAAGGAAAGAATAAGAAAAAAGATGGAATGTAGTTTTATCGTGTGTGGTGGAAATGGACATGGCGATTCCAAGTTCGAATTCTGGATGATGCTATTTGCATTTCTTATAGTGCTAAAAACCCTGGAGAAAGGTATGTATCCAATTCTCCCTATCAGCTATCGCGAGAGCGGCGGCAGTCAATGGCCAAACTGAGCCAGGGGAGTATGGGACAATGCCAGCCTTACTAAGAGAACCGAAAACTGCGCGCTCTACAGAGCGTGTGTTGAGCTACTCTCCCTATACAGTAGCGAAACCTGGATCACAACTCATACGTGAGGAAAACTGGTCTTACATTTCTCAGGTGCCTACGCCGCATTCTACGCATTTGCTCTGGCACAAATGCCCCAACACAAACGTGTTGGAACGAGCAAACATAATACACAGCATGCCCGCCATCACCTGCGAGAGACGCCTGCGTGGCTTGGCCACGTCAGGAGGATGGACAAAGGCCGCATCCCCAAAGACCTACTGTATGGTGAACTAGTAGAGGGCACCCGACCGGTAGGGAGACCATGCCTGCACTTTAAAGATGTCTGTAAGAGGGACATGAAGACATGCCACATCGACATCAACACCTGGGAGGCTTGTGCAGAAGACCGTGCAACCTGGCGACTCCACGTCAAACAAGGAACGAAAAAGAGTAAAAAAGAGAGGAAAGAAGCCGCCGCAGAAAAGAGAGCCATAAGGAAGGAGAGACAACAGAATCTCCAGCAATCATCACCGTTTGTTTGCACCAGAGATTGCCATTCAAGAAGAAATTGCCGGTAACAAATCACCGACACATCAACATCTCCAGGGACATCCTTCACATGAGACATCTGTGGTGGAGAATGTTTTTCGAACAATGAAGTTCACAGTCACAGGAGGCTCTGTAGCTTCCGAGACTAAATTGCCAATGATTATTATTCTATTGTTTTTACTGAGTTACAGTTAAATATGAATATAACGAGAATTTTATTGATATAAAGATGGTTGTAATAAAAAAAAAGGAAGGAGAGACAGCAGCAACTCCAGTAAGGATCACTGTTTGTTTGCAGTCACTGCACCAGAGATTGTCATTCAAAAATTGGTCTGTTCAGCCACTCATGCAGTTGCAGATAAAAGAAAAAGTGGACACTACGCCATCATCCTTAATAGACGGAAGGATACCAACAATGGGTAAATAGTAACGCATATATAAAGGTCAGTTGGTATGTATGTCAGGAGGAAACTTTGAAAATAATCCAATTAATGACAAAGTAAATATATATACACATTAAATATCACCAGGGCTTGGTTTTTGAGCAAAATAATGAAGGTTTTTGATATATAGTGAAGATACTTAAAAAAGATAAAATTTAAATGATAATAGCATAGTTTTTTTTTTTGTCATTTAATATTTTAAAATAGTTGACATTAATTTTATTTCCAGAGTGGCTGGATCAACGCAACATCTTTTGTTTTACATTAGGGATTTTAATGGGGATGCTACGAGTATCCAACTCACGATTCAATAATAATGGATTTGTGAGAAAATTTTTTTTACCTCCCCCACTACCCAGACAACGCCGGGTAGACGCTTCTAGTAATGATATAAAAATTACATAGTATGGAAAGCTCGTTTCAAGAGCTTTTTAATGCACGATCTTTTTTACATAGGGATTTTAATGGGGCATACTACGAAGATCGAACTCGCGATTCAATAATAATGGATTTGTGAGACTATTTTTTTTTACCTCCCTCACTAAAAAATAGAACAATTAACAACAAAGTAAATATATATACGCATTCACTATCGCCAGATCTTGGTTTTTCAGCAAAAATAAATAGTGGCGGAGAAGTTGCGTACATACATACACAACTTTTGTTTACGCTGAAGCACCAGCCAGCGTGCCACATTCAGCTGCTAGGAACGAAAGTAAAACCGATTTATTTTCATATAATCCACAAGACAAAGGAGCTGATGGTGGGTGTAGCGCTCCACCTCAGATGCCAAAAAAACAATCTCCTTGGTCTAGCGCTAGTGAAAAGGGGATAGACACACATGATCAGGTTTTCAAATAGAAAACGCTATTTTTCAACATGGTCACCACAACGGGCAATGCATTTTCGATTAACAAAAGCCTGTATTTCACTTTGAAATCAGGTATTTATCCAACCCGTCTGCCACAGTTTAGGATGTGACACAAAATCACAAGGATGGTGCATGCAGCGAGGATCGAACTCGCTATTCAGTAGTAATGGATCGGCAAGACTAGGTTGCTAGTCGGTAGAGTGTTCGGCTAGGAATCACAAGGTTCTTGGTTCGATACCGGCCCTCGTCAACTCAGTGTATGAATATCACAGGGATCTGTGCGGTAAAACGAGATGCTGATGGTAGGTGTGGCGCTCCATCTCAGATGCTGAAAAAATCCCCTTGGTCTAGTGTTTGTGAAAAGGGAATAGACTCCCTCGCTGTTTGGCTGATACCGACATTAGGCCGCCCCGACGACTTTACTTACTTTACACCATGATTAGACACCATCTCTGAAAGTCATGACTCATAGTAGGGTGAGTCAAAAATTGTGCATCTCAGCTAGGATCGAACTCGCTATTCAGTAGTAATGGATCTGCAAGACTAGATTGCTAACCATTACACCACGATTAGATGTCCTCTCTGAAAGTAATATATCATACTAGGATGAGTCAAAAATCGTGCAATATTCTGGTACGTGCTAGTTTGCCTCGCGTATATAACGTGACCGAAGCAGTTGAAACCGTGCTATTAGTACCCGCTGTGGTTGGTAGTATCGTGGCAGTTAGTGCGCTCACATGTTGTGCATTGGTTCACTCCGTGTGTGATTTAAAAACCACACACATGAACGTGAAATATAGTCTAATTCGGGAACATATGCTTTACGATTTCAAACTAGGTCAAAACCAAAACATTTATGCGAAAGATGTTTTGTTTGACGGCATATCAATCTCAGTGGGTCATTTAATGCCGACAAAGTTTTGAAATGAATTCATTCTTAATGGATACTCAATTTTTGTTATAAAAACCTTTTTCTATTCAACCCATAGATGGGACCCTAACAGATACTACCACTCTGTGTCAGAGTGGACCTGGAAGCAATGATGATGAAGGGGTGCTCCACATTCCCCAAACCCCCAGAACTGGAACCTCACCATCAGATAGAGTTTAACGTCATTCCCAGGACATGTAGACCCTTAGCCCCCACCTTCTAACACCCATATGATAAAAAGGGTTGGGATTTACCATAAAGGCAATAGGGTTGGGACAACCATATAGGTGCTAGGAATTAACGTGACTAGCCAATTGATCGGAGGAGGCCTCTCCGACCGCCCGTCTAGCCTAAGTAAGAGTTTAAGTGGAGTGTTGCATGTCATAGACTTCTCATCGACCAGGTTTCCGTCCCTAAGCATCACAAGTCGTCACCCACAGCCAACAGGTGGCTCCATTGGGGGGTTCTTACCCCTCTGTAGAGGTGCAGTCGGTGTATTCTAAAACCCCGGTCGACAGGGTTGCTAAAAATGAAGGCGCAGTTAATCAGAGTACAGTAACCAAATGGTTCTGGTCGGCCTATAAGCGGGATTGCGAGGACTATGCAAAGTCATGTCGGCCTATAAGCGTGGATTGCGTGGACTATGCAAAGTCAGGTCAGCCTATAAGCGTTGATTGCAAGGACTATGTAAAGTCAGGTCGGCCAATCAGCGTGGATTACGAGAGACTATGCAAAGTCAGGTCGGCCTTAAGCGTGATTGCGGGACTATGCAAAGTCATGTCGGCCTATAAGCGTGGATTACGAGACTATGCAAAGTCAGGTCAGCCTATAAAGCGTTGATTGCAAGGACTATGTAAAGTCAGGTCGGCCTATAAGCGTGGATTACGAGGACTATGCAAAGTTCAGGTCGGCCTATTTAAGCGTTGGGAATACGAGACTATGCAAATCAGGTCGCATAAGCGTGGATTACGGAGGACTATCAAAGTCAGGTCGGCCTATAAGCGTTGATTACGAGGACTATGCAAGGTCAGGTCGGCTTATAAGAGTGGATTACGAGGACTATGCAAAGTCAGGTCGGCTATAGCGTGGGATTTACAGGACATATGCAAAGTCAGGTCGGCCTATAAGCGGGGATTGCGGGGACTATGCAAAGTCAGGCGGCCTATTAACGTTGATTACGAGACTATGCAAAGTCAGGTCGCCTATAAGCGTGGATACGGGACTATGCAAAGTCAAGGTCGGCCATAAGATGGATTACGAGGGACTATGAAAAGTCAGGTCGGGCCTATGAGCGTGGATTACGAGGACTATGAAAAGTCAGGGGCGGCCTATAAGCGTGGATTACGAGGACTTATGAAAAGTCAGGGCGGCCTATAAGCGTGATTCGAGGACTATGCAAGTCAGTCGGCTATAAGCGTGGATTACGAGGACTATGCAAGTCAGGTCGGCCTATAAGCGTTGATTACGAGGACTATGCAAAGTCAGTCGTATTACGAGGACTATGCAAAGTCAGGTCGGCTATAAGCGTGGATTACGGGACTATGCAAAGTCAGGTCGGCCTATAAAACGTGGATTACGAGGACTATGCAAAGTCAGGTCGGCCTATAAGCGTGGATTACGAGGACTTATGCAAAGTCAGGTCGGCCTATAAGAGTGGATTTACGAGGACTATGAAGAGTCAGGGTCGGCCTATGAGCGTGGATTACGAGGACTATGAAAAGTCAGGTCGGCCTATAAGCGTGGATTAGAGGACTATGAAAAGTCAGAGCGGCCTATAAGCGTGGATTGCAAAGGACTATGCAAAGTCAGGTCGGCCTATAAGCGTAGATTACGAGGACTATGCAAAGTCAGGTCGGCCTATAAGCGTGGGATTACGAGGACTATGCAAAGTCAGTCGGCCTATAAGCGTGGATTGCGGGGACTATGCAAAGTCAGGTCGGCATATTAAGCGTTGAATTACGAGGACTATGCAAGTCAGGTCGGCTTATAAGCGTGGATTATGAGGACTATGAAAAGTCAGGTCGGCCTATGAGGTGGATTACGAGGACTATGAAAAGTCAGGTCGGCCTATAAGCGTGGATTACGAGGACTATGAAAAGTCAGGGCGGCCTAAGCGTGGATTACGAGGACTATGAAAAGTCAGGTCGGCTATAAGCGTGGATTGCGTGGACTATGCAAGTCAGGTCAGCCTATTAAGCGTTGATTGCAAGGACTATGATAAAGTCAGGTCGGCCAATCAGCGTGGATTACGAGGACTATGCAAAGTCAGGTCGGCCTATAAGCGTGGATTGCGAGGCTGCAAAAGTCATGTCGGCCTATAAGCGTGGATTACGAGGACTATGCAAAGTCAGGTCAGCCTATAAGCGTTGATTGCAAGGACTTATGTAAAGTCAGGTCGGCCTATTAAGCGTGGATTACGAGGACTATGCAAGTCAGGCGGCTATAAGCGTGGATTTACGAGGACTATGCAAAGTTCAGGTCGGCCTATAAGCGTGATTACGAGGACTTATGCAAAGTCAGGTCGGCCTATAAGCGGTTGATTTACGGCAGACTATGCAAAGTCAGGTCGGTTATAAGAGTGGATTACGAGGAGGACTATTGCAAAGTCAGGGTCGGCCTATAAGCGTGGATTACGAGGACTATCTGCAAAGTCAGGTCGGCCTATAAGCGGGGATTTTGCGGGGGACTATGGCAAAGGTTCAGGTCGCTATAAGGCGTTGATTACGAGGACTATGCAAAGTCAGGGTCGCCTATAAGCGTGGATTACGAAGGACTATGCAAAGTCAGGTTTCGGCCTATAAGAGTGGATTACGAGGACTATGAAAAGTCAGGTCGGCCTATGAGCGTGGATTACAGGACTATGAAAAGTCAGGGCGGCCTATAAGCGTGGATTACGAGGACTATGAAAGTCGGGCGGCCTATAAGCGTGGATTGCGAGGACTATGGCAAAGTCAGGTGCGCCTATAAGCGTGGATTACGGTTACTATTGCCAAAGTCAGGTCGGCTTATAAGCGTTGATTCGAGGACTATGCAAAGTCAGGTCGGCTTATAAGAGTGGAACGAGGACTAATTAGCAAAGTCAGGTCGGCTTAAGCGTGGATTACGAGGACTATGCAAAAGTTCAGGCGGCCTATAAGCGGTGGATTGCGGGGACTATGCAAAGTCAGTCGGCCTATAAAAACGTGGATTACGAGGACTATGCAAAGTCAGGTCGGCCTATAGCGTGGGATTACGGGTCTATGCAAGTCAGGTCGGCCTATAAGAGTGGATTACGAGGACTATGAGAGTCAGGTCGGCCCTTATGAGCGTGGATTACGAGGACTATGAAAAGTCAGGTCGCCTATAGCGTGGATTACGAGGACTATGAAAAGTCAGAGCGGCCTATAGCGTGATTGCAAGGGACTATGCAAAGTCAGGGTCGAGCCTATTAAGCGTAGATTACGAGGACTATGCAAAGTCAGGGTCGCCTATTAAGCGTGGATTACGAGGACTATGCCAAAGTCAGGTCGGCTATTAAGCGTGGGATTGCGGGGACTATAGCCAAGTCAGGTCGGCATATAAGCGTTGATTCGAGGATATGCAAAGTCAGGTTCGGCTTATAGAGTGGCATTATGGAGGACTATTGAAAAGTCAGTCGGCCTATGAGCGTGGATTACGAGGACTATAAAAGTCAGGTCGGCCCTATAAGCCGTGGATACGAGGATATGAAAATCAGGGCGGCCTATAAGCGTGGATTACGAGACTATGAAAAGTCAGGTCGGCCTATAAGCGTGGATTACGAGGACTTATGGAAAAGCAGGCGGCCTATAAAGCGTGGATTGCGAGGGACTATGCAAAGTCAGGTCGGCCTATAAGCGTTGGATTTGCGACGACTATGCAAAGTTAGTCGGCTATAAGCGTGGTTGCGAGGACTATGCAAAGTCAGGTCGGCCTATAAGCGTTGATTTACGAGGGACTATGCAAGTCAGGTTCGGCCTATAAGCGTGGATTTTACGAGGACTATGAAATGTCAGGAAACGGCCTATAAGCTGTAGGATTCTGACGGACTATGCAAAGTCAGGTCGGCTATAAACGTGGATTACGAGGACTATGCACAGCTCAGATCGGCCTATAAGGCGGGAGTTGCGAGGACTATGCAAAGTCAGGTCGGCCTATAAGCATGGATTACGGGACTCTTGCCAAAGTCATGTTTGCCTATAGCGTGGATATGAGGACTAGCAATAGGTTCGGCCTATAAGCGTAGATCTCTGAACGGGACTATGCAAGTCAGGTCGGCTATAAGCGTGGATTACGAGGACTTATGCAAAGTTCAGGTCGGGCCTATAAGCGTGGGATTTGAGGGACTTATGCAAAGTCAGTCGGCCTATAGCGTGGGATTGCGAGGATATACAAAGTCAGTCGGGCCTATAAGCGTGGATTACGAGGACTATGCAAAGTCAGGTCGGCCTATAAGCGTGGATTACGCGGACTGATGAAAGTCAGGTCGGCCTATAAGCGTAGATTCTGACGACTATGCAAAGTCAGGTCGGCCTTATTAAGCGTGGATTACGAGGACTATGCCAAAAGTTAGATCGGCCTATAAGCGTGGAATTGCGAGGACTATGCAAAGTCAGGTCGGCCTGATAAGCGTGGATACGAGGACTATGCCAAAGTCAGGTCGGCCTACAAGCGTGGATTACGAGGGACTATGCAAAAGTTCAAGTTGGCCTATAAACGTGGATTACGAGGACTATGCAAAGTCAGGTCGGCCCTATAAAGTTGGATTGCGAGGACTATGCCAAATCAGGTCGGCTATAAGCGTGTATTGCGAGGACTATGCAAAGTTCAAGGTCGGCCATAAGCGTGGATTACGAGGACTAGAAAAGTCAGGTCGCCTAAAGCGTGGTTGCGGGACTATGCAAAGTCAGGTCGGCCTATTAAGCGTAGATTAACGAGGACTATAGCAAAGTCAGGTCGGCCTATAAGCGTGGATACGAGGACTATGCAAAGTCAGTCGGTCTATAAGCGTGGATTGCGGGGACTATGCAAAGTCAGGTCGGCCTATTAAGCGTGGATTGCGAGACTATGCAAGTCAGGTCGGCCTATAAGCGTGGATTTGCCGAGGACTACTGCCAAAGCAGGTTCGGCCTATAAGCGTGGATTGCGAGGACTATGCAAAGTTCAGGTCGGCCTATAAAGCGTGGATTACGAGACTATGCAAAGTCAGGTCGGACCTAAAGCGTGGATTGCGAGGACTTATGAAAAAGTCAGGTCGGCCTACATAAGCGTAGATTCTGACGACTATGCAACAGGTCGGCTATAAAGCCGGTGATTACGAGGACTATGCAAAGTTAGATCGGCTATAAGGTGGATTGCGAGGGACTATGGCAAAGTCAGGTCGGCCTATAACGCGTGGATATACGAGTACTATCACACAAGATCAGGTCGCTATAAGCGTTGGATTACGCAGGGCTATGCAAGTCAGGTCGGAGCCTATAGCGTGGATAGAGGGAACTATAAGACAACAGTCAGTCGGCCTATAAGCGTGGATTACGAGGGACTATGCAAAGGTCGGATCGGCCTACAAGCGTGGATTACGAGGACTATGCAAAGTCAGGTTGGCCTATAAACGTGGATTACGAGGACTATGCAAGTCAGGTCGGCCTATAAAAGCGTGGACTTTACGAGGACTATGCAAAGTCAGGTCGGACCTATAAGCGTGTATTGCGAGGACGATGCAAAGTCAGGTCGGCCTAAAGCGTGGATTCGAGGACTATGAAAAGTCAGGGGCGGCCATAAGCGTGGATTGCGAGGACTATGCAAAGTCAAGGTCGGCCTATAAGCGTAGATTACGAGGACTTATTGCAAAGTCAGGTCGGCCTTATTAAGCGTGGATTACGAGGACTAGCAAAGTCAGGTCGGGATCTTATAACGTGGATTGCGGGACTATGCAAAGTTCAGGTCGGCCTATAAGCGTTGATTACGAGGACTATGCAAAGTCAGGTCGGCTTTAAGAGTGGAATACCGGGACTATGAAAGTCAGGTCGGCTATCCGAGCGTGGATTACGAGGACTATGAAAAGTTCAGGTTGGCCTATAAACGTGGATTACGAAGGCTATGCAAAGTCAGTCGGCCTATAAACGTTGGATTTACAGGACTATGCAAAGTCAGGTCGGGCCTATAGCGTGTATTGCGAGGACTATGCAAAGTCAGGTCGGCCAATAAGCGTGGATTACGAGGACTATGAAAAGTCAGGGCGGCCTATAAGCGTGAGACTGCGAGGGACTATGCCAAAAGTCAGGTCGGCCTTATAAGCGTAGATACGATGACTATGCAAAGTCAGGGTCGGCCTATAAGCGTGGATACGAGGACTATGCAAAGTCAGGTCGGTCTATTAAGCGTGATTACAGGGACTTATGCAAAGTCAGATCGGCCTATCAAGCGTGTATTGCGAGGACTATGCAAAGTCAGGTCGGCTATAAGCGTTGGATTACGAGGACTATGCAAGTAGGTTTGGCCTATAAGCCGTGATTATGAGGGACTATAAAAAGGCAGGTCGGCCTATAAGCGTGATTCTGACGACTATGCAAAAGTCAGGTCGGCCTATAAGCGTGATACGGGACTATGCAAAGTCAGGTCGGCCCATAAGCGTGGTGCGAGGACTATGCAAGTCAGGTCGAGCCTAATAAGCCGTGGATTGCGAGGACTATGCAAAGTCCCCAGTTCGGCCTATAGCGTGGATTGCGAGGACTATGCAAAGTCGGTTCGGCCTATAAGCGTGGATGCGAGGACTATGCAAGTCAGGTCGGCCTATAAGCGTGGATTTACGAGGGACATGCAAGTCAGGGTCGGCCTATAAGCCGTGGATTAACGAGGACTATGCAAAGGTCAGATCGGCCTACTAAGCGTGGATTGCGAGGACTATGCAAAGTCAGGTCGGCCTATAAGCGTGGATTACGAGTTACTATACAAAGTCAGGTCGCCTATAACGTGGTTACGAGGACTATGAAGAGTCAGGGTCGGCCTATTGAGCGTAGGATTACGGGGACTTATGAAAAGTTCAGGTCGGCCTATAAGCGTGGGAAATTACGAGGACTATTGAAAAGTCAGAGCGGCCTATAAGAGTTGGATTGCAAACTGAAGTCAGGAACTGGGCCTATAACGTATGAAAGCGAGGACTATGCAAAGTCAGGTCGCGACCAAAGCGTGGAATTACGAGGACTATGCAAAGTCAGGTCTGGCCCTCAGCACCTATACATCGTGGATTGCGGGGGACTATGCCAAAGTTGCAACGGTCCAGGCCTCTAAGCGTTGAACGCAGTTGGACTATGCCAAAGTCACGGTCGGCTTATTACAAAGCTGGGATTAATGACGAGCACTATTGCACAAAGTACAGGTCAGGCCTTATGAAGCGGCTCTCACTATGAGAAATCAAGTCAGAGTCGGCCTATAAGCGTGGGATTTAACGACGACATCACACAGTCAGGGCGTTGCTATAAGCGTGACAGTTACGAGGACGTATGAAAAGTCAGGTCAGTTCTCTAAGCCGTGGATTACGGGACTTCATGACAGTGCCGAAGCGCGGGCGCAATATTAAGATATAGATTTGCACCGCAGGATAATGCAGTCAGGTCGGCCTATTAGAGCGTGCGATTGCGAACGACTATGCAAAGCATTAGGTCGGGCCACTCTCACAGCGTGGACGTTCGCGAGGACTATGCAAAGTTCAGGCGGTCCTATAAGCGTTGTTTACGAGGAACTCTATTGCAAAGTCAGGTCGGCCTATAAGCGTGGATTACGAGGACTATGAACTCTTGCAGCTCTCTCGTGATTCTGACGACTATGCAAATCAGGTCGGCTCTCTCGGAACTATACCGGGGACTATGCAAAGTCAGACGGCTCTCTTATCAGTCGTGCACTGCAGGACCTTATAGCAAAAGTCAGTTCAGGCCCTATGAAGGTGGCATCTCACTATGCAAAGTCAGGTTTGCACTATAATGCTACGGGATCTCACTGTGAGGACCTATGCAAAATAGTCAGGCGGCACCTACTCGTCAGCTCTACTGCATCGACTACTGCGACAGTCTCGCCCAGGTCCGGCCTATAAGCCTTGGACTCTATCGACGGACTACTCGCAAACGTCAGGTCGGCTATAGACGTGGGATATACGACATAGCCAAATCAGGTCGCGTATATGCCGTGGCTCTCAGACTATGACAAAAGGCTCATCAGCCTATAAGACAGTTTGATTGACGAGGACTATGCAAAGTCAGATCGGCTATTAAGCGTGGATTATTCAGCATGAGGACTATGATAAGCTCAGGTCGGCTTTAGAGCAGTGTGATTCTAGCACGACTCTCTGCCAAAAGTCTTACGGTCGGTCCCTATAACAAGCGTAGACTTACGAGGACTATGCAAAGTTAGTCGGCTATAAGCGTGGATTGCGAGGACTATGCAAAGTCAGGTCGGCCTATAAGCGTGGATTTACGAGGACTATGCAAAGTCAGGTCGGCCTACAAGCGTGGATACGAGGACTATTGCCAAAGTCAAGTTGGCCTATAAACGTGGATTACGAGACTATGCAAAAGTCAGGTCACGAAGCGCACTACCACAGGGATTACCGGAGTCTGCTCCTAACGTTGATGAGATCCGGGTGGCTTCCCCTTCCCCTCCCTCAGGCGGGCAACTATCGCTACAGCCGCGACTACACTGTCCGATACCCATCACCGAGTATGCAAAATACGCTTAACGAAACCACATCTTTACACCCCACTTCTACGCCCAACGAGGTCTCTATAAAACGATAGGTCTTCGAGCAGTAGGACTGTACTGCCAAAGTCAGTCGCCTTATAAGCGGCGTGTATTGCGAGGCTATGCAAAGTCAGGTCTGGCCTACAGTGAGGAGGCGAGGCATTGACGAGGACTACTGATAACTCAGGTCGGGGCCTCCATGATACGTCGCGTGGACTCTCGATGGATATGCAAAGCACACGGTCGACCTATAACGATCAGATTTGCCGAGGACCTATGCAGGAAGTCAAGAGTCGCCTATAAGCGTGAATGTAGCGGAGGACCTATTGCAAAGTCAGGTCGGCTCTCTAAAGTGTGGGATTTGCGGGAACTATGCAAAGTTCAGGTCGGCCTATAGAGCTCGGACATTGCCCGAGACTATGCACAAGTCTCACGGTCCTCATAAGCGTGCTCTTGTCTGCTACTCCAACAGTCAGGCCCTATCAAGCGTTAATGCCAGGAGCATATACATACACGGCCTATAGCGTGGGCTCACGAGACTACTCGGCTAACAGTCCATACAGACTTTCTCAGCGTGGATTGCGAGACTATGAAAAGTCAGTCGGCCCTATAAGCGTAGATCTGACGACTATGCAAAGTCAGGTCGGCCTATTAAGGCGTGGATTTACGAGGACTATGCAAAGTTAGATCGGCCTAAAGCGTGGATCGGACTATGCAAGTCAGGTCGGGTTAATACAGCGTGGCATTACGAGTACTATGACCCAAAGTCAGGTCGCCCCTATAGCTGAGATTACGAGGACTATGCAAAGTCAGGCTTCGGCCTATAAGCGTGCGATTTACGAGGACTTATGCAAAGTCAGGTCGGCCTATTAAGCGTGGATTACGAGGACTATGCAAAGTCGGATCGGCCTACAAGCGTGGATTACGAGGGACTTATGCAAAGTCAGGTTGGCCTCATAAAACGTTGGATTAGCGGAGGACTATGCAAAGTCAGGTCGGCCTATAAGCGGTGTTACGCACGTGGGACTATGCAAAGTCAGGTCGGCCTATAAGCGTGTATTCGAGGACTAATGCAAAGTCAGGTCGGCCTTATAAGCGTGGAATTACGAGGACTATGAAAGTCCAGGGCGGCCTATAAGCGTGGGATTGCGAGGACATGCAAAGTCAGTCGGCCCTAAAGCGTAGATTTCGAGACTATGCAAAAAGTTCAGGTCGGCCTATTTAGCGTGGGATTACGAGGACTATGGCCAAAGTCAGGTCGGTCTATAAGCGTGGATTGCGGGACTATGCCAAAGTCAGGTCGGCCTATAGCAAGTGATTACTTGAGACTATGGCAAAGTCAGGTCGGCTTATAAGAGTGGATTACAGGACATGAAAAGTCAGGTCGGCCTATGAGCGTGGATTACGAGGACTTATGAAAAGTCAGGTGGCCTATAAACGGGATTACGAGGACTATGCAAAGTCAGGTCGCTATTAAAACGTGGATTACGAGGACTATTGCAAAGTCAGGTCGGCTATAAGCGTGTTTTTGCGAGGACTAATGCAAAGTCAGGTCGGCATAAAGCGTGGATACGAAGGGACTATGAATAAGTCAGGCGCTATAAGCTGGATTGCAGACTACTGCCAAATAGTCAGTCGGCCTATAAGCGTAGATTACAGAGGACTATGCAAGTCAGGCTCGGCCTATAAGCGTGGATTATCAGGACTATGCAAAAGTCAGTCGTCTAGTAAGCGTCGGATCTCTTTACGAAAGGGGGGACCTATTTGCCCCCCAAAGTCAGATCCGGCCTATAAGCGTGATTGCGAGGACTTATGGCAAAGTCAGGTCGGCCTATAAGCGTGGATTACGAGGGACTATGGGCAAAGTCAGGTTGCCTATAACGTGGATTATGAGGACTATAAAAAGTCAGGTCGGCCTATAAGCGTGATTCTTGACGACTATGCAAAGTCAGGTCGGCCTTAGCGTGATTACGAGGACTATGCCAAAGTCAGGTCGGCCCATAAGCGTGGATTGCGAGGACTTGCAAAAGTCAGCGGCCTATAAGCGTGGGATTGCGAGGACTATTGCCAAGTTCAGTTTCGCCTAAAGCGTGGATTGCGAGGACTATGCAAGTCAGGTCGGCCTATAAGCGTGGATGGAGGGAACTATGCAAAATCAGGTCGGCCTATAAGCGTGGATTACGAGGACTATGCAAAGTCAGGTCGGCTATAAGCGTGGATTAACGAGGACTATGCAAGCAGATCGCTATAAGCGTGGATTGCGAGGACTATGCCAAAGTTCAGGTCGGCCTATAAGCGTGGATTACGAGTACTATACAAAGTCAGGTCGGCCCTATAAGCGTGGATTACGAGGACTATGCAAAGTCAGGTCGGCCTATAAGCGTGGATTACGAGGACTATGCAAAGTCAGGTCGGGCCTATAAGCGTGGATTACGAGGACTATGCAAAGTCGGACGGCCACAAGCGTGGATTACGAGGACTAGCAAAGTCAGGTTGTCCTATAAACGTGGATTACGGGACTATGCAAAGTCAGGTCGGCCTATAAGCGTGGATTTGCGAGGACTATGCAAAGTCAGGTTGGCCTATAAGCGTGGATTACGAGGACTATGCAAAGTCAGGTCGGCTTATAAGCATGGATTCGTCGCCCAGAGTTCAAATCCTGGATGTGATAATTATATTTCACTTAGCGCTAATATCCTTGGGAAAAGTATGAATCCTATTCTCCCTCCAGCTATGGATAAATAGTAGGGCAGACAGGGCTCTTTAACCTTGGGAAAAGGAAAACTCTGAACTCTGAAAAGGAAAACTCTGAATTCAAACCTGTTGAATCTGCTTAAGAAATTGACCCTGTGTCACATCCTGCTCGTGCGGAGGAGTTGGTATATATATATAAGCGTGGATTATGAGGACTTGCTCCTAGCCATAGAGGCAAATTCGACGTTTAGCAATTGGAGAGCATCAAACGAGAGGATATCTCGCAGTCCAGTCTGGTTCGTCACCTTCACGACTTCGGCAAAAACATCCGGGAATACTGAATTGTGATTTACCAAAATATTGCTTAGCTTTTGAGAGCCCTGTTGGCTAGGGCTTTAGAACCCACCTACTGCA
>CM042173.1:17311650-17354150 GCA_023376005.1 Doryteuthis pealeii
AGTAATTCCTGCAGGTGTGTGTGTCACTTATATTCATTTCGCCCTCTTTGCGGTTGACATTTGCGCTGGTGAGTTTGTCTTTTAATATCCAATATCACTTAGAGATGCAGGATCAAAACCAAGACTTTGTTTCTACCGATAAACTGTCTAAGAATTTCAACCCAGACATTTCTGCATTCATCACAAATGCCGACTGTAAACATCTGGAAGTCAAAAGCGAAACAAAACAAAAATTTTGTTGATATATCTGAGTTACGAATCCGGGTTAAATTATTTGGCTTTTCAAGATTTAATTATTTGGCTACCTAAAATATCTATTTACACCCTTTTCAACTTTCAAACACTTGGCTAACATATCTATTTACACCCCCTTTTCAACTTTCAATCATTTGTCTAAAATATCTATTTATACCCCTTTTCAACTTTCAATTATTTGGCTAAAATATCTATTTACACCCCTTTCAATCATTTGGCTAAAATATCTATTTACACCCACTTTTCATCTTTCAATAATTTGGCTAAAATGTCTATTTACACCCCTTTCAATCAATTGGGCTAAAATATCTATTTATATCCCTTTTCAACTTTTAATCATTTGGCTAAAATATCTATTTTCCCCCCCCCCTTTCAATCATTTGGCTAAAATATCTATTTACATCGCTTTTCATCTTTCAATTATTTGGCTAAAATATCTATTTACACCCCCTTTTCAACTTTCAATCATTTGGCTAGAATATCTATATACACCCACTTTTCATCTTTCAATTATTTGGCTAAAATATCTATTTACACCCCCTTTTCAACTTTCAATTATTTGGCGAAAATATCTATTTACACCCACTTTTCATCTTTCAATCATATGGATAAAATATCTATTTATACCCTTTTTCAACTTTCAATCATTTGGCTAAAATATCTATTTACACCCACTTTTTGACTTTCAATCATTTGGCTAAAATATCTATTTACACCCACTTTTCATCTTTCAATCATTTGGCTAAAATATCTATTTACACCCCTTTTCAACTTTCAATCATTTGGCTAAAATATCTATTTACACCCCCTTTTCAACTTTCAATCATTTGGCTAAAATATCTATTGACACCCCTTTTCAACTTTCAATCATTTGGCTAAAATATCTATTACACCCCCCCCCTTCAACTTTCAATCATTTGGATAAAATATCTATTTACACCCTTTTCACCTTTTTAATCATTTGGCTAAAATATCTATTTACACCCCCCCCCCTTCAACTTTCAATCCTTTGGCTAAAATATCTATTTACACCCACTTTTCAACTTTCAATCATTTGGCTAAAATATCTATTTACGCCACTTTTCAACTTTCAATCATTTGGATAAAATATCTATTTACACCCACTTTTCAACTTTTAATCATTTGGCTAAAATATCTATTCATACCCCCTTTTCAACTTCCAATCATTTGGCTAAAATATCTATTTACACCCCCCCTTCAACTTTCAATCCTTTGGCTAAAATATCTATTTACACCCACTTTTCAACTTTCAATCATTTGGCTAAAATATCTATTTACACCCCCTTTTCAACTTTCAATCATTTGGCTAAAATATCTATTTACACCCCTTTTCAACTTTCAATCATTTGGATAAAATATCTATTTACACCATCTTTTCAACTTACAATTATTTGGCTAAAATATCTATTTACACCCCTTTTCAACTTTCAATTATTTGGCTACTTAAATTACAAGGGTGAGTCAATGTTGTATCAATGCTTTAATATTATGGTTTTCTATTGATTATTGTTTTTTTTGTATCAAAAAGAAAACTACACATTGATTAATTGATAGATTTATTGATTTTAATGGCATGTCAATACGCCTCGGGTTATTTTATGCATAGAGATTAGCGAATAGTGTTCATTGAACGTTCATATTTACATTTTTATTTAGTTGTTACTCTAGCTTTTTTTTCTTTTCTTTTTTTACTCGACTCTATAGAATACGAAAAAAATCTAAACAGAACCCTTTGACTCATTGATGGGATGCTATCAGGTCCGATCACCTCGGCTGGGGCGTTAGAATGCACCGACTGCACCTCTGTAGAGGGGTAAGACTCCCCCAATGGGACCCCTGTTGGCTGTGGGTGGCGACCCGTGATGCTTAAGGATAGAACACAGGTGGATGAGCAGTCCATGACTTGCAATACTCCACTTTGGCCCTATCTTGGGCTAGACGGGCGATCGGAGAGGCCCCCTCCAATCAATCGGCTGGTCACGTCAAGCCCTAGCACCTATATGATTGCCCCAACCCTATTGCCCTTATGTCAAGCCCTAACCCCTTTTTATCATATGGGTGTTAGAAAGCGGTGGCTGCGGGTCTACATGTCCTGGGAATGACGTTAAACTCTATCTGATGGTGAGGTTCCAGTTCTGGAGGTTTGGAGAATATGGAGCACCCCTTCATCACCATTGCTCCCTGGTCCACTCTGACCCAGAGTGGTAGTACCTGTTAGGGTCCCGTCTATGAGTTGAATAGAAAAACATGAGTTTATAAACAAAATTGTATTATGCATTAAAAATGAAATTATTTCAAAACGTTGTCGGCATTAAACATTTTTGAATACCAAATTACCAATAGAAGTATTCGGCATAAAATAACCCAAGGGGTTGACATGCCATAAAAACCAACCAACCAACCAAACCAGATGGTTGTGCAGTGCACGACTTGCAATACTCCACTTTGGCCCTTTCTTTGGCTAGATGGGCGGTCGAAGAGGCATTGTCGAGGCTCTTGCAACCGTAGCGAAATTTCTTGAACAATCTGGTTACTGTACTGTGATCAATCGCATCTACACCTTTCGCACAAAAAATATTTTTGGTTCATTCCGCTGCGTTATGACCCAGTTCGAACTCGTGAAGCACAAGTTATTGAATTAGGCGTTTGTTATAACGCGCTTAGCGAATAATAAGACGTGTAGTCCAGTTGACGTTAACTGCGAGAAGTGATCACTTCCGCCTTTTATTTGCAACAAAACAAGATGTCTGAAACAGTACTTACGTTTTATACAAACAAAGGTATAACCGGTGCTTCCGGTTCTTAGTATACCACAACCACAGATACCTCTATATTAACATTTGTTATACTTATCATCATTATAATCAACTAGCAAATATATGCACCCTCCGGGTGCAAGTATTTAAGTTTTAATGTAATAAAATATGGTATTAAATTAGAAAGGCTAATGAAACTAAATAAGAATACAGATAAAAAGATTTGAAACAGAGGGGGATATAATAAAAGATTTGAAACAGAGGGAGTATAATAAAAAATGGAACAACTGAAACTTACTCTTCCATCACTCTCGTCTTTCATTGTTATTTTTTCTAATTTAAGTATTTAGTTAAAATAGGAAGTAAAGAATAAAATGACAGTTATTTTATCTTGTTAATGGATTTCATTTCAGATTCATGGAAGAGATTTTTGCTTATATTCATTAAAATAAAACCAAACAGTTAGAATCAATAATACTAAGCACATATTTATTAAATTCGATTTTTTTAATATCAATATGCAAATTAGCCTTCCCGTTTACACTGTAAACCAGTATTTTGTTGTATATATAAATATAATTGCATGTTGTCAGTATGTAGACATAGTTAACAGTATTAATAATGTAAGACAATTTTATTAATAATTGAGGTTAAATAAAAATAAACTCATGGAGAATGTGATGTCAATTCTAGAGAATTGTGACTTGAGTAGGAATATAGTTTCGGTTACAGACAGAAAAACACACAATCTCCATTATAATAAGAAGATATATTTCAAATTAAAGTTAGTTATTATTGGGTATCAGGTGACAACAGATTTTTTTTTAAAATCTCAAGTGTTCTTAATATGCTTACTTCAATATAGTTAGAGTTATTTTCTGAATAGTTTTAATTCTTCCTTGTATTTTTAACTCTTTCTTCTAGATTTGGTTTGGTTTGGTTTATTTGATTTTAACGGCATAACAACCCATCTGGGGTTATGTCGGTTCTTAGTATACCACAACGTTGTATGTTCATTTGGGTCGTACATCCTGTATATGCACATATGTTAAAATAAAATCCAAATAATATTGTTTTTCTTACATTTTTACTTTCAATTCGTATTACCATTTTTTTCCTCATGAAAAGAATTCATGGATAATTTTGAAATTCCGAGTACTTTCTGTTTTTCATAAAACGATCATCAAGGGTGTTTGAGGGGCCGGGTTAGCTCAGTCGGTAGAGCGTTGGGGCTAGAAACCACAAGGTTCCTAGTTCGATACCGGTCCGCGCCAACTCAGCGTATGAGTAGCACAGGGATCTGCGCGATAAAGTAAGGAGATGATGGTAGGTGTGGCGCTCCACCTCAGACGTCAAAAAAACAATCTCCTTGGTCTAGTGCTAGTGAAAAGGGGATAGACTCCCTCGCTGACTGGCTGATACCGTCTTTAGGCCGCCCCGACGACTTTACTTACTTTATATCCTTGTTTACATCAAGTCATTACTTGTTGAATGTTAGAAGGAAAATGATGTAAGAGTTCTCTCTCTGCCTTCCTTTCTCTCTCTCTCTCCCTTTCTCTCTCTCTCTCTCTCTCACCCTTTCTCTCCCTTTCTTTCTCTCTCCTCTATCCTTTCTTTCTCTCTCTCTCTCCCTCTCTCTCTCTCCCTGTCTTCTCTCTCTCTCCCCCGTCTCCTCTCTCTCCTCCCCTCTTTCTCCCTCTTTATCTTTCTCCCTCCCTCCCCTTCTCTCTCTTTCTCTCTCCCTTTCTCTCTCTCCCTTTCTCTCCCTTTCTTTACAATTCTATTATTTAAGTTTGTGTAATTTGCAGTAGAATAGAAATGTGCGTGGCATGATGCAGAATAACAATTTCTATTTTATGTAAGACATTTCATATACACACACATATATATGTGTGAATAAAAGGAAGTGAATCCGACGGTATGTAGTATAATGAAAAATTGAAAAAACACAGGTTTAAATGAGTTAGGTGCTGCAGTGTTTCGATCTATTAATTAGATCATCTTCAGGGCTTTTGTCGGTATGTGGAAGGTGATAAAAATTTTTTATCTCAGAATAAGGAGAAAGGCGAGTAATAGTCCTTGTTTATCGGTCTGTTTAAAATTTGAAGTCTGGGAAAAAAGAACGTTGAAAAAATGAACGGTTTGAAATATGATGTCAAATAATCTTTTTTGCGGTGTGAGTATTAGAATGTGTAAGTGTTTGTATCGAAAAAAGCATTGTGCATTTTTTATGTGTTTATGAATGTGTGTGTGTATGAATATATGTCGCCCCGAGTTCAAATCCTGGATGTGGTCATTGCATTTCTCTTTGCGCTAATACCCTTGGGAAAGGTATGAATCCTACTCTCCTTCCAGCTATGGAAAAATAGTAGGACATACTGGGCTCTTTAACCTTGGTTAGGCAACCGGTCTAGGAGAAGGAAAACTCTGAATTCAAACCTGTTGAACTCCGCTTAAGAAATTGACCTTGTGTCACATCCTGCTCGTGCGGAGGGGTTGGTAAATATATATATATACATATATGTATGTAAATACACACAACCTTGCACAGAAATTAGATGTTTGAACCTGGTCTTATCTATATATCAATACTCTTGTTCCATCACCATTGCTCCCTGGTCCACTCTGACCCAGAGTGGTAGTACCTGTATGGGTCCCATTTATGGGTTAAATAGAAAAATGTATTTATAAAAAAATTGAGTATCCATTAAGAATGAATTTATTTCAAAACTTTGTCGGCATTAAATAACCCACTGAGGTTGATATGCCGTAAAACAAAACATACCTAACCATCACCCTCTTAGTTTTGTTTGTTTGTTTTGTTTTACGGCATATCAACCTCAGTGGGTCATTTAATGCCGATAAAGTTTTGAAATAAATCAATTCTTAATGGATAATACAATTTTGTTTATCACTCATTTTTTTCTATTTAACCATAGATGGGACCCTAACAGGTACTAACCACTCCGGGTCAGAATGGACCAGGGAGCAATGGATGAAGGGGTGCTCCACATTCCCCAAACCTCCAAACTGGAACCTCACCATCAGATAGAGTTTAAACGTCATTCCCAGGACATGTAGACCCGCGCCACCGCTTTCTAGCACCCATATGATAAAAAGGGGTTGGGTCTGCCAATAAGGGCAATAGGGTTGGGAAAATCATATAGGTGCTAGGGCTTGACGTGACCAGACGATTTGATCGGAGGGGGCCTCTCCGACCGCCCGTCTAGCCCAAGATAGGGCCAAAGTGGAGTATTGCACGTCATGAACTGCTAGCCACCTGGGCTCTTTAAGCATCACGGTCGCCACCCACGGCCAACGGGTGGCCCATTGGGGGAGTCTTACCCCTCTGAAGAGGTGCAGTCGGTGCATTCTACCGCCCCAGCCGACAGGGCGGCCTCTTAGTTTTCTAATCAGTTTTTAACCGAACATTTATGGCCTTCATTCCAAATCATTAATCACTCACCTTAAACCTTATATATGAATCTTAGACTCTGATCCATGTTATTTCTAGTGCAATACTTTTTTTAAAAAATGTAAATAGAGCTTCCATCTAGGTAAGTAAGATAAGAAATTAGATAAGACCACACAAGTGATATTCTCATCTTTAAATTTCTGGTCACAGAGAACTTTGAGATCAAATCATATCGCAATGTAATAAAAAAATACATTCAGGACATCAACGGGTGTGACCCACCACAGTTTCTTTGTTCTGTTACCCTCCTTGGTACAGATAGTGTTTTCTCCATTGTTTAAATTCAAAGTTTTCCTTTTCATATAGTGGTTACCAACAAACATCACTAGTGAGCATGATAAACTCCGCTATTAGATTATTTCGCCAATTCTATTGGGTCGTTATGGATGTGTAATTTATTTTTTAAATTGCCCCCAAAACCAGGAAAAGTCGGATGAAAGTAAAAATTGGGGTAAAAAAGAACAATTTCCTCGTAAATTCCTACCATAAAATAACCTGAACCCTCATTTTATGTCCGTGTTTTTGCAATAAATGTTTTATTTTTCTTGTACCCGTTATTTTACAATACTAAATATATTTTCTTTATTTATATAATATTCACTTCAATGTGTATATTCTAAAAGTTTTTTATTTTGTGAGAATGGTTAGTTTTAAAGTGGGGGTTCCTTTTGTTGTTATTTCTTTTATTTTTTTAAATTTCACCTCCCAAAAAATAATAGAACCAAACCAACATAAATTTATAGAATGCATATCATCACTTCCTTCATACATTCTAGGTCTTTCCCTAGTCAGCTACGCTACATATCCTTTTCGTGTCGCGCTGAGAGCACGGATTCTCATAACTCTTTCTCACCACCTGTTCTTCCCCACGGCATCCAGTATCCATACTGATCAATGTAAATCTTCCCTGGTCGGCCAACACTAATGTGTCTATGTGTAGGTATCCAAATGAGAATGGGTTAAATCGAACTTAACAGACCTAAATTTCACCATCGTATGTCGAAAGAAAAAAAAATCCAAAAGTCAGGGAATTAACCGAATTTAATGACTTCAGTGTTGATATATTAACGAATAAAGATATAATGTACCAGTTATTTTATTTTAAAAAAAACTTTACATTTTTTTCAGGTCAGTTAATTTTGAACCCCGTATCTTTGAGATTCTGTGTTACGCCTCAAAAGATACGTGGTTCAAAGTTAACTGACCTGGAAAAAAAAATGTAAAAGCCTTTTAATAAAATAACTGGTGCATTATATCTTTTATTCATTACATATCAACACTGAAAATTTCATTAAAATTCGGTTAAATTCCCGTTAAAGTTCAATTAATATATTTTATATCTTATAAACCTTTTATTGAAGTCAGTAAGTCTACTGTTGGTTTGAATAACAGCAACTAACTAAGTACAACTCAAGCAGTGTCCAAGACAGCTGGTATAAAATAGAAATCAAGAATGATCAATTCATGAATCTGGGTGATTTGGGCGATTCCATTCCTTGAGTTCTGATGGCTGCTTGATTTGAATGACATTGTGGAGTCTTATAAATATCCTGTCATTCTGCAGTTGACTTTGTGACTATTCGGGTTTGTATTTAAGTTACAACCGTTTGTTGCCTTATCTTCACAGTTCGATAGTAATTGGAACTTTAATTATTCTTCACCTTTAAAAAGGGATATCTTAGAATTCCGTATTTTTATGAAATAATCAAAAAGAGGTGAAAGTTTGGAAGGGTTTGGAATCTGTGTTACGCCTCAAAGATACGTGGTCCAAAGTTAACTGACCTGAAAAAAATGTAAAAGTTTTTAAATAGAATAACTAGTGCAATATATCTTTTATTCATTAATATATCAACACTGAAAATTTCATTAAATTCCCTGATTTTTTGGTATTTTTTTTCTTTCGGTGGGGTCTGACATACGGTGGTGGAATTAATCATGTTCGTTAAGTTCGATTTAACTTGAGAATGTTATTTATGAGTTCGTTCTTACTTTTCCAGCAGTGTCCATCGTGTCTCATTCGTTGGATGGTCAAGCGAACGACCATCAATTTCCGACGAGACAGTCACAAAGGTTATAGAAATATCTGAGGTAGGGTTATCGTCCTTGATCTACGAGCCTCTCTTTCAACCAACCAATCACAGGCCGGCATTCTTTAGCGGCAAAACCAAAGACAGCAATTCTATCTTTTCTGATCCAGTTATCTCCGAAGTCGAACGACAAGGGTGTCCCTTATATTAATCAGCGAGAACACAGAATTAGAGTGACGTAGTTTTGGTACTTAGACAATTCACCTACCTCAGGAACTCAGTTGAAGAGTTCTGCAGTGGATTGAGAAAAATCATAAATATATATATATATATATATATATATAATATATATATATATATAATATATATATATATATATATATATATATATTATATATATATATATATATATATAGGAAAAAGTGAATGGAAGTGAATCCGACAGTATGAAATAAATTTTTTAGAAAAAACAAACACATGATGTTAAAATTCGCTGACAGAAATCTGTTTCGACCCTTTATTGAAGTGGTCTTCATCAAGAGCGAGATGTGTATGATAGAGAGACGGTATGAGTGGACCGTTATAAGACGAAAGTGGTACAAACGAAACGTTCAAGTTCATAGCCGGAATTGTTTTTTTAATTTTTTTTTTTTTAATTTTGAAAATGCATATTCTGTTTTGATAATAAAATAAAATTGAATTTATTTTGTTTTATTAAATCAGAAGCATTATAATCTACAAAGAAAACTCAAAAGAGTTTGATGTAAATATGTATAAAAATGTATAAGAAAGTATCAAAAAGTTCAAGATTCCAGCTATTGCAGACCACAATAGTCACCGGAGATGTAGATATCCAGGTATTTTTTGCTTTTTCAAAAGACAGTATGAAAAGTGAATGGAAGTGAATCCGACAGTATGAAATAAACACATGATGTTATTGCCTGAGGGAGTTAACAATTTAATGTTTGTATCATATATATATATATATATATATAATATATATTATATTATATTATTATAATGGAGAGTTGTCTTTTTCTGTCTGTAAACCGAAACTAAATTACTACTCATCCAATTCCTTATATTTTTATTTTTATTTAAACCTCAATTATTGATAAAATTGTTTTACATATTAATACTGTTAACCATATCTACATACTAACAACATGCATTGTGTATTTATATATACAACAAATAGCGGTTTACAGTGTGGAACGGGAAGCTAATTTGCATATTGATATTAAAAATGTGATTTTAATAAATATGTGCTTAGTATTATTGATTTCTAACTGTTTGTTTTATTTTAATGAATATAAGCAAAATCTCTTCAATGAATCTGAAATGAAATCCATTAACAAGATAAATAACTGTCATTTTTATTCTTTACTTCCTCTTATAACTAAATACTTAAATTAGAAAAAATAACAAATGAAAGACGAGAGTGATGGAAGAGTAAGTTTCAGTTGGTTCCATTTTTTATTATTTTCATCTCTCCCTCTGTTTCAAATCTTTTATTTACTCCCTCTGTTTCAAAATCTTTTTAATCTGCATTCTTATTTAGTTTCATTAGATTTCTAATTTAATACGATATTTTTATTACATTAAAAACTTAAATACTTGCGCCGGAGGGGCATACATTTGCTAGTATATATATATATATGTATAATATATTATATATTAAATATATATTATATATTATATAATTGATAAAAATGAGTAAAGAAAGAAATGTAATGGATAAAATGAATTTAATCGATATCACATATCANTAATCACTTACACATCTGTTTCGGTCAGTTTATGTGGGACATATTTCGCACACATAGAAGAATTCGACTTCATCAGAGTGAACGATTTACTTTAAATGAAAAAATTCGTGAGAAAAACAAAAAACAACAAAGATTTGGGAATATTCGAAAATCGAATTTTTGGTAAAATGGTAACGAATATTTACGTGGCTTTTCTGTGAGAAAAAGTAAGTACTCGAAATCGGACAAAGTAAATGTAAAAAAATAATATAATAATAATTTTTGGAGATTTCTTTTTTTAAACTCATTCGATAATTCATTTTTTAATTAGGCATATTATCTTTATAAAAGAAAAAATTATACATCGATATTTTTCTGGTTAAAAATAGGGAAGGGTACATTTCAATCGAGTTTTTCTTAAAAAGTTTATACTGATGCTAAGTAAAATTAAGTTGCATTAAGTAGTATATTTATTTTTAGAATCTAAAAATATAACATTTAAACTTAACATCAGGCTTGTTCAAACATTTTAATATGGTATATTTTACTATATTAATTTTTCATAGCAAGAATACTAAATTAAGTTTTGAAATTAAATAAACTATGGCATTATAAAATTCCATTAATTGTAAAATCAATCTGAAAATTTCATTAAATGCGGATAAATTAGCGCTGAATTTTTGGTATTTTTTTTTTTTTTTTTTTTTGCCAAATTGCGAATGTTACGGTGTAAATTGTAAAGAAGCGCTCTAAACCATGAAAATGAGAAAAAACAGCCAAATATGTGGTCGGATCGCGTCGAAATGACCAAAAGGTCATAATCGGTTTTTAATCTTATTAAAAATAAACTGCATATTTGTAATGAGATATTTTCTTTGTATTACAAGCAATTGTATTTATATATACAACAAAATAACGGTTTACAGTGTGAACGGGAAGACTAATTTGCATATTG
This sequence comes from Doryteuthis pealeii, assembly GCA_023376005.1. Taxonomy (NCBI): domain Eukaryota; kingdom Metazoa; phylum Mollusca; class Cephalopoda; order Myopsida; family Loliginidae; genus Doryteuthis; species Doryteuthis pealeii. The sequence continues at coordinate 17,322,888 of CM042173.1, forward strand.
ATATTAAAAATTGACTTTAATAAATATGTGTTTAGTATTATTGATTTCTAATTGTTTGGTTTTATCTTAATGAATATGAGCAAAAATTTCGGGGATAAATATCAAAAGAAATCCATTAACAAGAAGAAATAACTGTCGTTTTATTCTTTACTTCCTATTTTAAGTAAATAGTTAAATTAGAAACATTTAGCAATGAAAGACAAGAGTGATGGATGAGTAAGTTTCAGTTGTTCTATTTTTCGATTATACCCACCTCTAGTTTAAATCTTTTAATCTGCATTCTTATTTAGTTTCATTAGCCTTTCTAATTTAATATAATATTTTATTACAATAAAACTTAAATACTTGCACCCAGAGGGTTCATATATTTGCTAGTAGAAGTAATTATTTAAACCATATCATTATCAATATTAGATACAACTACACAAATGTAAATCTAAACATACAATAAACGTGATCGACACACAACCTTATAGATCTGGTTTGCATACCCCCCTCCCAATAAAAAAAATTTCCCCAGGAGGGTAAAAAAGAGTTTTCAAATTTCAAAAGATGATATTCTAAGCTTTCAAAAATACTAAATTTAGCTTGGTAACAATTTTTCCCGGTCCACCTTCTTATCTACCAGACTATTAGCTGAACGTGACCGCCTATACTCCTATTTACATGTGTCCCACTTTCACACGATATGGCACAAGGCCGTTTTATGTGGGGACCACCCACAATTCGGGTGGTAGGTAGAAAAATAGCGTCGATCCCTTCGGCATCCCCCTCAAGCGGGCGACTCAGGCGCTGGGCAATAAACTCAGCCCTGCCCCTTTAAGTGCAATGAGGCAGGTATTGCCTGGAGGGACACCCCTCTGGGATCGACGCTATTAATTTAGCATCCCACCGGTCCAGAGGCCGAAGCTCTCTGAACCCTGTCCCGAAGGACGAGTAGCTGGGACTACTACGTGATCGCCTATACTGTTGGCTGAGCTGAACGTGATCGCCACACTCAGCTGAACGTGACCGCCTATACTGTTGGCTCAGCTGGCTGCTAACGTGATCGCCTATACTTTGGCTGAGCTGAACGTGATCGCCTATACTGTTGGCTGAGCTGAACGTGATCGCCATACTGTTGGCTGAGCTGAACGTGATCGCCTATACTGTTGGCTCAGCTGAACGTGATCGCCTATACTGTTGCTCAGCTGAACGTGACCGCCTATACTGTTGGCTGAGCTGAACGTGATCGCCTATACTGTTGGCTGAGCTGAATTTTATTCATATATCACAGTGGTTCTCAAACAGTACACCCGGGCGCACTGGTGCACCCCAAAGCTTTTTCAGGTGCCCTCCGTAGTTTTAAACTCTAGCATGCAAGGAAAGAGGAAAATATCGTCACACCCACTGACAAAATAAAAACATTTCACAGAAATCTACAGATTTGCAAAAGAACAGCGATGGAAGGCAATCTTGAAATGTTTCCTTTGATAAGTAATAATTACAAAACTGAAATTCTGCCAATTAGAGTTGAACATTTATCAACTTTAGAAGAAAATTTCAGTTATTATTTTCCATCAATTAACACTGCGCAATATGACTGGATTCGAAACCCTTTTGTAGAAACTGCAATAGATTCTAGTTTAACGCTAACAGAAAAAGAAGAACTGGCAGTTGTGTCCACTGATCGTGGATTAATGATTAAATACAAAGAATTGTCTCTTGAAGCTTTTTGGATTTCTATCAAAAAACAACGTGTTGATATCTAAAAAAAGCGCTGGCCATTTTATTGCAATTTTCCACCTCATATTTATGTGAACTGGGATTTTCAACCCTCGCAACAATTAAGTGTAAAAAGAGAGGAACTCTTCAATGCATTGAAGAGGAAATGAGAGTTTGTCTCTTAAACATAAGACCAAACATTAAAGAAATCGCAAGGTCTCATCAAGCTCATGTTTCTCATTAACACAGGAATGAATAAACTTCATAGCGGTATGTTAAGTTTGCTTTTATTAAATGTGTTATTTTTTATATATTTAATAGTTAACTTAATAACATATTAGTCCTATTTTGTATACAGTGCGCTATCAAGTATCTGTAGTACTGTAAGTGCGGCCAGACACGACTAGTGTGCGCTATCAAGTATCTGTAGTACTGTAAGTGTGCCCAGACTGTATAAAGTTTGAGAACCACTGATATATCGTCTAAACTCGTGATGTCGTTTTAATTACAACTTTGACAGACAACCTCCCACATTTTAAACTGTCACCTGTGAGTTGCAAGTGAACTCCACTTAGCTATATGTATTACCATTTTTTTTTCAGAAACGATCAGATCCGATCATGGCTTGGACCGGTGATCACCGTGCAATTGCTATTGAATCGTTTTTTTTTAAGACTAGAGAATCTGCAATTGTTACACAAAGAGTTTTTTGTGCTGATTTCATGTTACGTTAGAATGATGCTGTTCCGGATAGAAAATCGGCACTATAGGTTGTAAATTCTATCCGGAACATCACCTTGTACTAGGAGATCTGGTTCATTCATTTTTTTTAAAGTGTAATCTCACACCCTTACTGTCACTCTTCGCTATAAACGTGTATCCGTCTCACTGTACGTACCCACTCTCTTGGTACTTGTTGCAAGAAAAAGAAAGGAGCATTAGAAACCCAATTTTTAAAAAGATAAATACTTCCTCACAAAAAAACAAAAACAAAACTATAACTTTCTTTACTTTCTTTTTCCTCTTCCCATTTTCCAGCATCCCCCTCTTCCTCTCTCTCACTTCTCTATTTTCTCTCTTTCATTATATTACGCTTACCACCGTTGCTCATCTGGTAAAAACGTTTTAAAATTTAACCCTGTTAAATAAACATAGTTGATTAAATTCATAGTAGCAATCAGGTAGTCTTTTTGTATAGTTGTAAAATCCTAAAACTAAATGAGTGAATAAATGAAGAATTCTGTCAGAGTAAGTGCTCTATAATGGTCATCTCTAATGGAAGCTGAGATGTCTATCGATTATCGAAAAAAGAAAAAAAAAAAACGGAATCGGCAATCCATGTTCAAATTCCGACAGGGACTCTTCCAATGTTTCAATTCGTATTAATGTCCTTGGAAAATGCATAGGTTCTCTTTCCCCTGTGATCTGTACTATTATCATTTATATTGATAAAATGTCTCGTCATTAGCATGTCACGATGGTTGATACAGAAACGATGAATGATAATGTTGGCTAACGTTTCTTTCATGTGAACGGATTGTGAGTTGTGCTTATCTATGGATTCAAGAATTGTGGTATCGGATGACGAGAATCGGTCAAGGGAATATCCTTTTAAATTACTGAATAGAAAAGAAAGGAAGAAAGAAAGAAAAAAAGAAAGAAAGAAAGAAAGGAAAGAAAGAAGGAAGAAAAGAGAAGAAAGAAAGAAAAGGAAGGAAAAGAAAAAAAGAAAAAAAGAAAGAAAAGGAAGAAAAAAAAAGAAGAAGGAAGAGAAAGAAAGAAAGAAAGAAAGAAAGAAAGAAAGAAAGGAAAGAAAGAAAGAAAGAAAGAAAGAAAGAAAGAAAGGAAGAAGAAGAAGAAAGAAAAGAAGAAAGAAAGGAAAGAAAGAAAAAAAAGAACGAAGGAAGAAAGAAAGAAAGGAAAGAAAGAAAGAAAAGAAAAAAAGGAAGGAAGGAGGAAAAAAAAGGAAGAAAGAAAGAAAGAAAAACGAAAGAAAGGAAGGAAGGAAGAAAGAAAAAAGAAGAAGAAAGAAAGAAAGAAAGAAAAAGAAAAAGAAAGAAAAAAAAGGAAGAAAGAAAGAAAGAAAAAAGGAAGGAAGAAAGGAAAAGATGAAAGAAAGAAAGAAAAAAAGAATGAAAGAAAGAAAGAAAGGAAGAAAGAAAGGGAGAAAGAAAGGCAGAAAGAAAGAAAAAAAAAAGAAAGGATGAAAGAAATAAAGAAAGAAGTGAAATAAATAAATAAATAAATAAAGAAAGAAAGAAAGAAAGAAAGAAAGAAAGAAAGAGAAATTTATAGTCACAAAGAATGTCTACGTTATCCTTAGATATATATGCTCTAAAGCAGCTGTACGGCCACTTGCCTCCTATCACACAAACCATCTAAGTAACACGAACAAGACATGCTGGAGAGTACTGGAGAAGTAAAGACGAACTTATAAGTGACTTTCTCCCGTGGAACCTACACACTGACCCGCTAGAGTGGGCCGACCAGCAAAAATGTACATTTATCAGCTCTGCATGTATACTGTATGCCGTGAGGAGGAGTTGCCAGTATATAAGTGGGGAAAATAATAAGATTAAATGTTTATTAAAAATATCTAAAAACGTTGTGCATCTATACATATATAAAGGGCAGTTGTGTATATGTGTATGTCCGGAGGAAACTTCGAAAATAAAACAATTAACAACAAAGTAAATATATATACACATTAAATATCACCAGGCTTGGTTTTCTATCTATCTATACATATAAAAGGGCAGTTGTGTGAATCTGTATGTCCGGAGGAAACTTCGAAAATAAACAATTAACGTATATATATATATATATATATATATATATATATATATATATATACATTCACTATCACCAGGGCTTGGGTTTTGAGCAAAAAATAATAAAGATTTTATTTATATTTGAGAAGATATTTAAAAATTAAAATGTGTATAGTAACAGAAGGTAATTGAAATATGATGTTGATTGATTGAATTAATCGCCTCATTTATATTGTATTTTTTTTTTACATTGTAAATTATTGAATTAAAATTTCTTACCATATTGTTATATATTTACGTGGGGATTTTATGGGGCATCCAGTGTTGATCTAACTTGTGATAAGTAATAATGGATCTGCGAGACTAACTTTAAAAAAATCCGCCCTCTACCCAGGCGACGCCGGGTAGCGACTTCTAGTATAACAATAAAGATGAGGACAAGACTCCAAATTATCTTATTATAATGGAGATTGTGTGTTTTTCTGTCTGTAACCGAAACTATATTCCTACTCAAGTCACAATTCTCTTAGTTATTGACATCACATTCTCCATGATTTCATTTTTATCTAAATCTCAATTATTAATAAAATTGTCTTACATTATTAATACTGTTAACTATGTCTACATACTACTCAACATGCAATTATATTTATATATACAACAAAATAGCGCTTTACAATGTGAACGGGAAGGCTAATTTGCATATTAATATTAAAAACCGAATTTAATAAATATGTGCTTAGTATTATTGATTTCTATCTGTTTGGTTTTATTTTAATGAATATAAGCAAAAATCTCTTCAATGAATCTTAAATGAAATCCATTAACAAGATAAAATAATTGTCATTTTATTCTTTACTTCCTCTTATAACTAAATACTTAAATTAGAAAAAATAACAATGAAAGACGAGAGTGATGGAAGTATAAATTTCAGTTGTTCTATTTTTCGATTATACCCCCCCCTCTGTTTCAAATTTTTTTATTTGTATTCTTATTTAGTTTCATTAGCCTTTCTAATTTAATACAATATTTTATTATATCAAAACTTAAATACTTGCACCCGGAGGGTGCATATATTTGCTAGTCTAAATAATACAATGACAGGAACATTACATAAGAAGTTGTTTTTTGTAATCAACCTAGACTTAGAGTCAGGTCACACCGTCTGATCACCGAAGGCAGCGACGAGCCTGTTCAGTGCTTAGATGGGTGCAGTAACAGCAAATGCTATAAGTTATCTGAGGTATGTGTATATAAGAAAAACTTTGTTTTCTATCTACCCAACTTCTCCGCACTAGCGACGCAAGGTCATTTTTAAAGCGGAGTTTAAATAAAGTAAAGTCGTCGGGTCAGCCTAATGTCGGTATCAGCCAATCAGCGAGGGAGTTTATCCCCTTTTCACTAGCGCTAGACCAAAGAGATTATTTTTAAGCATCTGAGGTGGAGCGCCACACCTACCATCAGCTCCTTACTTTACCGAAACAGATTCCTGTGCTACTCTTAACGCTGAGTTGGCGAGGACCGGTATCGAACTAGGAACTTTGTAGTTTCTAGCCGAACGCTCTACCGATTTAGCGTTTTCTTTCTCCTTGATTGGTTGCCATACCAAGGTTAAAGAGTCTGCTCTACCATTTTCTGATAACTGGGTGCATACCTTTCCCAAGGGTATTTAGCTATGTGAATGCCAATAGCTTCGTCCAAGATTTGAACCCGGGTAGCCGTGTTCATTTCTAACGACGATAACCGATACAAAACGAGCACCTCACAAAGCAAAGCTTTTGATTTACGGCATATCAACCTCAGTGGGTCATTTAATGCCGATAAAGTTTTGAAATAAATCAATTCTTAATGGATAATACAATTTTTTATAAATACATTTTTCTATTTAACCCATAGATGGGACCCTAACAGGTACTACCACTCCGGGTCAGAGTGGACCAGGGAGCAATGGTGATGAAGGGGTGCTCCACATTCCCCAAACCTCCAAAACTCGAACCTCACCATCAGATAGAGTTTAACGTCATTCCCAGGACATGTAGACCCCCAGCCATCGCCTTCTAGCACCCATATGATAAAAAGTGTTGGGGCTTGCTATAAGAGCAATAGGGTTGGGCAATCATATAGGTGCTAGGGCTTGACGTGACCAGCCGATTTATCGGAGGGGGCCTCTCCGACTGCCCGTCTAGCCTAAGTAAGGTTCTAAGTGGAGTGTTGCAGGTCATGGACTGCTCATCCACCAAGACCCCGTCCTTAAGCATCATGAGTCGCCACCCACGGCCAACAGGTGGCCCCATTTGGTGGAATCTTACCCCTCTGCAGAGGTGCAGTCGGTGCATTCTAACGCCCCAGCCGACAGGGCGGAATCCATATCTGTGTACAAATGAATGATTATTATAATAAATAGGACCAGTTCCTTTTAAACCAGGTAATTGTGTATAGATTATGATTATTTGATAGGTAGGTGTTTACCCAGCCCATTCTCCATATGCAGGATGTGACACAAGGTCGCAAATATGGAGCACCCAGCGAGGTTCGAACTCGCTTTCAATAGTTACAGATCTGAGAGATTAGCTTGTTACCCATTGCACCACAACGGGACGCCTTTAGTATTAGATAGTGTTAGGTTCCAGGTCTGACGAAATATAGAGTTACTCCCCTTGATCAGTAGGGTTTGATGGGAACCTGGAATTGGGGTTTCCACCATGACACTTTTGGATTTAGGTTCGTGCTGGACGGATGCATGCACAAAACGGTTGAGCTAATTAAGTCACTTATAGGGTAGAAGCATTCTCTACCCTGTGTTAGATAAAACCTTATTAATTTTCAACAACCTGTCCTTACATTTTCAATCAGTGTTCCGTATTCTATTTGTATGTAAAAACATAACAGATAATTACACTGGTTTACAAAGAAATTGAGGCAAGCACAAAAATAGCTGTTTTAACCTAATTTGGGGGTGCTGTATTCAGATTTAATGGTAAGGTTACTTCCAATGCATTTATGTAGTAAAATTTCTTCCAATGCATTTATGTAGTAAAATCAGTTCCAGTGCATTTCTGGACATTGCTTGTTTAATAACATTGGTTTACAAAGAAATTGAGGCAAGCACAAAAATAGCTGTTTTAACCTAATTTGGGGGTGCAGCTGAATTCAGATTGGAAATCCGTTTTTACTCATCACCTCTAGTTTTTTAGATATGCATACTGTACATTTTGTACACATACTGTACATAAAGGCGTATATGCATTCAGGGTTAATTTATAATATTGTGTGACTTATGTCTTCTTTTTTAGTTATTATGCAGGAAACTGAGAGCATGGGAAGCATTTAAGTCAGTCTGTAGTGGCTTCCTTGGTTACACACACGTACCAAATTACCAGGCCAGTATTGAGAAGTTGCTAAAGACTTATGAGGATATGGGATGCCGAATGTCACTCAAAATTCATTTTCTCCATTCGCACCTCAACTTCTTCCCTCCAAACCTTGGAGCAGTGAGTGATGAGCACGGAGAAAGATTCCACCAAGACATTACGAAGATGGAGAGCAACTACCAAGGCAAGTGGAACCCCGGCATGATGGGGGACTTCTGCTGGATGCTCTTGCGTGACATCCCGGAGGCAAAATACAGCAGATCGTCTAAGAAAACACTTCTGTCTGTGGTACTATGAATTGTGTACATTGTGTCATCCAAGTATATTTATTCTGTCAATGTTCTTTATCTATCCTGTTTTATCTGTAATAAGCTGCTGCAACTGTTGAAATAAGCACGTATATACTCTGTATATACTAAAATGAGACTATTTAAAAGACAGAAAACTAGAGGTGATAAAGCAAAACTGTTTATAAATTTGAATTCAGCACACCCAAATTATTAAAAAAAAACACCTATTCACATTCTTGCCCCAGACAAAAAATATCTTTTTGTAAATCAGTGTTATGCTTGAAACTAAATAACTTTGTGCAAATAAATGATTATTATATTTAAATATGAATAGTTACTTGGATAACCTGTCAAACGGGGCTTAGAATACGCTTATATATATAATATAATATATACTTTATTCAACAATGCTTCTAAAAAACAAACATCCAAAAATCTTATTCACTTTAGTATTTAATTCATGATTACCTGATTTCTCATGATATGAGAAATCCAACTTATTTTACCTCTAAAAATGAACCCCCTCCGATCAATCGGCTGGTCATGTCAATCCCTAGCACCTATATGATTGTCCCAACCCTATAGCCCTAGAAGGCAGTGACTGAGGGTCTTATTGTTCTGGGTATGACGTTAAACTCTATCTGATGGTGAAAGTTCTAATTCCGGAGCTCTAGGGAATGTGGAGTACCTCTTTATCACCATTGCTCCCAGGTTCAGTCTGACATGGAATGGTACTACCTGTTAGGGTTACATATATATATATATATATATTTACTAACCCAACTGCAGAGAGTTAAGATCCCACCAAGAAGAGTTGTTTTGGATATGACACCAAAGGTCATCCAGTAGTGAGACTCCAGTTCAGGAGCTCTAGGAAATGTAGAGTACTCCTTCATTATAATTATTTCCAGATCCTCTCCGCCCTATCGGCTGGGGCGTTTGAATGCACCGACTGCACCTCTGCAGAGGGGTAAGACTCCCCCAATGGGGCCACCTGTTGGCCGTGGGTGGCGACCGTGATGCTTAAGGATAGAACTCAGGTGGATGAGCAGTCCATGACTTGCAAAACTCCACTTTGGCCCTATCTTGGGCTAGACGGAGGTCGGAGAGGCCCCCTCCGATCAATCAGCTGGTCACGTCAAGCCCTAGCACCTATATGATTGCCCCAACCCTATTTCCCTTATAGCAAGCCCCAGCCCTTTTTATCATATGGGTGCTAGAAGGTGGTGGTTTACTTGTCCTGGGAATGACGTTAAACTTTATCTGAGGGTGAGGTTCCAGTTCTGGAGGTTTGGGGAATGTGGAGCACCCCTTCATCACCATTGCTCCCTGGTCCACTCTGACCCGGAGTGGTAGTACCTAGTAGGGTCACATCTATGGGTTAAATTGAAAAATGTATTTCTAAAAAAATTGTGTATCCATTAAGAATTAATTTATTTCAAAACTTTATCGGCATTAAATAACCTTGCCTGGATCCCCAAAAATGTTATATGGTCCCCGGGGGTTCATAGGGACCCCGGTTGAGAACCACTGGTCTAAATTATTGTTTTCTTTTCCCATAAATGATCAGAGTGCAATTTTGTATTCAAGCATTTAGAAACGAATCAAATTTCGGTATTACATAACCCAGAACGAGTTGATATGACATTAAACAAACTAGTACAAAATGACCCCCGCGGGCGATGTAAAAATAGATTTTTGAAACATATTGCCTGAGGAGTGGGAGTTAAAAATTTAATGTCAGCGAGTTTGTACCCTAAGTAAGTAAAATCATCAAATTCATTAAAGGATTAAAAAAATAAAACAATTTGAAATGTAAACATTAAATATGTATTAAAATAAAACAAACTATATATAGATATATAATACCAGTCATGTATTTATTAAAACTTGTTTAAAAAAACAATGAGGACTGTCTAATGTTGCATGTTCAAATTTGAGTGTATTTATTCTGTTATGACGATTTTTGGTAATGTGACGTAAGCAGTGACGTAATTTTTGTTACAGACAAAACCGGAAGCGAATCTCCATTATTAATAGATGATTGATTTCTGTATTACACTGTCTATATATGGCACGTCCAACCGCGGCGTAATGGCTACGATGCTAGTCTAGCAGATCCTTTACTAATAGATAGTGAGTTCGATTCTCGCTGGATGCCCCATACTTGTGACCTTGTGTCACATCCTACCCGTAGCGAACGGACTAAAATGACTCAACAGAAAAGAAAAGAAAAATAAGAACCAGTGATTCATAATTCTGTCAGAAAAAGAAAAGGAAAAAGATTGCTAAATAGGTCGAGAGAGATAGAGATAGATAGATAGATAGATAGAGAGAGAGAGAGAGAGAGAGAGAGACACACACACACACAGAGATTAATGAATACGCTAATGAAAATGAGCAAAACCGATAACAATTATGAATTGATTGTAAATATTTTATGAGTTTTAGTTTCTTTTACCGGAAAAATTATATATATATATATATATATATATATATATATATATATATATATATATATATGAGAAGTAAACAAATGTGTTTTGATATGGCTTTATTTAGCCGACAATTTTTGGGAGAATATGTGCTTAATTGAAGTCGTACCTAATTTTGAAAATTATTTAATTAATAATTAATTAATTAGGCGGGCATACCTATTCAAATGTAAGGCTAAACATTGATACCTATTCAAATGTAAGGCTAAACATTGATTTTTCTCGATTTGTTTAGCCTTATATTTGAATAGGTATGCCCGCCTAATTCATTAATTATTAATTAAATCATTTTCAAAATTAGGTACGAATTCAATTAAGCACATATTCTCCCCCCATATATACATAATACATACATATATATATATATATATATATATATATATATATATATATATATATATATATATATAAGATAAATAGAGAGAGCGAGAGAGACAGAGAGTAATAAATAGAAACGAAATATATTTTTTAGTTCACAATACGCTAATGAAAATTACAAAAAAAAACAAACAAACAAAAACAAAAACAAAAACAAAAAAAAAACAATTACCAGTTGATTTCTTGTTGATGAGTTGGAACCAGCGACCGCTAGGTTGGAAGTGATTGGGATTCAATGCCGCTCCCTTGCTATATAAAAACCTATTCATCACGTGATCCAATCGTATGACAGCTCCTTATTCGGAAGGACCTTTTTTTTTTTGTCTGTGTGTGTGTGTGTGTGAGTAACTAGAGTCCGTTTGGGTCAGGGTCACGAAACTAGCAGTAACTCAACAAGTCCCGGAACGAAATGTTAGGAGAATGAATAAACGTTATTCAATAGATCTTGCTAAGTGACCTCTGTCCTCTGTTACACGCTCAGACACTTGTCTCTCTTTTTTTTCTTTGTTTCATTTCCATATCGCGTCCCATTCTGTCGATAACAGTGATAACATAAAAAAAAAAGTTATTGAAACATAGACACATATATAAGATAAAACCATTTAAAATTATGGAAGGATGTTACTCAAGTGATCGCAGGGGTGGCTTTTGTCTTATCTTCGAGTGGTGGCACACTCATTAACTAATCAGGAAATAACCCCCTACCCCTGAACCGCCACCCCCACCCCTTACATGATGCTATATACGAACAACTTGCAATACCGTGTGATACAAAGTTGATATTTACATTGATGAACAATTTCAAGTGTGTAGCTCAGATATTTGATAAGAGACTCGGTTTTTTTCCATCTCAGTTACATTACTGCACGTTTGGACCTTTGAGACCGTGACCGGTACTTTCGGAAGAGTCTGTCACAGCCTACATAGATTGGTGTTAATTTATATTTATCAAACTTACCTTAGTCAGACACAAGGCCGAAGGATATTAGTCTAAATGTAGCTTACCTGGCACGGGACAAAAATAACATTGAGGAGTATCACATAGTAAAAGATGGTTGATGACGCTTGAGCATTGGGGGAGATATGGGGCTTCAAAAATGCCCCCACCCCCAAATGCCATTTTTCAGCCATTATAAGACTACGTATTTTGATGAAAATGTACGTTATCGATTTTATTGTTTTTTTCTCATGGATTCTAATGCCTTGAATTTACAGATGGTGAAAAAAGTGCTCAATTAAGAGTTTTAGGTGATTTTCGAGGCTTGATAACCCCCCTGAGAGTGGGCAAAAATGGCAAATTTCGTGTGCAAATAAAGTAAATATATCAAAGCAAAAAGTGTTAATTCACAGGAGAATAGCAAGTTTAAGCTATGTGGTGATATAGATGAAACATCATCATCATCAGGGCGTGCAGACATCACGGATTCATTTTACACTCTTTCTCTCTCGACATCCATTCCTATCGGTCAGCACTCTTGGTAAGTCCTATACACGGTACCTAGTGTCTGCACAGAGCTGATGAATGAAAGTTTTTGCTGGTCGGTCAACACTGGTGTGTCCATGTGTAGTAGTCCATACGTCGCTTATGAGTTCGTCCTTACTTCTCCACCAGTGCCCAACATGTCTTGTTCGTCTCACTTGGATGATTTGTGAGATGGAAGGTAAGTGATCGTACAAAAGAAACAGTTAATCACATAGTAAGTGAATGCAGCAAACTAGCACAAAAGGAATACAAGATCAGATACTGAATTTTTACCATATTAACAAATGGTATATGCACACACTAGAAACTATCCTTAAAAATGAAACGTATAACATTTTCTGGGACTTTGAGATACAAACAGATCACCCAATCCCAATGAGATGATCGGATCTGCTAATCGTAAACCAAGAAAAGTAAACTTGCCAGATTATGAACGTAACTGTGAAAGCACACCAAAAGATCACGTTGAAAGGATGTAAGAATACATGTTTAGTTTAGTCGAACTCAAACCGAAAACGTTATTCAAATTTAGCTTAGTCGATCACACGGCTAAATTGTTTCGGTCTAAGTTTAGCTAAGTTGAATAGAAAGTCTACATTTTAATTGTTCATTTAAGTTCGTGGAACATAAGACTATTTGACTTAGCTAAATACTAAGGATTATTATTATTTATTTGAATACATATAACAGTGTGAAAAGAAAATATTTTAAAAATATAACAAACACAGGATGTTACGATCAGGAAACAATTTTTAGTGTCAATACTTAAGTATTTCGGTATTTTATACCATCTTCAGGACACTGTTAGTTGAGGAACAAAATGAAAGACGTTAAGTGTATAGTGGTTGTGTGAATCTGATGCTATTAACCGTTAATTTTTATATGCGCGTTTGTTTACGAAAAGCAAATGACGTGATCAATGCATGTGCAAAAATGGAAGGCGAAGAACATATAATGGCGCATGCTTTAACGTGAATAAGCGGAGAACGAAAAGTTAATAAAGATATGTCGTATATCATATGGAATATTAATGTTAGAAAAATAAGAACATTAAAACAATAACAGTGTGCAAACAAATGACTATCATAAAATAGAAATAATTACTTGAAATCCTATAACAGTGCAAAAATATTTGTATTAAATATTTGATATCATATACCTGTGTGCAAAAATAACTGTAAAGGAACTACTCAAAAATATGAATATGAATATAGAATGTAGGCAATTCCCTATTCTCTAGGCATAAAATAACAATAGATGGGTTTACATGCTGTTAAAATAAATCAATTTTGATAATTATAGAGAAAATGAGAGAAAACAAAAAAAGAAAAAAGAGAGGAAAAAAAGAGAGAGAGAGAGAGAGAGAGAGAGAGAGAGAGAGAGAGAGAGAGAGAGAGAGAGGGGGGGGAGAATTAATTGGAGAGAAAATAAAAATGAAACAAAAAGACAGAAACAAAGAAGAGAGAGAGAGAGAGAGAGAGAGTGTGTGTGTGTGTGTAAGAGAGAGAGAATAAAAAGAGAGAAAATAAAAATGAAACAAAAAAGAGAGAAACAAAGAAAGAGAGAGAGAGAGGGGAGAGAGAGAGAGAGAGTGTGTGTGTGTGTGTGTGTGAGAGAGAGAGAAAATAAAATGAAACAAAAAAGAGAGAACAACGAAGCGACAGACAGACAGACAGACAAAGAAGGAATATCAGAGATGAAATAACGAGAGAGAGAGAGAGAGAAGAGAGAGAGAGAGAGAGAGAGAGAGAGAGAGAGAGAGAGAGAGAGAGAGAGAAAGAAGGGAATAACAGAGATGAAATAACAAGAGATAGATAGAGATAGATAGATAGAGAGAGAGAGAGAGAGAGAGAGAGAGAGAGAGAGAGAGAGAGAGAGAGGGGGGGGGAAATAAGAGAAAACTGCAAGAAATTTCTTGAGAAAAATGTTCTTTTTATTTTGCGACCAATTTATACATTTACTTTTTTTCAGCCTGAAATTTGATGTTAGCTTAACTGTTTTAAAGGAAATCTTTATTTATTATTTTGATTATTGGGACTGTTGCCCTCGTCTTCATCGTGATATATATATATATATAAACATAAAATCTCGGCCATTGTACCCTCCGGTCTTCTACCTTGTCTATCCAATTATTCAACTTGAGAAATCATTTTGAATAGTTTGACTTTTAAAAAACAAGGAGTTGAAGAACTTCTGAAGATCTCATCCAAATAGACAAGGGACACCTGAAGAAGACCGGAAGGCACAACGACCGAAACGTTGTGTTTTTATATATCACGATAAAGATGAAGGCAGCAGCCTGAAAAATCAAAATGATACATATTAAGCCTCATCTAAAAAAATAGACAAATAACTTTGAGGAGAACGTCGCTTATGAGCTCGTCCTTGCTTATCCAGCAGTGTCCTTGCATGCCTAGTCCGTCTTAGTCGGATGGTTTGTGAAATGGGGGGCAGGTGGCCATACAGCTGCTTCCTTGTGGGGTACTGTTTCCACGACTTGTTAAAGACTCTACGCAGAATTCTTGTGCAGCTCCCATCCAGCTTATTCTCAAGGCGCTTCTATGGGTCCAAGTGGTGCAACCATACAGCAGTACTGATATGACTACAGCCTGGGAGAATTGTCGCTTTTAGCTTGTCAGTGAGATCTGATTTCCATATGACTGATAATTTGTTTGTGGCCGACCATGCCTTTCCTATTCGTGTATTAACATCGCTTTCTGTGGATGAGATATTATTACCTAGGTATGTGAATTGTTGAACTGGCTTAAGAGACTTACCGTTGAGTGTGGAGACGTCACCTTTGTTTTTGAAACTCATTATAATACTTTGCACTGGGGCACTGTCTCAATGTCTGTATGGGAACGATGCTCCGGCTAAGTACTACAGTCGTTGTGTTGGATGATACAATGCTTTAGGGCCCTGACGGAAAGCTGTTTTTGTCTCTGTTCCAACTCGGCTGAAATACGATACCCAAAAGCTGTCAACGGGGTCAAACCCAAACAAACAGGAACGCCTTCTGATAATTATACACAAGATATATACATTTATTGTTTTTTTTATATATACAATGATTTGAATAAGATATAATGAAAAAACAAACGATGTTTACAACTGAAATAGGCTCATCAGAAGAGAAAGTGTGCAAACCGTTTCGGGGCCAATTCTCTTGACGGTTTTAAAAAGCAACTTTTTGATGATATCCATTAACACCACGGATTTACCTATAAATGTGGGCTACTTATTTTACAGTTGGATTGTATTACAATAATTTTGATATTCCATATACACTTTTATACATATTTTACACTTTTCTATAACTTTACATCAGACTTTTTTTGAGTCTTATTTCATTACTATAATGCTTCTGATTATTTTCAAAATTGAAAATGAGATTCATTTTATTTTTAAATAAAATTCATTTTATTTTTAAATAAAATTCATATTATTTTTAATGCAGACAGCACAATTTTTTTATTTTTTTTATTAATTCCAACGTTTGACTAGCAGCGTTCTGTTTTTACTAACGGTCTTTTTCCCGTCTTGTTTTTGTTGATGACCGACCCACGTGCGGTTGATACATTATAATGCAATAGGGTCCTCATATTAGTTGAGGATGGGCCGAGTGTTGCTTTTTAAAACCGTCAAGAGAATTGGCCCCGAAACGGTTTGCACACTTTCTCTTCTGATGAGCCTATTTCAGTTGTCAACATCGTTTGTTTTTTCATTATATCTTATTCATACTGTCGGATTAATTTCCATTTTATTTTCACAATGATTTATATTCCTGTATAATGTCAGAAGAGCGAGGTGATTTTCTTTTGATAATTGACTGGCGATCTACAGCTAATGGATAACTTAACTTGGTTTGTTACCGAATGGCGGGAATTTAGAGAATAGTATGGATGGTGACAAGGGATCAGACGTGTAGCGATTTGTAGCGGTGGCGGTCGACCATGCCTTTCCTATTCGTGTATTAACATCGCTTTCTGTGGATGAGATATTACTATCTAGGTATGTGAATTGTTCAACTGGCTTAAGGGACTTACCGTCAAGTGTGGAGATGTCTCCTTTGTTTTTGAAACTCATGAACTCAGTTTTGTCAGAGTTCACATAGAGTTTTTTTTTCCAATAAATATAAAATACTATCAGGATGTAATATTTTAAAGTAAATATAAAAGAAATTGTTAATAGACAAATAAATAGTCATAAGCTATTGAATGGATGTTTAAGAAAATACAAGGATGTCGTTCAGAAATAGTATCACACAATTTGTAAAATTTTTTTTCGTCAGATACAATATAATTGCAAAAATCGTCTGTTCGTTTATTTTCAAATATTTGAAAACGAAACTTACCGGTGATGAATCAAATTATGAACCTTTCATTAAGTTGATGAGTTGGGGTGTGTAGAATAATCATACTAGTTCCAATTACCGTCGAATTGGTAAGACAAGGCAGCAAGTAATCGTAACTGAATACGAATCTATCTTGCTCAGGACTCAGGGAATGGAATCACCCAAATGCAAGAATGGACTATTCTTGATTTCAATAAGTAACAACTGTCTTGGTACTGGTTCAGTTGTGCTTGGCTAGTTGCTGTTGTTCAAACCAACAGTACACTAACTCACTTCAACAGGGTGCTTATTGGATACTTGGTCCGATATTTTTTTCTTTTGCAAATACACACAACTGAACAGAAAATCTTTGTAATAAATAAAGATTTCCTTTAAAACATTTAAGTTAACATCAAATTTCAGGCTGAAAAAAAGTAAATGTATAAATTGGTCGCAAAATAAAAAGAACATTTTTCTCAAGAAATTTCTTGCAGTTTTCTCTTATCCTCCCCCCCCCTCTCTCTCTCTCTCTCTCTCTCTCTCTCGTTATTTTCTCCCAGATATTCCCTTCTCTGTCTGTCTGTCTGTCTGTCCCCCTCTCTTGTTATTTCATCTCTGATATTCCCTTCTTTGTCTGTCTGTCTATCTGTCTGTCAGTCTCTCTCGTTATTTTCTCCCAGATATTCCCTTCTCTGTCTGTCTGTCTGTCTGTCTCTCTTTTTCTTTGTTTCTCTCTTTTTGTTTCATTTTCATTTTCTCTCTCTTTTAATTCTCTCTCTCTCTCTCTCTCTCTCTCTCTCTCTCTCTCTCTCTCTCTCTCTCTCTCTTCTTTTTTCCTCTCTTTTTTCTTTTTTTGTTTTTTCTCATTTTCTCTATAATTATCAAGATTGATTGATTTTAAAAATTATAAAGATGAATCATGAAATAACAGAAAAATAAAAATTAATCAAGAGATTAATAAAAAACTAAAACTAAAACAATTCAAATAAAACAAGAATTGATTAGAATATTACCAAATGTCTATTGCTTCCAAGACTCCAGTGACCCTCTATTGCTTCAACTCTGACTCCAGTGACCCTCTATTGCTTCCAACTCTGACTCCAGTGACCCTCTATTGCTTCCAACTCTGACTCCAGTGACCCTCTATTGCTTCCAACTCTGACTCCAGTGACCCTCTATTGCTTTCAACTCTGACTCCAGTGACCCTCTATTGCTTCCAACTCTGACTCCAGTGACCCTCTATTGCTTCCAACTCTGACTCCAGTGACCTCTATTGCTTCCACTCTGACTCCAGTGACCCTCTATTGCTTCCAACTCTGACTCCAGTACCCTCTATTGCTTCCAACTCTGACTCCAGTGACCCTCTATTGCTTCCAACTCTGACTCCCAGTGATCCTCTATTGCTTCCAACTCTGACTCCCCAGTGACCCTGTTTTTAGCATCTAATTTTTGTTTTTCTTTTGTCTTTCAGGTTGTGATAACAAGCAATAACTTTGCTGTTCATCAATGTGAAGCTCCCAATGAAAGGACTGTCATATATATGTACATAATTGGTGCTCTGTTGTCCATCCTTTCTTTGTTCTTACCCAGAACTGGTGCACGCCGAATGACTGGTTGGACTGAATTTTTTATTTTCAAAATTCCAAAGGAATCAAAGAAATATAAAATTCATCTCCAGACTGAGAAAAATTTCAAAATTATTAGATTACAAAATGATATCAGTTTTTCTGAAACAGCCTCTATTGTAGCATAGTCACCGACAACTGCTATGCTTATATGCAAACTCGTCGCCCTGAGTTCAAATCCTGGCTGAGGTAATTGCATTTCACTTAGCGCTAATACCCTTGGGAAAGGTATGAATCCGACTCTCCCTCCAGCTATGGATAAATAGTAGGGCAGACTGGGCTCGTTAACCTTGATTAGGCAACCGGTCTAGGAGAAGAAAAACTTTGAATTCAAACCTGTTAAACTCCGCTTAAGAAATTGACCTTGTGTCGCATCCTGCTCGTGCGGAGGGGTTGGTAAATATATATATGCAAACTTAAAATAGTGTTCCCATTCTTGCACCGAGACTACTTTTCATTACTTAAAAGCATCTTCCAGAAATCTTATTTACGAAGCTAAGGTAACGTGTAGGCCTTAGTTTATCCATTATCAATACTGCTATGGGTTCAAAATTCTATCCGGACCATCATCCAGCGCAACAGGAAATGAGCACAAATAGCTCTCAGAGTAGCAATTGCAGATTCACCAGCCTTAAAAAGTTTCAACAGCAAAGGCACGGTGCGCACAGGTCCAACCATAATCATAACTGATCGGGTCTGAAAAAGAAATAGTAAGATATTTAGCTAGATGGAGCTACCATTGCCACTTGCCGAAATTTATTTACACTACAGTGCTGTTTTTCAAATGTGGATGGAATTTCTTTTGCACCCTATATATATATATATAGTGTGAACAAAAATTATTATTAAGACAATCAGGAATATTTCTTGTATGTTGTTTAATCTCAACTAGTTTCGACCTTCGGTCATCTTCAGGAGAAAATTTCTTATTTGAAGAAATTGTTGATACATTATTAGAAAGGGAGCATTATAGAAGAGTTATAAATGTTCAAGTGTTATAGTGGGTTTAACATGCTGTTAAAATCCGGGTAGGCGAGTGTGTTTGATAGTAGCATGTTCATTTGTTCCATGAAGAACCTCTATGAGGTAGTTTGTTTTTTTAGATAGTAGATATATATATATATATATATATATATATATATATATATATATTATATATATACTAGCAAATATATGCACCCTACGGGTGCAAGTATTTAAGTTTTAATATAATAAAATATCATGTTAAATTAGAAAGGCTAATGAAACTGAATAAGAATTCAGATAAAAATATTTGGAACAGAGGGGGTATGATTGAAAAATAAAACAGCTTTGAAACTAACTCTTCGATCATTTTCCCTTACTCCCGTCTTTCATTGGTAAATTTTCCTAATTTAACTATTTAGTTAAAATAGGAAGTAAAGAATAATATTACAGTTATTTCTTCTTGTTAATGGCCTTTTTTTTAAACATTTATCCCCGAGATGTTTGCTCATATTGATTAAGATAAAACCAAACAATTAGAAATCAATAATATTAAGCATATATTTATTAAAATCAAGTTTTTTATATCAATATGCAAATTAGCCTTCCCGTTCACACTGTAAACCGCTATTTTGTTGTATATATAAATACAATTGCATGTTGTTAGTATGTAGATATTGTTAACAGTCTTAATAATGAAAAACAATTTTATTAATAATTAAGGTTTAAATAGAAATAAAATCACGGAGAATGTGATGTAAATAACAAAGGGAATTGTGACTTGTATGGTAATATAGTTTCGGTTACAGACAGAAAAACCCACAATCTCCATTATAATAAGATGTATATATATATATAGGAAGTTAAGTAAACAAACAATTATTAACAATTATTATTAATAGTAAACAAACAATTACTAAATATTTATTTAGCTTTTATCAGTAATTGCTTACTGGTGTAACAGTTTTTTGCATGCCGATCGCCATGTCGTTGAGGAAACGTCAATCTTTCATCTCGTCGTTGTTGCTGAAGCGCGTTCCGGCCATATGTTCTTTCAACTTAGGGAACAGGTGGTAGTCGCTGGGTGCCAAGTTTTTACTAGTATTCCGTAGAAGGGCGGGTGATGATATCCCATGCAAACTGTTGCAGGAAGGTGACGGTTTGACGGGCGACGTGGGGTCGAGGCGTTGTCGTGGAGAATGCTTACGCCTTTGCTCAACTCTAACTCTTCTCTGGTCCTGAATCACCCACCTGAGTTTTTCAGTGTCTCACAGTACCTGTCAACATTTATTGTGGTCCCCAAAATCATAAAGTCTAGCAACAATGCACACCTTCTTTGTTCCAAAAAAATTACAGCTGCCATGACTTGGACCATATGACCTTTAGACACCCCTTTTTGATCTCGATTAAGAAAGGACAATATCCGGTTGTTTTAACCAACGATTTTTAGATTTAAAAAAAATTATAAAACTAACTCCTAGCCCTAACCCCTAACCCTAAAAAACAACCGGATATTGACGGTGTAAATGAAAAACACGTCCTTTCTAATCGAGATCAAAAAGGGGTGCCTAAAGGTAATATGGTCCCATGACTTTACCGACAGATTGCTTCTTTGAATTTTTTGAATTTTCGCAGAAGAGGAATGTCGTCAATCACTGGATTGTCGTTTGGTTTCAGGTTTGAAGTGGAATATCCATATGTCATCACCCATGGCAATCGAATCCAAAAATTTCCCATTTTTAGTATTATTTATATTATTCGGACTATTGTCCTCATCTTCATCGTTTCGGCCGATGTGCCCTCCGGCCTTCTTCAAGTATTTCTTGTCAGACTCAGAAGCTCAGTAACCTTCTTTTTAAACTCAGGAACCGTCTTGTCGTAATCGGGAGCCATCACGGAACTTTGAACCTAACCCTTTATTCAGTCCTCGGGGGTATTCCGTTCCCATTTCGCTAACCATAGTTGGGGTACAGGGGTTAAACAGTGTTAATTATTATTCTATGTTACTGTTGCCCCTGACCAGGATTGAACCTGCAAGATAACTGTCGCTTAGAACTGTCTTAACCCAACTCCTTTATCCACCAGGCTATGTGTCCAATTGGACAATCCAGTGTGAATTTTGGGAACTTATAAACCTAATGTTTTATTTTGCCTAGAATATCTACCTATTTACTTATGTATGATTTTATTTATCTTGTCTCATATTTTTTGTTTGCATAGCGGTAAAGAAATTGGCGGGAAGTGTCAACTTGTTGCCATTAATGGTTTTACGCGAGATCCATCTTGCACGGGTAATTTTGAACTTTAAGTGACTAAATTCCTACCATAAAATTGTACTTACGCAATATTTGAAATTAACTTAATTGTTACTAAAAACACATTTTATGATATTTTCGTGCTAAAACATACAGTCCTAATAATTTGAACAATTTGGCAATAAAAGTATATAATTAAGGCGATTCGATAATGGTGGACCATTTACTTCCGGTTTCTTTACAATAAAACAAACAAGGGACATCACTCTCATTGCCTTATTTTTTGTTATTGAATTAATATGTTTTTTTTGTTTTTTTTTAGAATTTCAAATAATAAATACTAGGCATACCCAATTTTGTCAGCTGCTAGGTTTTTAAAAACAAATTAAAATTAATTAAATCTATTATTTAAGGTCAAACTTTTGTCTAAAACGATAAGTAGTAACATAATGATCATCATTAACAAAAGAAAAATATCCTTACATATGCAGTTTATTTTTAATAGATTTAAAACGATTTGCTTTGGTCAATTTCGACGCGATCCGCCATTTTGGCTGTTTTTCAATGGCTTTAGGCGCTTCTTTACAATTTTAACGTAACATTCGCAATTGCAAAAAAAAAAAAAAAAATTACCAAAAATCAGGTAATTATCCGATTTTAATGAAATTTTCAGTATTGATTTATCAATTAATGAATTTTATAATGCATTAGTTATTTTATTTCAAAACTTTAATTTAGTATTCTTGCTATGAAAAATTAATATATAAATTCATTTAAAATGTGAAAAGCCTGATGTTAAGTTTAAAATGTTATATTTTTAGATTCTAAAAATAAATATCTACTTAATGCAAACCTTATTTTATTACATCAAAGTATACTTTTTAAAGAAAAACTCGATTGAAAATGTACCCCCCTTTTTTAAGCAGAAAAAATATCGATGTATAATTTTTTCTTTTATAAGATAATAGCCAATTAAATAATTATCGAAATGAGTAAAAAAGAAATCTCCAAAAAATTAATTATTTATTATTTTTTTACATTTTATTTTTCGATTTTCGGTACTTATTTTCTCACAGAAAAGCCACCGTAAATATTCGTTCCAAATTTTCAAAAATTCGATTTTCGAATATTTCCAAAAATCTCTGTTGTTTTTTTTTTTCTCAACGAATTTTTTCATTTAAAATAAATGTTCACTCTGATGAAGGTCGAATCTTCTATGTGTGCGAAATATTTTCACACACATAAACTGACCGAAACAGATGTGTAAGTGATTAATGTGATATCGATTAAATTCATTTTATCCATCTACATTTCTTTTCTTTACTCATTTTTCCTCATATATATATATATATATATATATATATATATATATATATATATACTAGCAAATGTATGCCCCCTCCGGGCGCAAGTATTTAAGTTTTAATGTAATAAAATATTGTATTAAATTAGAAAGGCTAATGAAACTAAATAAGAATGCAGATAAAAGATTTGAAACAGAGGGAGTATAATCGAAAAATAGAACAACTGAAACTTACTCTTCCATCACACTCGTCTTTCATTGTTATTTTTTCTAATTTAAGTATTTAGTTAAAATAGGAAGTAAAGAATAAAATGACAGTTATCTTTTCTTATTAATGGATTTCATTTAATATCTATTGAAGAGATTTTTGCTTATATTCATTAAAATAAAACCAAACAGATAGAAATCAATAATACTAAGTACATATTTATTAAATTCGATTTTTTAATATCAATATGCAAATTAGCCTTCCCGTTCACACTGTAAACCGCTATTTTGTTGTATATATAAATATAATTGCACGTTGTTAGTATGTAGATATGGTTAACAGTATTAATAATGTATAACAATTTTATCAATAATTGAGGTTTAAATAAAGATAAATTCATGGTAAACGTGACGTCAATAACTAAGGGAATTGTGACTCGTATAGTGATTTAGTTTCGGTTACAGACAAACAAACACACAATCTCCATTATAATAAGATTTACATCAAACTCTTTTGAGTTTTCTTTGTGGATTATAATGCTTCTGATTTAATAAAATTTATTTTATTTTATTATCAAAACAGAATATGCATTTTCAAAATTAAAAAATTAAAAAAAAATATTTAAAAAATTCCGGCTATGAACTTGAACGTTTCGTCTGTACCACTTTCGTCTTATAACGGTCCACTCATACCGTCTCTCTATCATACACATCTCGCTCTTGATGAAGACCACTTCAATAAAGGGTCGAAACAGATTTCTGTCAACGAATTTTAACATCATGTGTTTGTTTGTTTTTTTCTAAAATATTTATTTCATACTCTCGGATTCACTTTTTTCATATATATATATATATATATATATATATATATTTATGATTTTTCTCAATCCACTGCAGAACTCTTTAACTGAGTTCCTGAGGTAGGTGAATTGTCCAAGTACCAAAACTACGTCACTCTAATTCTGTGTTCTCACTGATTAATATAAGGGACACCCTTGTCGTTCGACTTCGGAGATAACTGGATCAGAAAAGATAGAATTGCTGTCTTTGGTTTTTGCCGCTAAAGAATGCCGGCCTGTGATTGGTTGGTTGAAAGAGAGGCTCGTAGATCAAGAACGACAACCCTACCTCAGATATTTCTATAACCTTTGTGACTGTCTCGTCGGAAATTGATGGTCGTTCGCTTGACCATCCAACGAACGAGACACGATGGACACTGCTGGAAAAGTAAGAACAAGCTCATAAATAACATTCTCAAGTTAAATCGAACTTAACGAACATAATTAATTCCACCACCGTATGTCACACCCCACCGAAAGAAAAAAAAATACCAAAAAATCAGGGAATTTAATGAAATTTTCAGTGTTGATATATTAATGAATAAAAGATATAATGCACCAGTTATTTTATTTAAAAACTTTTACATTTTTTCAGGTCAGTTAACTTTGGACCACGTATCTTTGAGGCGTAACACAGATTCCAAACCCTTCCAAACTTTCACCTCTTTTTGATTATTTCATAAAAATACGGAATTCTAAGATATCCCTTTTTAAATGTGAAGAATAATTAAAGTTCCAATTACTGTCGAACTGGGAAGATAAGGCAACAAACGGTTGTAACTTAAATACAAACCCGAATAGTCACAAAGTCAACTGCAGAATGACAGGATATTTATAAGACTCCACAATGTCATTCAAATCAAGCAGCCAATCAGAACTCAAGGAATGGAATCGCCCAAATCACCCAGATTCATGAATTGATCATTCTTGATTTCTATTTATACCAGCTGTCTTGGACACTGCTTGAGTTGTACTTAGTTAGTTGCTGTTATTCAAACCAACAGTAGACTTACTGACTTCAATAAAAGGTTATAAGATATAAAATATATTAATTGAACTTAACGGGAATTAACCGAATTTAATGAAATTTTCAGTGTTGATATAGTAATGAATAAAAGATATAATGCACCAGTTATTTTATTTAAAAGCTTTTACATTTTTTTCCAGGTCAGTTAACTTTGAACCACGTATCTTTGAGGCGTAACACAGAATCTCAAAGATACGGGGTTCAAAATTAACTGACCTGAAAAAATGTAAAAGTTTTTTTTAAATAAAATAACTGGTACATTATATCTTTTATTCGTTAATATATCAACACTGAAAATTTCATTAAATTCGGTTAATTCCCTGACTTTTGGTATTTTTTTTCTTTCGACATACGATGGTGAAATTTAGGTCTGTTAAGTTCGATTTAACCCATTCTCATTTGGATACCTACACATAGACACATTAGTGTTGGCCGACCAGGGAAGATTTACATTGATCAGTATGGATACTGGATGCCGTGGGGAAGAACAGGTGGTGAGAAAGAGTTATGAGAATCCGTGCTCTCAGCGCGACATGAAAAGGATATGTAGCGTAGCTGACTAGGGAAAGACCTAGAATGTATGAAGGAAGTGATGATATGCATTCTATGTATTTATGTTGGTTTGGTTCTATTATTTTTTGGGAGGTGAAATTTAAGAAAATAAAAGAAATAACAACAACAAAAGGAACCCCCACTTTAAAACTAACCATTCTCACAAAATAAAAAAAACTTTTAGAATATACACATTGAAGTGAATATTAGAATAAATAAAGAAAATATATTTAGTATTGTAAAATAACGGGTGCAAGAAAAATAAAACATTTATTGCAAAAACACGGACATAAAACGAGGGTTCAGTTTATTTTATGGTAGGAATTTACGAGGAAATTGTTCTTTTTTACCCCAATTTTTACTTTCATCCGACTTTTCCTGGTTTGGGGGGCAATTTAAAAAAATAGATTACACATCCATAACGACCCAATAGAATTGGCGAAATAAGCTTATTATGCTCACTAGTGATGTTTGTTGGTAACCATTATATGAAAAGGAAAACTTTGAATTTAAACAATGGAGAAAACACTATCTGTACCAAGGAGGGTAACAGAACAAAGAAACTGTGGTGGGTCACACCCGTTGATGTCCTGAATGTTTTTTATTACATTGCGATATGATTTGATCTCAAAGTTCTCTGTGACCAGAAATTTAAAGATGAGAATATCACTTGTGTGGTCTTATCTAATTTCTTATCTTACTTACCTAGATGGAAGCTCTATTTAAATTTAAAAAAAAGTATTGCACTAGAAATAACATGGATCAGAGTCTAAGATTCATATAAGGTTTAAGGTGAGTGATTAATGATTTGGATTGAAGGCCATAAGATGTTCGGTTAAAACTGATTAGAAAACTAAGAGGCCGCCCTGTCGGGGGGCGTTAGAATGCACCGACTGCACCTCTGCAGAGGGGTAAGACCCCCCCCCCCAATGGGGCCACCCGTTGGCCGTGGGTGGCGACCCGTGATGCTTAAGGATAGAACTCAGGTGGATGAGCAGTTCATGACGTGCAATACTCCACTTTGGCCCTTTCTTGGGCTAGACGGGCGGTCGGAGATGCCCCCTCCGATCAATCGTCTGGTCACGTCAAGCGCTAGCACCTATACGATTTTCCCAACCCTATTGCCCTTATGGCAAGCCCCAACCCCTTTTTTATCATATGGGTGCTAGAAAGCGGTGGCTGCGGGTCTACATGTCCTGAGAATGATGTTAAACTCTATCTGATGGTGAAGTTCCAGTTCTGGAGGTTTGGGGAATGTGGAGCCCCCTTTCATCACCATTGCTCCCTGGTCTACTCTGACCCGGAGTGGTAGTACCTGTTAGGGTCCCATCTATGGGTTAAATAGAAAAATGTATTTATAAAAAAATTGTATTATCCATTAAGAATTGATTTATTTCAAAATTCTATCGGCATTAAATGACCCACTGAGGTTGATATGCCATAAAACAAAACAAACAAAACTAAGAGGGTGATGGTTAGGTATGTTTTGTTTTACGGCATATCAACCTCAGTGGGTTATTTAATGCCGATAGAATTTTGAAATAAATCAATGTTGTTGGCATCCTTCTGTCTTCAAAAGACGATGACATAGTGTCCAATTTAAAAAAATTTTTTTATCTGCGCGAGTGGCTGAACATGCCAGTTTTTGAATAACAGTCTCTGGTGCAGTGACTGCACAAAAACAGTGATGCTTGCTGGGGCTACTGTTGTCTCTCCTTGCTTTCTGGTTCTCTTTGCTTTGGTGGTTATTTTCCTCTCTGTTTCATTTCTTTTCGTGCCTTGTTTGACAATGAGGTGCCAGGCCCGTTGGTTTTCTGCACCAACTTTCCATGTGTTGGTGTTGTTGTGGCATGTTTTCATGTCTTTCATTGGGTTACTCAGTCAACATTGTAACAAATGAAAGAGCATGTGTTACAGTTGCATTCATGATGATGTGCTTGTTTATTTTTAGGCTTTGTGCAGGTTTTTTTTTCAAACCTATCACCCTGCCTGTCATCATTTCATATGTTGTATAGCCCATTGTCAGGTATATAATCAAAAGAGAGGAGTTGGGTGATAGAGAAACATTTTTATTCTACTGCACAGTACACAAACTTAAATAATAGAATTGTAATCGCCCCCGTCCCACAAAAAAACAAACTCTAACATCATTTTCATTCTAACATTCAACAAGTAATGACTTGATGTAAACAATGATATAAAGTAAGTAAAGTCGTCGGGGCGGCCTAAATTCGGTATCAGCCAGTCAGCGAGGGAGTCTATCCCCTTTTCAATAGCGCTAGACCAAGAAGGTTGTTTTGGCGTCTGGGGTGGAGCGCCATACCTACCATCATCTCCTTACTTTACCGCCCATATACCTGTGCTACTCATACGCTGAGTTGGCGAGGACCGGTATCGAACTTGGAACCTTGTGGTTTCTAGCCCAACGCTCTACCGACTGAGTTAAACCGGCCTCTCAAACATCCTTGATGATCGTTTTATGAAAAGCAGAAAGTAATCAGAATTTCAAAACTATTCATGAATTCTTTTCACGAGGAAAAAATAAAAAATGACGATAATGTTACATAATCTATGCGGTTGCATAAGATTATTGTCAATCCCCTGTATTTCTTAAGGGATGGCCCTTTTCATATCACGGGCGGGACATTCCATGGAATATTACAGAAATCACGCGAAATACGTGAAGTCACGTGGGACCTGGTTGGGTCTTCAGTTTCAGTTGGACGTCAGGCAGAGAAGAAGATGTACTGCCTTAACTGGAACTCACCTGCATACGCGCGCTATGTTTAGTTACATGAAATGTTTAGATAAGTAAATAAAAGCTTAAGAATATAACACGGTTTTGTGGTTGGTGAATGTCTTGGTAACAAGACTGATCTAGAAGAAGAAATGAGTTAAGTGCGACCGACCACCAAGACGAAGTCCAGACGCTAGAAGAGACGCTAGGAGAATAGAAGAAGAAGAGAAGTAAGAAAGAAAAGAAAGAGGTATGCAACAATAAGAATTGAAAAAAATGTAAGAAAAACAATGTTATTTGGATTTTATTTTTAACATATGTGCATATACAGGATGTACGAGCCAAAATGAACGTGCAACGTCTAATTCAATAACTTGCGCTTTACGAGTTCGAACTGGGTCATAACGCAGCGGAATCAACCAAAACTATTTTTTGTTCGAAAGGTGTAGGTGCGATTGATTACAGTACAGTAACCAGATTGTTCAAGAAATTTCGTTACGGTTGCAAGAGCCTCGACAATGCCTCTTCGACAGCCCATCTAGCCAAAGAAAGGGCCAAAGTGGAGTATTGCAAGTCATGCGCTGCTCAACCACCTGGTTTGGCTGGTTGGTTGGTTGGTTGGTTGGTTTTTATGGCATGTCAACCCCTTGGGTTATTTTATGCCGAATACTTCTATTGGCAAAAAAAAAATGTTTAATGCCAACAAAGTTTTGAAATAATTTCATTTTTAATGGATAATACAATTTTGTTTATAAACTCATGTTTTTCTATTCAACTCATAGACGGGACCCTAACAGGTACTACCACTCTGAGTCAGAGTGGACTAGGGAGCCATGGTGATGAAGGGGTGCCCCACATTCCCCAAACCTCCAAAACTGGAACTCAGATAGACATCAGATAGAGTTTAACGTCATTCCCAGGACGTGTAGACCCTCACCCACCGCCTTCTAGCACCCATATAATAAAAAGGTTTGGGGCTTGCCATAAGGGCAATAGGGTTGGGGCAATCATTCAACCACCTGGGTTCTATCCCTAAGCATCACGGGTCGTCACACACGGCCAACAGGTGGCCCCATTGGGGGAATCTTACCACTGCAGAGGAGCAGCCAAATGATTGAAAGTAGAAAAGGGGTGTAAATAGATATTTTAGCCAAATGATTGAAAGTAGAAAATGGGGTGTAAATAGATATTTTAGCCAAATGATTGAAAGTAGAAATGGGGTGTAAAAGATATTTTTAGCCAAATGATTGAAAGTTGAAAAGGGGGTGTAAATAGATATTTTAGCCAAATGATTGAAAGTAGAAAAGGGGGTGTAAATAGATATTTTAGCCAAATGATTGAAAGTAGAAAATGGGGTTGTAAATAGATTTTAGCCAAATGATTGAAAGTAGAAAATGGGTGTAAATAGATATTTTTAGCCAAATGATTGAAAGTAGAAAATGGGGTGTAAATAGATATTTTAGCCAATGATGAAATGAAATGTTGAAAGTTGAAAAGGGGGTGTAAATAGATATTTTAGCCAAATGATTGAAAGTAGAAAAGGGTGTAAATAGATATTTTAGCCAAATGATTGAAAGTAGAAAATGGGGTGTAAATAGATATTTTAGCCAATAATTGAAAGTAGAAAATGGGGTGTAAATAGATATTTTAGCCAAATGATTGAAAGTAGAAAATGGGGTGTAAATAGATTTTTAGCCAAATGATTGAAAGTTGAAAAGGGGGTGTAAATAGATATTTTAGCCAAATAATTGAAAGTTGAAAAGCGGCGTAAACAAATATTTTAGCCAAATGATTGAAAGGGGTGGAAATAGATATTTTAGCCACATGATTGAAAGTTGAAAAGGGATGTAAATAGATATTTTAGCCAAATGATTGAAAGTAGAAAAGGGGGTGTCAATAGATATTTTAGCCAAATGATTGAAAATTGAAAAGGGGGTGTAAAAAGATATTTTAGCCAAATGATTGAAAGTAGAAAAGGGGGTGTAAATAGACATTTTAGCCAAATAATTGAAAGTTGAAAAGCGGTGTAAATAAATATTTTAGCCAAATGATTGAAAGGGGTGGAATAGATATTTAGCCAAATATTGAAAAGTTGAAAGCGGTGTAAATAGATATTTTAGCCAAATGATTGAAAGTTGAAAAGGGGTGTAAATAGATATTTTAGCCAAATGATTGAAAGTTGAAAAGGGGGTGTAAATAGATAGTTTAGCCAAAAGATTAAAAGTTGAAAAGGGGTGTAAATAGATATTTTAGCCAAATGATTGAAAGTAGAAAAGGGGGTGTAAATAGATATTTTAGCCAAATAATTGAAAGTTGAAAAGGGGTGTAAACAGATATTTTAGCCAAATGATTGAAAGTAGAAAAGGGGGTGTAAATAGATATTTTAGGTAGCCAAATAATTAAATCTTGAAAAGCCAAATAATTTAACCCAGAGTTACAATTCCCTTAGTAATTGACATCACATTCACAATGATTTTATTTTTATTTTAACCTCAATTATTAATGAAATTGTTTTACATTATTAATACTAATACCCATATCTACATACTAACAACATGCAATTATATTTATATATACAACAAAATAGCGGTTTACAGTGTGAACGGGAAGTCTAATTTGCATATTGATATTAAAAATGTGATTTTAATAAATATATGCTTAGTATTATTGATTTCTAACTGTTTCGTTTTATTTTAATGAATATAAACAAAAATCTCTTCAATGAATCTTAAATGAAATCCATTAACAAGAAAAAATAACTATCATTTTATTCCTTACTTTTTCTTTTAACTAAATACTTAAATTAGAAAAATAACAATGAAAGACGAGAGTGATGGAAGAGTAAGTTTCAGTTGTTCTATTTTTCGTTTAACCTCCCTCTGTTTCAAATTTTTTTATCTGCATTTCCCATTGAGTTTCATTAGCCTTTC
>CM042173.1:17359150-17384150 GCA_023376005.1 Doryteuthis pealeii
TCCTCGCAATCCACACTTATAGGCCGACCTGACTTTGCCCATTTCTCGTATCCACGCTTATCTGACTTTGCATATCCTCGCAACTTATAGCCGACCTACTTTGCATAGTTCTCGCTTATCCTGACTTTGCATAGTCCTCGCAATCCACACTTATAGGCCGACCTGACTTTGCCCATTTCTCGTAATCCACGCTTATAGGCCGACCTGACTTTGCTTATTTCCTCGCAATCCACGCTTATAGGCTGACCTGACGTTGCTTATTCCTCGCAATCCACGCTTATAGGCCGACCTGACTTTGCTTATTCCTCGCAATCCACACTTATAGGCCGACCTGACTTTGCATAGTCCTGCAATTCACGCTTATAGGCGACCTGACTTGCATAGTCCTTGCAATTCACGCTTATAGGCCGACCTGACTTTGCATAGTCCTTGCAATTCACGCTTATAGGCTGACCTGACTTTGCTATTCCTCGCAATCCACGCTTATAGGCCGACCTGACTTGCATAGTCCTTGCAATTCACGCTTATAGGCCGACCTGACTTTGCATAGTTCTCATATTCACGCTTTTAGGGCAACCTGACTTTGCATATTCCTCGCAATCAACGCTTATATGCCGACCTGACTTTGCATAGTCCTCGCTTGACTCTATAGGCCGACCTGACTTTGCATAGTCCTCGCAATCAACTCTTATAGGCCGACCTGACTTTACATAGTCCTTGCAATCAACGCTTATAGGCCGACCTGACTTTGCATAGTCCTCCCCAATCCACGCTTATAGGCCGACCTGACTTTGCATAGTCCTCGCAATCAACTCTTTATAGGCCGACCTGACTTTGCATAGTCCTCCCAATCCACGCTTATAGGCCGACCTGACTTTACATAGTCCTTGCAATCAACGCTTATAGGCCGACCTGACTTTGCATAGTCCTCCCAATCCACGCTTATAGGCCGACCTGACTTTGCATAGTCCTCGCAATCAACGCTTATAGCCGACCTGACTTGGCATAGTCCTTGCAATCAACGCTTATATGCCGACCTGACTTTGCATAGTCCTCGTAATCCACGCTTATAGGCCGACCTGACTTTGCATAGTCCTCGGAATCCACGCTTGTAGGCCGACTTGACTTTGCATAGTCTCGTAATCCACGCTTATAGGCCGACCTGACTTTGCATATTCCTCGCAATCAACGCTTATAGGCCGACTGACTTTGCATAGTCCTCGCAATCAACGCTTATAGGCCGACCTGACTTTGCATAGTCCTCGAAATCCACGCTTATAAGCCGACCTGACTTTGCATAGTCCTCGTAATCTACGCTTATAGGCCGACCTGACTTTGCATAGTTCTCGTATTCCACGCTTATAGGCCGACCTGACTTTGCATAGTCCACGTAATCCACGGATATAAACCGACCTGAATTTGCATAGTCCTCGTAATCCACGCTTATAGGCCGACCTGACTTTGCATAGTTCTCGTAATCCACGCTTATAGGCCGACCTGACTTTGCATAGTTTCGCAATCCACGCTTATAGGCCGACCTGACTTTGCATAGTCCACGTAATCCACGCTTATAAGCGACCTGACTTTGCATAGTCCTCGTAATCTACGCTCATAGGCCGATCTGACTTTGCATAGTCCTCGCAATCCACGCTTATAGCCGACCTGACTTTGCATAGTCCTCGCAATCCACGATTATAGGCCGACCTGACTTTGCATAGTTCTCATATTCCACGCTTATAGGCCGACCTGACTTTGCATAGTCCTCGTATCCACGCTTATAGGCCGACCTGACTTTGCATAGTCCACGTAATCCACGCTTATAGGCCGACCTGACTTTGCATAGTCCTCGTAATCTACGCTTATAGGCGACCTGACTTTGCATAGTCATCGTAATCCACGCTTATAGCCGACCTGACTTTGCATAGTTCTCGCAATCCACGCTTATAGGCCGACCTGACTTTGCATAGGCTGACTTTGCATAGTTCTCGCTTATAGGCCGACCTGACTTTGCATAGTCCTCGCAATCCACGCTTATAGGCCGACTGACTTTCTCGTAATCCACGCTATAGCCGACCTGACTTGCATAGTTCTCGCAATCCACGCTTATAGGCGACCTGACTTTGCATAGTCCACGTAATCCACGCTTATAGGCCGACCTGACTTTGCATAGTCCTCGCAATCCACGCTTATAAGCCGACCTGACTTTGCATAGTTCCGAATCCACGCTTATAGGCCGACCTGACTTTGCATAGTCCTCGAATCCACGCTTATAGCCGACCTGACTTTGCATAGTCCTCGCAATCCACGCTTATAGGCCGACCTGACTTTGCATAGTCTCGCAATCCACGCTTATAGGCCGACCTGACTTTGCATATATCACGCTTATAGGCCGACCTGACTTTGCATAGTCCTCGCAATCCACGCTTAAGGCCGACCTGACTTTGCATAATTCTCGTAATCCACGCTTATAGGCCGACCTGACTTTGCATAGTCCTCGTAATCCACGCTTATAGGCCGACCTGACTTTGCATAGTCCTCGCAATCCACGCTTATAGGCCGACCTGACTTTGCATATCGCAATCCACGCTTATAGGCCGACCTGACCATAGTTCTCGTAATCCACGCTTATAGGCCGACCTGACTTTGCATAGTCGTCGCAATCCACGCTTATAGGCCGACCTGACTTTGCATAATTCTCGTAATCCACGCTTATAGGCCGACCTGACTTTGCATAGTCCTCGTAATCCACGCTTATAGGCCGACCTGACTTTGCATAGTCCTCGCAATCCACGCTTATAGGCCGACCTGACTTTGCATAGTCCTCGCAATCCACGCTTATAGGCCGACCTGACTTTGCATAGTTCTCGTAATCCACGCTTATAGGCCGACCTGACTTTGCATAGTCCTCGCAATCCACGCTTATAGGCCGACCTGACTTTGCATAATTCTCGTAATCCACGCTTATAGGCCGACCTGACTTTGCATAGTCCTCGTAATCCACGCTTATAGGCCGACCTGACTTTGCATAGTCCTCGCTTATAGGCCGACCTGACTTTGCATAGTCCTCGCAATCCACGCTTATAGGCCGACCTGACTTTGCATAGTTCTCGAATCCACGCTTATAGGCCGACCTGACTTTGCATAGTCTCGCAATCCACGCTTATAGGCCGACCTGACTTTGCAAGTCTCGCAATCCACGCTTATAGGCGACCTGACTTTGCATAGTTCTCGTAATCCACGCTTATAGGCCGACCTGACTTTGCATAGTCCTCGTAATCCACGCTTATAGGCCGACCTGACTTTGCATAGTCCTCGCAATCCACGCTTATAGGCCGACCTGACTTTGCATAGTCCTCGCAATCCACGCTTATAGGCCGACCTGACTTATAGCCGACCTGACTTTGCATAGTTCTCGTAATCCACGCTTATAGGCCGACCTGACTTGCATAGTCCTCGTAATCCACGCTTATAGGCCGACCTGACTTTGCATAGTCTCGGCCGACCTGACTTTGCATAATTCTCGTAATCCACGCTTATAGGCCGACCTGACTTTGCATAGTCCTCGTAATCCACGCTTATAGGCCGACCTGACTTTGCATAGTCCTCGCAATCCACGCTTATAGGCCGACCTGACTTTGCATAGTCCTCGCAATCCACGCTTATAGGCCGACCTGAACCATTTGGTTACTGTACTTTGATGAACTGCACCTTCATTTTTAGCAACCCTGTCGACCGGGGTTTTAGAATACCCCGACTGCACCTCTGCAGAGGGGTAAGAACCCCCCAATGGAGCCACCTCTTTGCCGTGGGTGACGACCTGTGATGCTTAGGGACGGAAACCTGGTGGATGAGAAGTCTATGACATGCAACACTCCACTTAAACTCTTACTTAGGCTAGATGGGCGGTCGGAGAGGCCTCCTCCGATCAATTGGCTAGTCACGTTAATTCCTAGCACCTATATGGTTGTCCCAACCCTATTGCCTTTATGGTAAATCCCAACCCTTTTTATCATATGGGTGTTAGAAGGTGGTGGCTGAGGGTCTACATGTCCTGGGAATGACGTTAAACTCTATCTGGTGGTGAGGTTCCAGTTCTGGGGGTTTGGGAAATGTGGAGCACCCATTCATCACCATTGCTCCCTGGTCCACTCTGACCCCGAGTGGCAGTACCTGTTAGGATCCCATCTATGGGTTGAATAGAAAAATATGTTTATAACAAAAATTGAGTATCCATTAAGAATGAATTCATTTCAAAACTTTATCGGCATTAAATGACCCACTGAGATTGATATGCCGTAAAACAAAACATCTTTCGCACAAATGTTTTGGTTTGGGCCTAGTTTTAAACCGAATTAGACTATGTTTCACGTTTATGTGTGTGGTTTTTAAATCACACACGGAGTGAACCAATGCACAACATGTGAGCGCACTAACAGCCACGATACTACCAACCACAGCGGGTATTAATAGCACGGTTTCAACTGCTTCGGTCACGTTATATACGCCAGGCAAATTAGCACGTACCAGAATATTGCGCGATTTTTGACTCATCCTAGTATGATATATTACTTTCAGAGAGGACATCTAATCGTAGTGTAATGGTTAGCAATCTAGTCTTGCAGATCCATTACTACTGAATAGCGAGTTCGATCCTAGCTGAGATGCACAATTTTTGACTCACCCTACTATGAGTCATTACTTTCAGAGATGGTGTCTAATCACGGAGTAAAGTAAGTAAAGTCGTCGGGGCGGCCTAATGTCGGTATCAGCCAGACAGCGAGGGAGTCTATTCCCTTTTCACAAACGCTAGACCAAGGGGATTATTTTAGCATCTGAGGTGGAGCGCCACACCTACCATCAGCATCTCACTTTACTGCACAGATCCCTGTGCTATTCATACACTGAGTTGACGAGGGCCGGTATCGAACCAAGAACCTTGTGATTCCTAGCCGAACACTCTACCGTCTAGTAACCTAGTCTTGCAGATCCATTACTACTGAATAGCGAGTTCGATCCTCGCTGCATGCACCATCCTTGTGATTTTGTGTCACATCCTAAACTGTGACAGACGGGTTGGATAAATACCTGATTTCAAAGTGAAATACAGGCTTTTGTTAATCGAAAATGCATTGCCCGTTTTGGTGACCATGTTGAAAAATAGCGTTTTCTATTTGAAAAACTGATCAATGTCGTTGCACTTCATGTGTGTTTATCCCCTTTTCACTAGCGCTAGACCAAGGAGAGGTGGAGCGCCACACCCACCATCAGCTCCTTTGTCTTGTGGGTTATATGAAAATAAATCGGTTTTACTTTCGTTCCTAGCAGCTGAATGTGGCACGCTGGCTGGTGCTTCAGCGTAAACAAAAGTTAAGTATGTATGTACGCAACTTCTCCGCCACTATTTATTTTTGATGAAAAACCAAGCCCTGGTGATATTTAATGTGTATATATATTTACTTTGTTGTTAATTGTTCTATTTTTTAGTGAGGGAGGTAAAAAAAATAGTCTCACAAATCCATTATTATTGAATCGCGAGTTCGATCTTCGTAGTATGCCCCATTAAAATCCCTATGTAAAAACAAAAGATGTTGCGTTGATCCAGCCACTCTGGAAATAAAAATTACTGTCAAGTATTTAAAATATTAATGCAAAAAAAAAAAAAAAAAAAAAAAAAAACTATGCTATTATCATTTAAATTTTATCTTTTTAAGTATCTTCACCAATATAAATCAAACCTTCATTATTTTTGCTCAAAAACCAAGCCCTGGTGATATTTAATGTGTATATATATTTACTTTGTCATTAATTGGATTATTTTCAAAGTTTCCTCCGGACATACATACCAACTGCCCTTTATATATGCGTTACTATTTACCCATTGTTGGTATCCTTCCGTCTATTAAGGACGATAGCGTAGTGTCCACTTTTTCTTTTATCTGCAACTGCGTGAGTGGCTGAACAGACCAATTTTTGAATGGCAATCTCTGGTGCAGAGATTGCAAACAAACGATGCTTGCTGGAGATGCTGTTGTCTCTCCTTCCTTATGACTCTCTTTTCTGTGGTGGCTTCTTTCCTCTCTTTTTTCACTCCTTTTCGTTCCTTGTTTGACGAGGAGGCGCCAGGTTGTACGTTCTTCTGTATAAGCCTCCCATGTGTTGATGTCGATGTTGCATGTCTTCATGTCTCTCTTGCAGACATCTTTAAAGCGCAGGCGTGGTCTCCCTACCGGTCGGGTGCCCTCAACTATTTCACCATACAGTAGGTCTTTGGGGATGCGGCCTTTGTCCATCCTCCTGACGTGGCCAAGCCAACGCAGGCGTCTCTCGCAGATGATGGTGGACTTGCTGTTTATGTTTGCTCGTTCCAACACGTCTGTGTTGGGCACTTTGTCCTGCCAGTGAATGCGTATAATGCGGCGTAGGCACCTGAGGTGGAAATTGTCCAGTTTCCTCACGTGGCGTGAGTATGTGATCCAGGTTTCGCTACTGTATAGGAGAGTACTGAGAACACACGCTCTGTAGACGCGCAGTTCGGTTCTCTTAGTAAGACTGGCATTGTCCCATACTCTCTGGCTCAGTTTGGCCATGACTGCCGCCGCTCTCGCGATAGCTGATAGGAGAATAATTGGATACGTACCTTTCTCCAGGGTTTTTAGCACTATAAGAAATGCAAATAGCGTCATCCAGAATTCGAACTTGGATCGCCATGTCCATTTCCACCACACACGATCAACTACATTCCCATCTTTTTTCTTATTCTTTCCTTTGTTCTTATTTCATCTTGTTCTCTTCATATTTATTCTCTCTTATTCTCATCTTATCCTCTTATTCCTCTGTTGTACCGGCCGTTCCTACAGTGGAGAATATACACCGGTTCTCACTATAAATAGTAAGACACCGAGTGAAAAGGTTGTACTGTTACCGTTTAGCGGCAAGCTAGCCGTTCTTGTACCTTATTGTAAATACACTTGTCTCATTTTACCCTACCTCGACTTGACTTTTTTTTTTTTTACTGTTGAACTAACATCACAACATCCTCTTAATAACCCAATAAGGGTTGACATGCCATAAAATCCAAGCAAGCAACCAACCAACATTGATGTGCCAACATTGTATTTACCAACGCTCTGTCACGAGCAGGATGCTACACAAGGTCAATTTTTAAGCGGAGTTTACCCGGTTTGAATTCAGAGTTTTACTTAGGCCGGTTGTCATACCATGGATAAAGATATGTAGTACGTAGTATACTTGTGTAGTTTCCGTCTAGATTTTCCTCCAAGCATTTCGTTAAATTCCAAAGTGGTGTAACCATACAGTAGTACTAAAATGACTACAGATTAGAAGAATTACTGTTTTATTTTATTAGAATCTCTTTAACAGTATCAATATATGTATTTACCCAACCCCAAAGTGTATGTATATTTGTGAATTTATGTGCGTATGTATTTCCCGAAAGAAATTTAATTCGCTTTTCACCAATAGAAATATTAATTATAAATCTGAATTTTCAAAAATAACCACCCATATTAATTTAAAAAGAAAAATTCGGATGTATCTTTGTTAGTTATTAATAACCGTCATAGTATGGGGTAAATAAGCTGCCTGTTTGTCAGCCAAATTTAATTCAGCCAGTGTTATCTAATTTTGGAAACCAGTTTATTTGAAAGAAAAAGTAATGTTGACACAAAAAAAAAAAAAAAAAACTTGATGCCATTCGATTAATATCTATTTTTCAGACTTTTTATTCTCATATTTCTGTTCTTCTTTATCTGATATTCTTTTCTATCTGTTATGGTTTGGTGATAGTCACAGTTGTTTTGCGCGGTAAGTACGAAAAGACAAGAAGAAATTGAACAAAAGAAACAATAGATAGCACTAGACAGAAATCTTAGTATAACAAAAGAAGTGTAACAAAAGACTTCATCTGGACAAACGGGAATTTGAACAAAGAGAAAGGACTTCCGGTCAACCGAACAAAGAGATGTGTGGGCGGACTATACATACTTAAGGAGAGTCAAAACAGTAGTTGGGCAGTTGGACAGCAGAGCGGTCAAGAGTGGCGAGAGCCAGTCAGTTGGGGACGGCGCTTTTCAAACAGCAGTCGCAAGAGAGAGAGTTGACCCGCTACCCCCTCCCCTGGGGGAGGGGCGTATCCGTTACTTATCGTACCATTCAACAGGGCCCCACGTGTGGCAGATAGCTGTTTTTGTAGTCTCATCTTGACTTCCTCATTTAGTAGCCGCCAACGTCAAGTTCCATGCCGTGTACACGCATCACCGAGTTAGAAGCAGAAGTGTAACGTAGCGGCGTCGTCACAGTACCAAATAGATATATTATGTTATATACTTCTCTTCTATTCCTCTGGCCGGATCTGGTATATCTTCTATCATCTATCTTCTATCTTGGTCTGGTCTTTCTTATCTGGGGTTTCCGTGTCTGATTCTGTTGGGGACCATTTCTTATCAGAAGCCATTGTTAGCTTTTAGTAATAACAACAAGACTTCGATTTACAATGATGTTACTTTATTCATGAACCCCAGGCCAGACAATCACGCAGTGAGACTCACATCTTGCTACCTTCGCTTCTAAGTTCTAACTCCTAACTGTCACTGCAACTAACTGAGTTGCTTACACCTCAAATCGGCTTCCGATTCTCACGGTTCTCCCCAGAACGCAAGGTGAGAGTGAGGTCAAGCATTGTCACTCACTCTCAATGCCATCAGCTGTACTGATCGCCATAAGGATTTCTATACTACCTTAAAAAGTAATAGGGATCCAATTAATATGTAATAGAAGCAAATAAAGCGTACCTTTTAAATATGATACAGCATGCCTTGTGATTTCATTGTGCTGTATACCAGCAACGTATACGATTCAGAGTAGCGAATAAGGTCTATGCAACATATCGCTCTTTTCCTCATTTTTCGCCTTTCCTTCTTTTTGCCTTTCGTTTTTTCTAAGTTTTCTATTATTCTTTTCTCTCCTTTGGTTTTCATTTTTCCTGTTTCTCTCTTTTATTTTCTCCCTATTAATCAATTTAAATGTTACTATTTTTCGAACATATGGGAATTTTACGTCATGTTGTTATACAAAGTTAAATCTATATGATTATGTTAGTGTGCTCAGGTGTGTGAGTGTGTGCGTGTGAGTTTTCGAATATAAATTACTATATGAGTGTGCACGTGAATGGATATTACTGACATATAATTTACAACGGAATACACAAATCTATGCCTTCTACATACTTTCTCTGCAGCTTTGACTATAGCCAGAAATAAAAGGGTCTTTAAATTAACAATTGTGGAACCTCAATATATATATATATATATATATATATATATATATATATATATATATATATACTAGCAAATATATGCACCCTCCAGGTACAAGTATTTAAGTTTTAATGTAATAAAATATTGTATTAAATTAGAAAGGCTAATGAAACTAAATAAGAATACAGATAAAAAGATTTGAAACAGAGGGAGTATGATAAAAGATTTGAAACAGAGGGAGTATAATAAAAAATAGAACAACTGAAACTTACTCTTCCATCACTCTCGTCTTTCATTGTTATTTTTTCTAATTTAAGTGTTTAGTTATAAGAGGAAGTAAAGAATAAAATGACAGTTATTTTATCTTGTTAATGGATTTCATTTAAGATTCATTGAAGAGATTTTTGCTCATATTCATTAAAATAAAACCAAACAGTTAGAAATCAATAATACTAAACACATATTTATTAAATTCGATTTTTTAATATTAATATGCAAATTAGCCTTCCCGTTCACATTGTAAACCGCTATTTTGTTGTATATATAAGTATAATTGCATGTTATCAGTACGTAGACATAGTTAACAGTATTAATAATGCAAGACAATTATATAAATATATATATATATATATATATATATATATATTTTCTTTCTTTCGCTTTTTATCCTTGAATTCAGAGTTTTCCTCCTAGACTGATTTCTATACCAACTGCGCCTTCATTTTTCGCAGCCCTATCGACTGGTGTTTTAGAATACACCGACTGCACTTCTGCAGAGGGGTAAACTCCCCCAATGGGGGCTACCTGTTGGCCGTGGGTGACGACCCGTGATGCTTAAGGACGGAATCCTGTGGGATGAGTAGTCTATGACATGCAACACGCCACTTAGACCCTTACTTAGACTAGACGGACGGTCGGAGAGGCCTCCTCGGATCAGTTGGCTGGTCATGTCAAGCCCTAGCATCTATATGATTGCCCCAACCTTATTGCCCTTATGGCAAGCCCCAATCCATTTTATCATATGGGTGCTAGAAAGCGGTGGCTAACCCTAACCCTAAGTCCCCAGTCTACCCTACTGTTGTACCGGCCGTTCCTACAGTGGAGAATATACACCGGTTCTCACTATAAATAGTGAGACACCGAGTGAAAAGGTTGTACTGTTACCGTTAACGGCAAGCTAGCCGTTCCTGTACCATTATTGTAAATACACTTGTCTTATTTTACCCTACCTCGACTTGACTTCTTTTTTACTGTTGGATTAACATCACAACACTACTATCATATTACAAGCTGGAAGGGAGAATGGTTGGATTCCTAACTTTCCAACCGGTCTAGGAGAAAGAAAACTGTGAATACAAACGAGTTGTAGACCTGGACTGGGATGAGCTCTGCCAGGCAGGATCGGCGTGTACACCCCCGCCCTGATAGGGTAAACTTGCTTGGGCCCTGGAATAGCGGGTTTAATATTTTCTCCATGAATACTTCTTTTTGAAAATTGACATAGTAGAGTAAGGTGTCATAGATTCGGGGTGGAAGCGTATCATTTATTCGGGATGGGGGACATGCCGAGTATCCCTGTCCAAGACACACTAAAAGACTAGCGCCCCAACTACCAAATCGGGTTACGGCACTAGTGATGTTGATGATGATGATGATGAGCTTAGTGTGACACAGGGTCAGTAAATGTTGAGAGTCCCATTATGTTTGAACTAGGTACAGCGTTAATGGTCTGTGATATTAACTTGTTTACCAATAAGTAAAGTCGACGGGGTGGCTTAAAGTCTGTATCAGCCAGCCAGCGATGGAGTCTATCCCCTTTTCACTAGCACCAGACCAAGAAGATTATGTTGGCGTCTGAGATGGAGCACCACACCTACCATCAGCTCCTCATCTTACCGCACAGATCCCTGTGCTACTCTAATGCTGAGTTGGCGAGGGCCGGTATCAAACCCAGAACTTTGTGGTCCCTAGTCGGCTGCTCTACCGACGGAGAACCCAATCAAATAGTTGATAGAAAATAAAATTAGATATGTTTTTACCAACCCTCCTCATCAGTAGGATGCGACAAATGGTCAATTTTTGTTAATAAAGGACTATTTGCTCGTATATTCCTACCATAAAATAAACTGAACCCCCATTTTATGTCCGTATTTTTGTATTAAATGTTTTATTTTTCTTGCACCCGTTATGTTACAATACTAAATATATTTTATTTATTTATTTTAATATTCACTTCAATGTGTATATTCTAAAAGCTTTTATTTTGTGAGAATGCTTAGTTTTAATGTGGGGGTTCGTTTTTACACTTCAACTTTTTACTCGTAAATTCCTACCATAGAATGCCCAAGCCTAATTTTATGGCAGGAATTTACGAGTAAAAAGTTGAATATTACCTTTTGTTGTTATTTCTTTTCTTTTTGGCTTTGGTACTCTAAAATAAAAACGTCAGATTTTAATCATCGTCGACGAAAAAACAAAATTACGTTCATAAAAGGAGGATCCAATTTATGCCTAAATTGTAAAACGAGCCCCCACTTTAAAACTAACCATTCTCACAAAATAAACTTTTAGAATATACACATTGAAGTGAATATTAAAATAAAGAAAGAAAATATATTTTGTATTGTAACATAACGGGTGCAAGAAAAATAAAACATTTAATACAAAAACACGGGTTCAGTTTATTTTATGGTAGGAATTTACGAGCAAATAGTCCTTTATTACCCACTTTTTTAAGCGGAGTTTAATAGGTTTTAATTCCTTCTTCTAAACTGGTTGCCTAACCAAGGTTAAAGAGCCCAGTCTGCCCTATTATTTACCCATGACTGGAGGGAGAGTAGTTGGATGCATACCATTCCCAGGGGTACTTGCACTATGTGAAATGCAGACAGCCTCATCCAGGCTCTAAACTTCTGTCGCCGAGTCCATTTCCTACAACGATAACAAGTACACTACGCACCTCACGAAATGATAAATAGATAAAAAGCATGTTTCGGCTAATGAGCCTCGTTTTATTCCTCACGGATGCGATCGCGTATAGAGGTGGCCTTTCCGTAGGGCGTCTACCGCCGTCGTGCCGCTGTCTGTGACGCCGCTGCCGATGTAGTCGCTTGCTGGACCGCTGGGTCTCCTCCCGACGTTTTCGACTTTCTCCTCGCTCGAACGCCGTCGTCCCCGCCAATATTGCTCATGAAGACGACAGCGGCAGGCTGAAGAGAAGACTGAAAACTCAAAAAACGAAACCACGTTCGAAAAATCGGCCCGGAGACTCGCTTCGCACGAACACGCGTGTCCATGTCTCCGGTTCACCGTCGCGACGGTTAGCTCCTTGAATTGTTCAGGAGCCTTCATATCGTAATTGGAAGCCTTTACGGACACATATTGGACATAAAGCTCAACGGATATAGGGGATGATTTAATACAGTTCTAAGTGACAATCATCTGTAGGTTGCAGGTTCAATCCTGACTACAGGCGAAAGTAACATAGAATACTTAATATAACTTAATGCTTATATCGGGTCATAATGGCGGAATGAGAACAGTCAACCCTGGTGGATTGATTGAAAGGTTCGATTCGAAGTTCCGTGAAGGCTCCCAAGTTCGACAAGAAGTTTCATGAATTCGACAAGATGGTTCCTGAGTTCGACAAGAAACACTTGAAGAAGGCTGGAGGGCACATCGTCTGAAACGTTGTGTATATAACAATAAAGATGAGGACAACAGTCCGAAAAATCCATTGATACAAATAATCAATTTGTATG
The DNA here is from genome assembly GCA_023376005.1 of Doryteuthis pealeii. NCBI lineage: Eukaryota > Metazoa > Mollusca > Cephalopoda > Myopsida > Loliginidae > Doryteuthis > Doryteuthis pealeii. The sequence goes on from CM042173.1 coordinate 17,372,187, forward strand.
ATTGGATTTTACGGCATGTCAACCCTTGTTGGGTTATTTTATGCAAAATACGTTTTTCATTTATTCTTGATGGGTACACAATTTGTTTGTAAATTGAACTTTTTTCTATTTAACCCATAAGATGGCACCCTAACAGGTACTACCACTCCGGGTCAGAGTAGACCCATAAGTAATGGTGAAGAAAGGGAACTATTCTTAGGCTAGATGGGCGGTCGGAGAGGCTCGCTTCGATCAATCACGTCAAGCCCTAGCACCAATATGATTGTCCCGACCCTATTCTCATAAACCCCTTTTAAGTCCCGCCCTTTTTATATCATATGGGTGCTAGAAGGCGGTGGTTGAGGGTCTCCATGTCTTGGGTATGACGTTAAACGGTGAGGTTGATGGTGAGGTTCCAGTTCTGGAGGTCTAGGGAATGTTGAGCTCCCCTTCATCACAATATGTCCCAATCCACATTACAAAATTCAGACAAGATAAATAAAAACATTCACCAAAATAAAATAAAAAAAGAACATAATTGTACTGAACGCCAGTTGAGGTGTTCAGGAGATTTTAAAGTAAGTAAATATAATTTTAAAGTAAAGGCGGACCTGAACTTTCAACCCCCCCCCCATCTAAAATTTTTGTTTTTAATTTTTTTTTTTCTTCTTTCAATGGATTATTATCGATTGAACACCAATCTATCAGACTGTGAAAAAGAAATTCAAAAAAGTTATTTATTTTTCGAGTTTTCAGGGGTGCTCAGTTCCCCGTATAAGTTTATAGTAAACCGATACTCCATATCGGAACTGCTCGAAAGGAAACTGGTGCAAAGGTGTCAAAGTTAGGGTGGCCCAGAAAAAACAGAACCCAAATATTTATTATCGAGCGGTTGCGATATGGGGATCGATTTACTATAAACTTATACGGGGAAATGAGCACCCCTGAAAACTCGAAAAATAAAGAACTTTAAAAATTTTTTTTTTTTTTTACAATCTGATAGATTGGTGTGTAAACGATAATAATCCATTGAAGAAAAAGAAAAAGAAATTACAAAGAAAAAATTTTTTTCAGCGGTTCCGATATGGGGGATCGGTTTACTATAAACTTATAGCGGGAACTGAGCACCCCTGAAAACTCGAAAAATAAATAACTTTTTAAATTTTTTTTTTTTTTACAGTCGGATACATTGGTGTGCAATCAATAATAATCCGTTGAAAAAAAGATTAAAAACAAACATTTTAGATGGGGTGTCTGAAAGTTCAGGTCCACCAAAGTAAATAAAAAGCCGGAGATTGTTTAATGGTTTTTTTCACAGTTTTATTTTAAAACTTTGATTCCCTCTCCAGCTGAAAATGAGCATGATGAAGATCTTGACAGGTGTATTATGGTGGCCAAAAATGTTAACCGTCTTCTAGCTAATAACGCTACATGAGCGGTGCCGTATTTGATCATCGGACAATCGAGATTGTAGAATGAGAACGCAACAAAAAACAAGTCACCAACCTTTCCCACTTGCCGTAACTTTTTTTTAGAAAAAAGGACGGAGAGTAGAAAGAAGAAAAAGTAGAAGAAAAAGAAAAAGAAGAAGAGAGAAAAAGAAAGAAAGAAAGAGAAAAAAAGTCGATGCAAAAAGAAACTGGATTGCTCTTTATATCACATTTCGTATTTCGTCGGAAATTCAGAAAATTATCGAAATTTCGTGTTTTATTAAAATTTTATTATTATTATCATCATCATCATTTTTTTTTTTAAGATATTAAAAAAAATCTTCTTTCTTTTTTCTTTTTTCTTTGTTTCACTCCACATATTTTTCCAATTTATTAAAATTTCCCAAAAAGATTTTCACTCTCTCTTTTTTTTTAAATTTTTTTTTTCTAATTGAAAAAAAAAAAAAAAAAAAAAGAAAAAAAAAAAAAAAGAAAAGAAAAAAAAAATCTTTTGTTTGGGCTTTTAATGAATTTGGCTTGCAGTTCACTACGCCAAAAAATGTCCGCAGTGTCTTGTTCAGCGAAAGCCAAGAAGCAATCCTTTTTTTTTTTTTTTTTTTTCGCTTCAGTATTTTCTTTAAAACAAATATACTACTACCAAATTGAGTTGTAAAATTATCTTGTGTGGAAGATGATTTTTTTTTTTCGCTCACTGTAATCTCGCTCATCCCCATGAATTGCTGATATATGTTCACGTGGTTTAAATCTACAGTGTAGTAGTAGTAGTTGTAGTAGTAAAGGATGGTTGTTGTATTAGTGGTAGTAGTTGTGCTTGTAGTTGTAGCAGTAATCATTTACAGATGAAGATAAAATTTACGGCCGCAATAATCTTTTTACATGTGTAGATATATATATATATAATATCTATATACATACAAAGAAAAATCTACTACGGCCGTTAATTTCATTTTTTTAAGGAAAACTCAAATTTTATTTAACATATTTCTACATCTGACTGTCACCGAAGTCCATTGTTTTTAATGTTTTTTTTAATTTTTTTTTTTTTTAATTCTTGGCTCTCTTTCTACCATAAGGAATATCGGCATCTCAATTGGAGACGGGGTGATGACGAATTTTGGGTGAGGGGGATATCCCAAAGGATTTAGCTGAAGCAGACTGGGCCAATCTCCAAACCGAATTTTTGGTTTTCCTCTCCTACGTCTTGAACGGCTACGTCAGTGATAGGTAGGAGTTCTGTCTGACTGGTGTCCACTTCAAATGTTGTCTTACCCCATTGGTTGTTCTTTGCCTGAAAGTAGAGAAATAGGAGATGAGTAATTTTAGTTTTTGTTAGTTTGGTTTAAATAATAATGAAATTTATTGTGTACATTGCTCAGGTGCACCACAACTCATCAAAGTCTCATGTCAAGTACACAGAATAATGTATTAGTGTCAGGAACAAGAACAGTTTACAGTAGTAATATGCATGTATGTGTGCGCGTGTGTGCATATGTATGTGGAGAGCGGCATCAGGTATAGTGTGGGGATTGCTATAATTAACAGCGTCGATCCCAGGGGGCCATCCCCCCAGGCAACACTTGCCCCCTCGATTTAAAGGGGTAGGGCTGGGTTTATTGCCCAGCGCCTGAGGCACCCCCTTGAGGAGGAATGCCGACGGGATCGACGCAATTTTTCACCCACCACCCATGAGCTTCGGTTTGTGGGTGGTCCCACGTTAATAGGGCCTTGTGCCTAACCCGTATAAGTGGGGTACGAGGTAAATAAAAAGGTATAGTGTCGGCGGACCACAGGAAGCATGGAGGCTTTGAAAGACTCAGTGCTTCGGCAGCCTACAACAGACGCGGGCAGTTTATTCCATGTCTGTTTTGTTTTACGGCATATCAACCTCAGTGGGTCATTTAATGCCGATAAAGTTTTGAAAACTTGTTGGTAAACCCTTGCGGTAAGGAAAAATCCGGCAAATAGTTTGATTGTAAAAATATACTACCAAACATCACCTGGGAGAAAAAAATTTGAAAAAAAGAAAAGACCAAGATAGTCATACCAACCGAAAATAATCGATTGATACTATAATATTTGGCCCCCAAAAACGTATATATATATATATATATATATATATATATATGAAAAATATATATTCATACAAAAACCGCTAGGATATACTAACGCTAATAAGTAAAGAGTGCTCAATACCTAAGTAGAGCAAATAATAGTCAGATCTTAGCCCTGAAGAGCACTAAGCGAAACTTTTAGTAGGTATATCTGACTTATTAGGTTTATCTTTATATATATATATATATATATATATATATATATAGTATGAACAAAAAGTAATAAGACAATCAGGAATATTTCTTGTATGTTGTTTATTCTCAACTAGTTTTTGACCTTAGGTCATGTCGGAGAAAATTTCTTATTTGAAGAAATTGTTTATAGATTTTTGAAAGGGAGCATTATAGAAGAACTAAAAATTGAAGTATTTTTGCTATTAAAATCCGGGTAGTCGAGTGTGTTAGTAGTAGCAAGTCCATTTGTTCAATGAAGAACCTCTATGAAGTGGGTTGTTTTTTTAATGCTCTTATATATGTGAGGGAGGATTCATGGGAGTTGTGTATATGACTATATGTGTATACATATAAATGTATGTGTGTGTTTACATATATGTGTATGAATATATATATATATATATATATATATATATATATATATATATGTGTGTGTGTGTGTGTGTGTGTTTATAATGTACAATATGATTAAAAGGCGATTGTCACCATTGGTTTCAAAGCAGCGTATTAGCCACTTATCATCAGAACAACGCACCAGTGAAAAACAATAAATAAAGCTGTTACGCCAAGACTTTTATAATGGGAATGATCCTTACCTGACATCCATCAATGCTAACTCTGTAGGTGTATTTAAGGAGCTCATGATCAGCGAACATCTCACTACCATCGAAAGTGGAAAGTTTGACTCCGTAGGCGTTGGAGTTGAGGCAGTTGTAGGTGATGTTCTGACGGGCACGGATGGAGTGCATGTGGAGGAAGTGATATTGATCTCTCTTCATACTACCATAGCCAAGCTGAAATCGAAAAGGAGAATCGAAATGAGAATAGAAATGAGAATCGAATGGGAAGTGGGAAGAATCGAATGAGATAAGGGGAAAAAGGGACGAAATAGAGTAATATAGAATGGGAAATGGGTTGTAGAATTGTTGTAAAGGGAAGTAACCCTCACGTATGCAAATGAGATACGTATAAAAGAGCAACAGAGGATTAGCTCAGAGTGATGCGAGTTGATCTCCAACCACGAACGTTGTTTCGTATTCTCAGATTGCAAACACACGTGCGACAACTTTCAAGATAAGTAATCTTACCAAGAGACTTTTTTACCTTGCCGGCCGGAAGCCGTTTTATTTTGTTATTTGTATTATTTGTAATAAATTATTATTACAACCACTCAATCTTCTCGTTTATGTATTTCCAATACATAACAAGAATGAAAGCAAGGACGGAATAGAGAATAATGGAATGGAAATGAGAGGAGGAGAATGGATCAGGGAATAATTGAATAAAGCTGATAACAGAATGGAACTCATAGAATAGAATAGAATAGAATAGAATAGAAAAACAATGGAATCGAATTATGGGAGTAGAATAAAGTAAATGAAATAAGGAGAACAGAATAAAGAATACAGAATAGAACAAGGAGATAGAATAGAATAGAATTAAGGAGAACAGAATAAAGGAGAATAGAACGAAAATTACAGAATAGAACAAGAATAGAATAGAATAGAATTAAGAGAACAGAATAGAATAGAAAGAATAGAATTAAGGAGAACAGAATAAAGGAGAATAGAACAAGGAGAATTGAATATATGATAAAGGAAAATAGAATAAGAGAAGGGAATAAAGAATACGGAAAAGAATAAATGAGAATAGAACGAAGAGAATAGAATAGAATAAAGGAGAATACAACAAAGAATACAGAATAGAATAAAGGAGAATATAACAAAGAATACAGAATAGAACAAGAATAGAATAGAATAAAGAACAATAGAATATAATAGAATGTATTTTCTGTTGAGGTGCGTTTGTTGTTTATTCGGAGATGAACACAAGGATATTTAACTTACCTCGGTCTTGCGAACAATTTCCCTCATGAACCATTGGTCAGGATCAGTCTCCATTGTCCATCTATCTTGCTTGAACTGTAAGTAAAAACAAACAAAATATATACATATATATATATCACATCAGAATATGCTGATCTAGAAGTTCAGTGTTTTAAACAGCTAGTACTTATTGAAATCGTATTTTTGTTTATAAATAAAAATCAAGAATAAATTTACTGAATTTTTGGTTTGAAAAGAATCTGTAACTTACTTCGCTATCCTCGGGATTCAAGCAGGTTTCTCCAGTCTCCATGTTACAGAAAACTTCGAAAGCATCGATGACTGAATCGCCATTAGGATCAATGAAGTATTTGCCTGGGTGGAAGAAAAGGAAGAAGAAAAAAACACTGTTAAAGTGACCTAGACAAATAATTTGTTAGATGGTTGGGTTTTACGGCATGTCAACCCTTGTTGAGTTATTTTATGCCGAAGACATATATATTTATTCATTCTTTATAGGTATTCAATGTTTTTTGGGTTTTTTAAACTCATTTTTTCTATTTAACCCATAGATGGGACTCTAACGGATACTACCACTCCGGGTCAGAGTGGATCTGGCTGTAATGACAATAGAGGGATACTTCACACTCCCAAGAGCTCCAGAATTGGAACTTCACCATTAGATGAGGTTTAGTGTCATACCCAAGACAGTATGTCCCTCAGCCACCGACTTCTAGCGCATATATGATAAAAAGGGTTAGGATTTTGTCATAAGAGCAATAGGGTTGGGACAATCATATGATTACTAGGGCTTGGGGATGTGGGGTTATTTTCGTATTTGCTTGGGGAATTGTCTGCCCGTAAAGTTTCGCTGGTTACTCAAATTCAAATCCTGGACTCGGCTGATGCGTTTCACTTCGCACTAATTACCTTGGGGGAGGGAAGTCAGGAATACATCTGTCCCCACCTTGCTATTTACCCGACCTCAGTGTGGCGGAGGGTTTGTGTAAATACATGCATTGACTAATGTAGAATGAAGGAAGAATTACTCACCACTGTCCAATTTGTTGTCATTGCGCATAAGAAGGTCACGGCAAGTAGTACCAGGATCGTTCTTGGTGCCCTTTGGTTTCTTTGTTCTATCAATAGCCCAGGCTACCTGGTTAATGACATCAGTCTCGTCAGGTTGGGCCTCATCACCCTAGAAAAAGGAAATTCATTTTGATTAAAAAAAAAGACAATCATCAAAATTTGACAGAAGGTTTAGAGTGGAACTCGTTTACTAAGCTGAACAGAAGAAGGGCAGGGACTTTTGGCTTAGGTCATCGGCGACTTTCAGGTCTTTCAAAATCATACTTTCCATTGTCAAGTCGACGTCACCAGGAAGGATCAGGCTCTGATGCGCCCTCTATGGTCCAACGCTAACACTGACTTTTTATAATTGTTTGACTATTATGCACTTTGGATTGGCCGTTGCAAATTTACAACAGCCAATCTACAATTAAATGTTAAGTATCATTTATACATCCCGTGACCAGTTCAAAACGTGGAAAGATACCAGTTATGAATGGTAGTATCGTGGTAGTTGGTACGCTGGCATGTTGGTCTTCACTTCACTCCGTGTTGGATTTGAAAACTGCACAGATGAACGTGCAATATAGTCTAGTTCGAGAACTTATGGTTTATTAATTCGAACTGGACCGTAAGGCCGCGAAAGCAACCCCAAAAACATTTGTTGAGCAAAAGGTGAAGGCACAGTTGACCACAGTATAGTAACCATAAGGTTCAAGACATTTTGCTCAGGTTGCAAGAACCTCGATGATCAAGCAAGGTGAGTTAGGCCCAAAACAGTGGATTCTGAGGGCGTGCTTTAAGTCATAGTGGCAAATCTGGTAAGTAGTACTAGATAGAGAGTATCAGGTGAGCTGGGTATCTCAGAGTCCAGTGTGGTTCGTCACATTCATGATCTTGGCAAAAGTATCCGGAGCTATCGAATTGGACCTCACCTTACCAAAATGTTGCAACACTTTTGACTGAAGCTTGTAAAATCCTAAATCAGAATGGGTCGAGTAAAAAAAAAAAAAATGATAGTACTCACATAATAACGGTCAGCTGGATCTGGTCCTTTGGGTCCTTGTACGCTTGGGAAGGGTGAGTATCCGGAAGAGTAACCCTAAAGAAAATCAAGATGGAAAACTTCATTGAAATATGTTGAATAATGGTTTGTCTCGAAACATTTCATTCGAAGTCAGACATAAAAATATATTGACTGTGTATATTTTAGAAAGAATGAATGAAAAATGAAAGAAAATTAAAGATTTAAAAAAACAAAAGACAGATTTTTTATTATTATTCTGTTTCTACTATTAATAATCTTTATCTTTTTTAAATATATAAAAATATGTATGAATTAAACATTTAAAAACAAAAACAAATGATGTTGATAAATCGCTGACAGAATCTGTTTCAACCTTTAGCGGTCTTCTTCAAGAGCGAAATATATATGATGGAAAGACGGAAATAAATAAACCGTTAAAAGATACGAAGGTACAAACGAACGTTTGTGTGAGCGTTCAAGTTCGGAGCCGGAATTTATTTAAATTTAAAAAATGCATATACAGAAGCATTTATAATCCACAGGAAACTCATATAAAATATATTTTTAAAAATTCATGATTCCAGCTGTAAGGTAGTAAGTTTAAAAGTCCACAACACAATTGAAAAAATATATATAGATATAGATATAAATATATATATTTCTTTTAATAAAATGTTGTTTTTTTTTCAACAAGAAAAACGAATTAATTATTCCGATTGATATACTTACAGGAGGTCCGGGTGGTCCTGGGGGTCCATTGTTTCCCTAAAAGTGACAATAAAAAAGAAATTGTTATTATCCCAAGGTTACTAGCAAAATTATTATTTCAAATTTATTTTTCTCTTGAATTATTTTTGGGAAAAGTTTGGGATTTAAACAACTAAAACGAAATCAAGATGGCGTTAAGTTTATGTGAGTCTTTTTGAATTATCTCCCCTTAAAAAGAGGAAAAAAAAACAACACTAAAACGTCATTTTTCTATTTTCAAATCTTAAATGGGTAATAATTCAAATAAATAACCATTTAATTCAATTTTACCTCAGTTTATGATTTTTTATTTGTTCTTGTTTCACGGCATATCAACCTCAATGGGTCATTTAATGCCGACTACGTTTTTGAAATGAATTGGTGATAATTTTTAATTTTCTAAAGGTTTTTTTTTTTTTGACATATTTTCTTTTGTGAATGAAACTTTTAGGTGTTTTTGTTAACATATATTTTTGTGTTTTCCTTTTTTTGGAAGATTTTTAGATTTTGTTGTAGATGTATGCTTCTTTTATGTATCCAAGTAGTTTTTTCTGGTAGAATATCTGTTTTAGATTTGTTGTTTTTACCTCACTTTAAACATTTTCTCAAAATAAACCCAAAATATATTAATACACAATATTTAATGATATGAATAATAATAACATTGTATCGAATATATGTGAGTACATAATGATGATTAATAATGATATTTGATAATAATTTAATAAAAATGTTTATTTTAATGATATGAATAATAATAACATTGTATCGAATATATGTGAGTACATAATGATAATTAATAATGATATTTGATAATAATTTAATAAAAATATGTTAATACTTACAGGTCGGCCATCACTTCCGGGTGGTCCACGAGCTCCCTGCAATAAGATAGGAAAGAATAGATATATAATTGCTTTATATACTTTTTATATTCTTTATTATCTACAGTATCCTTTAAATGCATATTGTGGGAAATGAATGGCGAAAGAATGGGGGCAAATATAAATGGAAAATATGTTAAACATTTTAGATTTCTTGATGACGTTGTTCTAATATGAAAACCATTAGATGAGATGGGGGTTATGCTAAATAATCTGAACAAGACGAATATGAAAATAGATTTAGAAATGAATAAACCTTATAACAAATAATGTTCAGTTGAAATGTCAGAAAAATAATCATTATATATATATTTACCAACCCCTCCGCACGAGCTGGATGTGACATCAAGGTCTTTTTCTTGAGCGGAGTTCAACAGGTTTGAATTCAGAGTTTTCCTTCTCCTAGACCAGTTGCCTAACCAAGGTTAAAGAGCCCGGTCTGCCCTACTATTTACCCATAGCTGGAAGGAGAGTAGGATTCATGCCTTTCTCAAGGGTATTAGCGCTAAGTGAAATGCAATTACCACATCCAGGATTTGAACTCGGGGCGACGAGTCCATTTCGATCTGTGCGGTAAAGTAAGGAGCTGATGGTAGGTGTGGCGCTCCACCTCAGATACTAAAAACAATCTCGTCGGTCTAGCGCTATTGAAAAGGGGATAGAGTCCCTCGCTGACTGGCTGATACCGACTTTAGGCTGCCCCGTTGACTTTACTTTTTTTTATACCATCCAATCCCATTAACATTTTTATCAATCCAGTGTATGTTTTTATCGAACCACTCCCCCATGAGCAGGATGTGACACAAGGTCAATCTTTTTTAAAGAGAGTAAAGCCAGTTTGAATTCAGAATTTTCTTTCTCGAACGGTTGCCATACCAAGCTTAAAGACTCCAGTCTGCCCTACTATTTACCCATAGTCGCAGAATGTGACGCCGGGACGAGAAACGTTGCCTCTGATCAGAGATTGTTTGTCGCTGTCCTTGATCTCAGACAGCTTCACATTCTCGTATATCGCGCATTCTTTCCGTCATCTCGTTTGAGCCAGAACCAAAAAGATGCTTTTACGGCTACGTGTTGAATCTCCTATTCGTGGTTTGTTGGAAGTCAAGTTTAGTCAGTATTGCTATAACTCTACTGGAACGATAGAGGAACCTCGTAACGCTACACCGAGGGACAAAACAAAAGGCCATAGATGCTGTTGGTCCCGTACACGTTACATAGTCAGCATGGCTATAACTAGGTTTGGTTTGGTTTGTTTTGTTTTACGGCATATCAACCTCAGTGGGTCATTTAATGCCGATAAAGTTTTGAAATAAATCAATTCTTAATGGATAATACAATTTTCAAAAAAATACATTTTTCTATTTAACCCATAGATGGGGCCCTAACAGGTACTACCACTCCGGGTCAGAGTGGAACAGGGAGCAATGTTGATGAAGGGGTGCTCCAAACCTCCAAAACTGGAACCTCACCATCAGATAGAGTTTAACGTCATTCCCAGGACATGTAGACCCGCAGCCACCGCCTTCTAGCACCCATATGATAAAAAGGGGTTGGGGATTGCCATAAGGGCAATAGGGTTGGGAAAATCATATAGGTGCTAGGGCTTGACGTGACCAATAATGCATTGTATTGCCATCAAACAGAATTTTAATTGCTCTATAACGAGACCAGCTTGTATTTTATATGTAAACTAGAAGCGGCTACCTGGCATTGCCTGGGTAGAGGGGGTAATAAAAAGTTAGTCTTGAAGATCTATTGATTGTTTTGGTCTCACATAATTGATTTGTTTATGTTTTAATCACTTATGCCAGAGATGGGACCCTAAAAGGTATTACCACTCCGGGCCAGAGTAGATCGGGGAGCAATGGTGATGAATGGGGTGCTCCACATTCCCCCAAACCTCCAGAACTGGAACCTCACCATCAGATATTGCTATAACTATTCAACGCTTGAATTTTTCAAGGCAAGTACTTACACGTTGTCCGGGAACTCCAGCAGGTCCAGGTTCACCATCCTTACCGGCATTACCACGTGCCCATCGCGTCCCTATAAATTAAAAAGGCACAAAATTTGTGGATTAGAAAAAAAAAACAAAATATTTGAATTAGAAAAGAGCTCAACATATTTAGATTAGAAAAAACTTTTGTCACTAAATGTGAGAAAATATTAAAAAACTTTCAAAATAAACAGAATTTTTATCGAAAGACTGACCAATTACTCTGAAGAATTTAAACCATACAGGTTCCAATTTTTGCAATGTTACATTAATTAAATTAACAGTATATCTTCCATATGTATTGTGCAATATTTGTCTTATTAATTAAAAATATTAACATAATAATATAATAATATAATAATAATATATTGTTTATATTATCATTTTGTTAATGAAATTATTTAATATTAATATTTTAATAAATAATATAATTTAATATAAAATGATTGGAAATTTTAATAATAAAATGCATTGGAAATGATTTTTTACTATAAAAATGCATTGAAAATCATTTGATTCGGTTATCACTTATAGCTAACCTGGATATTACTATAGAAGAAGAAGAAGAAGAAGAAGAAGAAGAAGAAGAAGAAGAAATTCAACTTACTCTTGGTCCCATATTTCCGGAGGGTCCAGCTGGTCCCATTTCACCAGCTTGTCCCTATAATAATTAAAAATGAAGGAAAATGTCACTA
>CM042173.1:17389150-17444150 GCA_023376005.1 Doryteuthis pealeii
GGAATACAAATGTACATTGTTGAAAATTCATTAAAAAAAGCAACCATAACGTTTTTGAATAATTGTTAAATAGAAATTATTTTGAATAGTGTATTTAGTTTGGTTCATTTATTTAACATAAAAATCAACCTCGTATGGGTTATTTAATGCCGAAAATTTTATTCGACTAATATGAACACAGTTATATGGTTTCAAGTATTCCTATTTAATATTAATAATTCATACACTATTATATGGTTTCAAGTAAATTATATTTATCTAATAATAATAATAATTTTTTTGCACACAGTTATACAATAGATTAATTGAAAGCAAGGTATGAACATAATAAGAAAGAAAGAAAGAATAGATAGATAGATAGATAGATAGATAGATATGAACAGAATATAGATTCATTGAAAGCTAAATATCAACACCCTAAGAAAGAAAGAAAAAAAAGAAAGATATGAACAGACCGAGATAAGTAAATAGAAGAGAATTGGTTGAGATATAAAAGTAAATTACTTACTTGCATGCCAGGTGGTCCCTGAGGTCCGGGGGCTCCAGGGGCACCGCTTGGTCCCTTGTCACCAGGGCGACCTACAGCACCAGGTGGGCCACGGTGTCCAGGTTCACCCTACAAAATAGAAAAGAATATGTAAAAGTCATTTACAATGCAGGCTTCAGGTTGCTTTTAGTGGTTCACTACGGGTAGGATATAACACAAAGTCGCAAGTATGGGATGAACTCACTATTCAGTTGTAATGGATGATGTAATGGATGATAGAGACTAGCTTGCTAACAAAAGTAAGACTACACTAAGTTTTATTCTATGAATTTTGTTTATGATTCTTAATCAAAGTAGGGTATTAATAGACAAGGATTTATTTTATATAACTTTTTGGATTTCTATCAAAATAAGGATATATATATATATATATATATAAGAGATTTATCCAAAACTTGGTAGTAAGGGATGATTCTATATGTGATCTAAGATCCACTGCATTAATATTGATGATCCAGTATGTATAAATACAGCGAATCTTTAAATCACTGAAGAGAGCTCAATGTATAATAACCTTTTAGATTATATACAGAGTGAATTGAGACCCATCTGATGAGACGAAAATTTGGGGAGCCGGTTTAAATCAACTTAGATTTATATAGGCCCCAATTTTGGTCGAAATAAATTTATTATGGAATTACGGTGTTGAGTTCTTCCTTCCTTTATTGATATATATATATATATATATATATATATATATATATATATATATATATATATTACTCAAATATTGAATAATATTTAGAAGCTGCAACATTCAAAAAAAGTTACTAAGCATTATTTAAAAAATGTTTCTATATAACTTAATACCAGTGATGTCCTGTCGATGGTTTGCAAAACAAACCAAAACCTTATGACTCAAGCTCCTATAATGAAATACCATCTATCTGAATATATTGTTGTTTTTTTCTTTTTTCCAATTTTTCATATATATATATATTAATTGGCAATTCAGTCTCGAAAGACTATGATAAAAGTTTTTGTGTGCCCCTGAGGTTGCAGCGCCTCCTGTGACTATGAAGTCCTATGTTTGAGAAACATTCTCGACCTCAGATTTTGCATTTGTAGGTTGTCACTGTAGGTGATGATGTTCCGATGCTTTGTTGCCGTTGCTTTCTTATGGACCTCTTAGCTTCATGATGTTGTATCAGGGTGACTTCTGACATGAACAGTCCTCTATGGAGATTCTGCCGCCACATGTGTGTGTGTGTGTGTGTGTGTGTGTGTGTGTGTGTGTGTGTGATAAAACGAATTCTATATATTAATTATATTTACTTTGACCATAAACCCAAAGAAAATCCACTTACAGAAGGTCCGGCTTCACCAGGGTTTCCACCAGGTCCAGGCATTCCAACAGGTCCCATGGGTCCTGGTGCACCATCAATACCGTTTCTTCCGGGTTCACCAGGTGTTCCCTGTAGAATAATCGAATAACAAGGATTTTACAAAATATACAATGAAATACGTCGTTTAAATATAAAAAAATAGAAAAAAATGAAATCATAGAAAAATAAAATGTGCAGCAAACAATTTGTTTGTTTGTTTATTGATTTTAGCGGCATATCAACCCGTCTGTGGTTATGTCATGCCTAACGGTTAGGAAGTAATACATATCGTGTATTTATATTTATACTTTTTAGTAATTGGTTTTAACAATACGTTAGCATAATTGGGAATTATGTTGTATGGTATTGATTTGTTTCATGTCTATATTCTATGGTATAATTTTATTTCCCTAAAAAAAAAGAGAATATCCTCCATGTTGACATTTTCAAACAGATCTTTCATAATGTTCGCTTTAAAATAACGGTTTCTGATGTGAGCAAAAAACCTGCATTTCATGAATAAGTGTTTAACTGTCAAAGGTGTTTGACATGTTCCACATTGTGGTTGTTGTTCTTGTTTGAGTATATAGGAGTGCGTTAGTCTTGTATGACCAATGGGTAATCGGGACACAATGACTTGTTCCTTTCTAGACTTCCTTAAAGTTGGTCTCCAGCCTCCCAAAGTGGGTTTGATTTGGAAGAGTTTATTGTGGATGTTGTTATTCCAGTGTTGTTGCCATTTTGTATGAAGGAATCTATTAATTTTAGGTTTCAAATCAGTATATGGTATCTTGAAATTGTCAGGGATCAAATCTAGAGCCGATTTAGCTGCGGAGTCAGCTCTTTCATCCCCCTCACTCCTATATGGCTTGGGATCCAGCATATCATAATCTCCTTGGCGTTAGACATCAAGTCTAATCTATTAATAATTTTAATAAATAATAATAATTAATAATCTTAATAATTTTTTGTGTAGGAAGTCATAAACCTTTATAACCTGCAACCATTTTGGTTCTCAAACCACATCTTTAGCGACCCCATTGAAGAATAATCAAACTAAGTTCCAAATACCGTCGAATTGGTAAGACACGGCAACAAGCGGTTGTAACTTAATACAAACCCGTCATAATACAATAGGCACACATATTTTCTGGTGATATTTTTTAATGAAAATTTAATACCAGTCGTTCCCAAAATCTTTCAGGTTACTCTTCCCTGGTTCTCAGACAATATCTTAAGTCCCACCTCACAAAAAATAAACAGACCCTTCTTGCTTGGTATGGAGTATACTGAAAATTAAAAAAAACAAACTAATCTAGCTGTAAAATCATGATCATACCTAAACTTTGGAACAACTACTTGTCGATATTTTTATAATTGAATTGGTCAACAGGAAGCCAGTAGGAAAATACCTTACATTGAGCTACCATGGAAACGACAAAAATGTCATTGTCTGCAAAATGGTTAATAACTTAGATTTTGGCATAAATCTTTCGTATCCCCCACCCCCACCAAAAAAAAAAAAATACTGCTTCATTTTTTTTTCTCTCACCACCCCCATAAATCTTTCCACTTCCCTCAGAAGCGGCACATTTGGGGGAATGACTGGGTTAATTATTTTTTTAATAAAACCAACAAAATTATCATTTCGTTTAAGAATAGAATTTATCTTTTGTAATTAGTTTGATTTATTAATGAAAAGAATACTTACAGCAGCTCCGGAGAGTCCAGCAGGTCCAGCTTCTCCCTGAGCACCGGGGAATCCAGGTCCGCCACGTTCACCTTGAGGTCCAGCGGGTCCAGGAGGTCCGGCGGGTCCCTTGAAACAGAATATTCTAATTTTATCAAAAGCCTTAGAGATTTTATTTACAATAACATACATTTTCACGAATATATTTTTTCCAAGTAAAATTCGTTAAATGAGTTGTGTATTCTAATATGAAAAATTAATGATTTATATTACTAATTAAAGCTACAGAATTTTGTTACAGAATCTGTTGTGAAATATGTATGTAATAAGTAATTGAGAGTTACTTCCCCTGTTTTATTATAGTTACCTCCCCTTTGTGTAAACCTTTAACTTTCTGAAAGTATATAAACTCCCAAAAATCTGCCACTGTATTCTAAGTAGAATAAAGCTTTCTCAAGCCCAGCCGTGTGTGTTCATTTATTAGTACAATGTATCGTTATAAATTTAGTAATGTTAATTTTTAAACAGATACTTATAAAAAGGAACTTGATTAAACGCATCAGCTGCTCTTCTAACTGTGCTACTAAGAAACATTGATTTTCAAACGGCCAAATCAAACCTTTTAAACTCATCCTTTAGTCTATTCTTGATCTTTCTCAGCAGACTAAGTGTTAGTCGCGACAAAAAAAACCAAAAAAAAAACCTACAAATACTAACTGAAATTAACGGTTCAAAATTCTTCACATAATAATGAAAGATGAATTAATACAAATAGCATTATATATTTTAGAATAAGATATGGCACAATATTTTTAGATTACATCAAACTAAATCAAACTAAATACTCACGGGATTTCCAGACTCTCCTCTATCTCCTGCAACTCCATCAGTTCCAGGGGTTCCAGGTGGTCCAGTCTCTCCGGGGCGTCCAGGAACTCCAGATTCTCCGCGCTCTCCCTAATCAACGAAGAAATTTGCATAATTAGTTTTCATAACATTTAAATGAATAAAATCATTGAACGTAAAAGTAGTTATTTACTGGTTTTGTTTTGTTTTGTTTTGTTTAACGGCATATCAACCATTGTGGGTTATTTAATGTAGTTAATTAGTTTGTTTTGAAACAAATTGTTACAGTGCGAGACAACAGTTGATAATCAATTTTGCTTCACGGGGGTATTTTTGTAGAACTCATTTTTTTTATCTATTCAACCCATAGATGGGACCCTAACAGGTACAACTACTCAGGGTCTGAGTAGGCCTGAGAATAATGGCAATGACAGGGTACTCCACACTCCCCTGAGCTCCAGAATTGGAACCCTACCTCTAGATGCATTTAACGTCATATCCAGGACACTAAGACCCACAGCCACCGCCTTCTAGCACAGGGTTGGTGCTTTGCCATAAGGGTATTAGGATCAGGCAATCATATAGGTGCTGGGGTTTGACGTGACCAACATATTGATCGGTGGGGACCTCTCCGACTGCCCGTTTAGCCTAAGGGCCAAAGTAGAGTGTTGCAGGTCATAGACTGCCCACCCACCATAACTCCATCTTTAAGCATCACGGGTCGCCACCCACGCCAAACAGGTGGCCCCATTTCGGGTATTTCACCCCTATGCAGTCGGTGTATTTTACAGCCTTGCCGGGTAGGTCTTGCTTCATCTGGCACACAGACTTCAAGTTATTTATTGTACATTTATAACAAAATTAGACATAAATATTTACAAATATTATTGTCATCTAACTGTAGGTTATGTTAAAATTCGATTAATTGATTGACTAATTTTAACGGCATGTCAACCCGTCTGGGATTATTCTATGCCTAGAGATTAGGGAATTGTGAACACTGTACAGTTTTGTGCAATTTCTTACGTTTTTTTTTGCACACGGTTATATGATATCAAGTATTCGTATCTAATGCAAATAATTTGCAAAGAGTTGTATGGTTTCAATTATTCTTATCTAATATTTATAATTTGTACCAAATTATATGGTTTCAAGTAACTAATAATGATAATACTCTCGCGTAAACAATTATAGCTTCAAGTAGCTATTATTAATATAAATGATTTAAAGTCATATTATATCAAGTATTTCTGAGAAAAACTAATAATTTTTAAACAAATCTACCTGAACCATTGATGGTACTACTACTCCGGGTCTAAGTGGGCCTGGGAGTAATGGCATTGAAGAGGTAATTCATACTCTCCAGAGCTTCAGAAGTGGAGCCTAATTACCAGATGTAGTTTAGTGTCACACTAAGGATACCCCTTTTGGGGAGGAGGGGCCTTACCCCGCTGCAGTGGTGTATTTTAAGCCCCACCGACAGGGAATATTAAAATTTGAGTAATAGCTATGGATACTGTTTGTTATTTGATCGAATAAGTGTGTACTTACGGGTGGTCCCATTGGTCCGGAGGGTCCAGGTTTACCAGGAAGGCCAGCCTCACCAGGAGTTCCCTGAGGTCCGGCATGTCCGGGTGCACCGCCATTTCCAGGAGATCCGGCTGCACCACGTTCACCAGCTTTTCCTTTGCGTCCAGGTAATCCATCTTTGCCCTGCAAACAAGAAAATCGAAGTGAATATTATCAAATGAGTCGTAGAAATTAATTACAGATTAGTTGTACTAGCAAAAGTATGCGCCCTCTGCCGGGTGCAAGTATTTAAGTTTTAATGCAATAAAATACTATATTAAATTAGAAAAACAAACAAAACTAAATAAGAATGAATATAAAAAATATTCCACTTATTTTAATGTTATCTTAATTGGTTTCTATATAAGATTATATACAGGATTGTTTTTGATACGTTTGAGAATAATCTGATAGTATTTGAATTCTAGTCAGATATAACCCAAAATACAAACAATTACTACATATCAATATATCATGTGCATATATACTTACAGCAGGTCCGGAAACTCCGGGTTCTCCAACGGGTCCACGAGGTCCAGCAGGTCCAGTAGATCCGGAGGCTCCAACATCTCCTTTACCTCCAGTTGGTCCAGCAGGTCCCTAAAATAGAATAGAATAGATTTAGCACAAGTTTGGTTCAAGGCTGAAAAGTATGAAGCGGGCATCAAAACCTATTCACAACATAAACTACTTTGACCTTGGGGTTAACAGCGTTGATCCCAGGGGGCTATCCTCCAGGCAATACATGCCTACCTTGATTTAAAGGGGCCGGGTTGGGTTTATTGCCCAGTGCCTGAGGCGCTCCATTGAGGGAGAATGCTGACGGGGTCAACGCAATGTTTGCACCTACCATCCCATGAATCTCGGCTCGTGGGTGGTCCTATATTAAAAAGATATTGTGACACGTGGGATGCGAGGTAAATAAATACTTAACCGAATGACGAGGTATCAGTAGGATTCATATTATAAAGATAGCAAATAAATAATTACCGTGTTTGGCGGTTTTATAAGAGGCGTAGGTTTAATATATTTCTATGTAATATATATATATATATATATATATATATATATGGACTCTCTCGTCGATTTTCGACGCATGAGTGTTCCTTCGGTGAACAACCAACACAGTGATTTGTTTATAGTGGTGAAGGCTTGTGTTGGACCATTCCGCACTTTTTGGCACAGTCAATAGGAAAGAATTGGTGCATCAAGAAATGCCACGAACCCAATCAATGTCTGACCTCAGGAATGTTGAATTTAGAGTTTTCCTTCCCCTAGACTGGTTACCTACCCAAGGTGAAAGAGCCCAGTCTGCTCTACTATTTTACCCATAGTTGGAGGGAGAATATATGGATTCATACCTTTCCCAAGGATATTAGCGCTATGTGAAATGTAAACAGCCTTGTCTAGGATATATATATATATATTCATACATATTTGGTTGAATAGAGCAGGCATTTTTGTGTACATATTCTGTTTAATTAATCCTTTCAAGTAATCGAATGGATGATGTAATATCCGACTGGAATTGGCTGACAAATTTGCCATAACTAATTTGTTCCCAAGCACTTTCAACCCAATCATGGGCCATAATCGGAGGAAATGTATAAACATATATATATATATATATATATATATATTTCTAAAATCCGACAGTATAAAAAAAACTCCCGGCTTTATAGTTTGTAGTTACACAATACAAACTTTTGCCTGAAGAAAAAATATACAAAATAAGAAAATATCAAATCATATGCCCCTCCTGAAAAAAATCAGATGACGCTATAAAAATGGTCAAAAGAAAAAATACTGTTGCCTAAGTTATATTAACTTTTGTTTAAAGCAAAAAATCACATACATAAATACACACACACACATATATGTGTGTGTGTGTGTGTGTGTGTGTGTGTGTGTGTGTGTGTGTGTGTGTGTATAATATATACGATAGTAACACGATGGTACTTACAGCAAGTCCGGGTTGTCCTTGAGTTCCAGGTGGTCCAGGAAGACCACGATTGCCACTTTTTCCAGAGGGTCCGGATTCACCACGTGGTCCAGGAACACCACGATCTCCTTTAGCGGCGGGTCCACCAATAGGTCCAGCAGGTCCAGAGGGTCCTGGAGCACCAGCTTCACCAGGAGGTCCGGATTCACCATCTTTACCACGTTGTCCGGGAGGTCCCTGTTATGAAATAAATGTGAATAATTTTGTCATTATTTAAGATACCATCTAAGAATGATGTACTAGTGTAACAGCGGGGCCTCTCTCTTATACAGTATATAACAGTGGAACCTCTCCATTATAGACTATATAACAGTGAGACCTTTTTATTATACAGTATATAACAGTGGAACCTCTCCATTATAGACTATATAACAGTGAGACCTTTTTATTATACAGTATATAACAATGTAACCTCTCCATTATAGACTATATAACAGGAGACCTTTTTATTATACAGTATTAACAGTATAACAGTGGAACCTCTCCATTATAGACTATATAACAGGGAGACCTTTTTATTATACAGTATATAACAGTGGAACCTCTCCATTATAGACTATATAACAGCGAGACCTTTTTATTATACAGTATATAACAATGTAACCTCTCCATTATAGACTATAAGGAGGTCCCTGTTATGAAATAAATGTGAATAATTTTGTCATTATTTAAGATACCATCTAAGAATGATGTACTGGTGTAACAGCGGGGCCTCTCTCTTATACAGTATATAACAGTGGAGTATATAACAGCGAGACCTTTCCATTACACAGCATATAACAGTGGAACCGCTCAATTATTTTGGTCACCCATATTGAGCTATCCCATGAGACACCCGCTAATTCAATTGAGTCTTTTTTTAAATCACATATTGATACGGAAAGCTAAAAAAAAAACATGAGAAAAAATGAAACTTACATTGTCACCTTTAGGTCCACCTCCTCCAGTAGCTCCACGTTCACCAGGAAGTCCCTAAAGCACAAATGAACACATATAAATAAAGAGTACATAATAACAAAAAGAATGTTATTATTGAAATGATTTAAAAGACAAAATGGTTATGATGCCAAAATAATATTACTACTTATTATTCTATATGGACATAATCTATTTATTATTAAATTTGGTCACGAAACTATATTAACAAAAAAATAATGTGTACTTATGTTGATTATTTAATAAAAGGAATTATTTCGACAGTAATAACTTTAATAAAGGAATTATTTCGACTGTAATAATTTAATAGAAGGAATTATTTCGACAATTAATAGAAGGAATTTCGACAGATATAATTATTTCGACTGTAATAATTTAATAGAAGGAATTATTTCGACTGTAATAATTAATAGAAGGAATTATTTCGACAGTAATAATTTAATAGAAGGAATTATTTCGACAGTAATAATTTAATAGAAGGAATTATTTCGACTGTAATAATTTAATAGAAGGAATTATTTCGACAGTAATAATTTAATAGAAGAATTATTTCGACTAGAAGGAATTATTTCGACAGTAATAATTTAATAGAAGGAATTATTTCGACGAATTTAATAGAAGGAATTATTTCGATAATAATTTAATAGAAGAATTATTTCGACAGTAATAATTATTTCGACAGTAATAATTTAATAGAAGGAATTATATTTCAACAATTATATTTCTATCTAAATTTTTTCAGTTTGAAGCTGTTTATTATGTATGCATCAACTTTTAATCTTATACTTTTATATGTATATATATACATCTTCAACATAAATACATATAAATACATAATTCCATATGTATACATGTATAACTTACCACAAGACCAGGAGGTCCAGCTTCTCCACGGCTACCAACAGGTCCGGGTGGTCCCTGAAAGAGTAATAAAAAAGGGTAATTTTACTTAAAAATCATGAATTTAGTATAAAATCTATTAATAATGGAGATTGTCTGTATTTATGTCTGTAACAAAAACTACGTCATAGCTCTACGTCACAGCTTACGTCACAATATCTTATGCTATATACATCCAAAATTTGAGTAAGCAATTTAAAAGATTGTTTTTTACTCTCGTCCTTTTTTTTTTTTTACAGTAACAAGAAGTTAACTAAAAAGTTTACAAATAAATAAATACCTACGATTTTGTGGAAAATTGATGTGGAAAATATTCAAAATAATTGTTTGATTATTACATGCACGCAACATTTTATTTGAGACGGACGGGGCTCAGTTTTCATTTCAAATTGTTTTTTTTTTTTGTTGTTTGTTTTTTTACTCCTTTAATAAATATGAGGACTTTGCTTACTTATGATACAAACCCTCTGACATTGAATCTGATGTACTAATAATCTTCAAATAAAAACAAAAATTAAACTTACACTCTCTCCGGGTCCACCAGCAGGTCCGCCGGGTCCTCTCTCTCCAGGAGCACCTGGGGGTCCATCACCGCCACGTTCACCAGGGAATCCACGCTCACCCTAGGGAAATAAATAAAAGAAGAACATTAGTTTGTTTGTTTTACCTTTCTTTAAAACAACCGCTGTTAAATAATCATACTAAATGGAAAGTTATACGGTTTAATTTAACTCCCTTAAATGACGCCTTTTGTGGCGTTGACGTCAACTTACTTTCTATTTATAGAATATCTCGATACCGATGTGTTTCTCGTTGTTTTCTGTTACCTTGTCGAACAGGAGTTCACAGAGATGAAGTGAAAATAGAATCTTATATACTGATAACGAAGTAAAAGTCAGGTTTAGCTCAGTCGGTAGAGTGTTCGACTGGGAAACCGCAAGGTTCCTGGTTCGATACCGGCCCTTGCCAACTCAGCGAACTGACCCAACTGGGTCACCATGTATACAGGGTGACCCAGAAAAAACATAGCCCAAATTATTTATTTATTTTCCCATTAAACTAACCCTAACCCTAGTCTTTTTTCAAGTGACCTCGCTTCGATTTTAATAAATATGCGCTTGGTAATATTGATGTCTAATTCTTTGGCTTTATCTTAATGAATATGAATATATATATATATATATATATATATATATATATATATATATGTGTGTGTGTGTGTGTGTGTGTGTGTGTGTGTGTATTATGCTCTTTGAGTGTATTAAGCCTCCATTGGTTCAGTTGGTTGGCAGCCTTCCGTCTACGAGAGACGATGGAGTAGTGTCAAGGTTTTTTTTAAAAACTAGAACTACATAGCTTGGGTGGGTTCATTTGGAGGATGAGCTGTTGTCCATGCAGTAAATCCCCTCTCTCAACCCTGCCGCTGTGATCCAAAAGAAAGGTAAGGAACCAATCCATTTTGGCAACGGTAGTGTCGCAGGAGTTGATGGGTAGCACTGGATTTCAGCATCACACCACCTTAGAGTCAATACAACAACAGAATATAGAAAATTTTCAAATGAAAAAATTATAAATTAAATCAAAATCTCTTAGTATCATAAAGTTTCTAAAACATTTTTTTAGACAAAAAAAAAAATGTTACTATAATCTAGGCCAATACTTTTTTATAGATTATTATTTTTAATTCATAAAAATTGACCCAATTTTTACAAGAGACGGAATTTCACAAAATACCGTCTGACGCCAGTCGGTAGACTCATCTATAAATAGAAAAAGAGCTAACACAGCACGTCCAGGATTTGAACTCAGATGTATCATACATAAGATAGGCGTTGCCCGTTGTTTATAAAAACTATACATACTCTCTCTCCGGAAGTTCCGGGTTGTCCAGCAGGTCCGGTTGCTCCACGCTCTCCTGGGGCACCATCATTTCCGTTGTTACCAGGTGGACCAGTAAGTCCCTGAATAATTGAAAAGAAACAAACAAAAAAAGTTGTAGATAAAAAGATTCTTTCTTTGAATAGATCATGTACAGTATTGCACAACCCCCCCCACCTACCCAGCCACACCCCCCCCAAAAAAAAAGAAAGAAAAAAAAGTTGTAGATAAAAAGGATTCTTTCTTTGAATAGATCATGTACAGTATTGCACAACCCTCCCCCCTACCCAGCCACCCCACCCCACCCCCAAAAGAAAAAGAAAGAAAAAAAAAGACAGCTGAAGATTATTTAAGATGGCAGTTGATGCAGTTTTGGTAGGATCCAACTATTAGAATCAATTACTGTCAGACAGCGTTTGGCGATACTTTCAAAAAGTGATTGACAAAGATTATGATGAATAATGGTGATCCAATTTCTTTGCAATATCCTGACGTGCCATTGTACGCCATAATTTGACCGTTTTCAATTTCCTATCTTTTGGTATTTCTGAGAATGTTCTTTTTTTTTTAGAAAATAATGACTTTTCATTACAACTAAGGGAACTTTGACAACAATATCAAAGAAAATGATCACTTCTTATGTGTGTCTAAGCCCCTGAAGTTTCATTAAAATTTGTGGCAATAATAAAAAATGGCTGTAGGTTTTCATTGTCTGAGACTTGCCATTTAATGAGTGAATGACACCATCTTGATTAAAATACATGAACCCTGTTTTATTTGATTACAGGGAAAGGGAACATTGCCTTTTGCCGCCTGCTCCAATGTATAAAGCAGATATTCGGCTTGGTCAGATATATTTATCAGAAGCGCTACATTTAAATATACGCGCTGGTAGGTGTCGTCAGTGATGTAGTATGCATGGGTCACTGGGAAGTTTCGGGTCTTTCAGTATCAGACTTCGCACGCCATGCTGACCCTATCAGAGATGATCAAAACTCTGATCCACCCACCAACTTGAGAAGCTAACAGACGTTTGACAAAATAGCAAGTATAGATTATGTGGTGACAGAGAAGAAACGGTTATAAATGAATGTACGGTTTAATAAAAAGGTACTCACCTGGAAACCTGGGGGTCCGGGGTTTCCTGGTAAACCACGTTCGCCTTGAGATCCCTTAAATAGAAATTTAGAGGAAATTGCAAAAACCAAAAATAAAAACAGGAAAAATAAAAAACAAAAAAAAAATGTTTACAGATGTTTTTAATTTGCTTGATAAATGTTTTATATTGATAAATGTTTTCAATTTTAAAATTTGGTTTAGAATATTATTGGCTGATTGCTTTGTTTTATGGTATATTAACTCTTTTCGGTCCACTTAATATCGAATCAAGTTATTTTTAAAAAAATATAAAGGGCTCATATTACTAATAGTACCTGCTGTTGCTTAAGTGTTCACCCTATTAAGTACTGAACAGGCACATTGCTGCTTAACTTCGGTTGATTGGTTGGTTGTTTTGTTTTGTTTTACGGCATATCAATATTATACAATAAATACGGATATTGTTAGGTATTATTCATTACCAAAGTCTAGATCAAGGAGACGTGAAGTGTTATTCTCAAATCAATAAAGGAAAGATCATATTGTTTAAATCGTAGCCCAAACCTAATGGGAAAGGGTAGTAGCCTCTAAATTTAAGTAATTCCTTGTCGCTCTGCCAGTAGCTCACTAATTAACTGACTGACTAACAGGCCCTTTCAAAATCTCCAACTCTGGTGTGACCGTTTCTCGCACCTACCGCAAGAGTTCTCTTGGTTGACTCTTTGTTATCGGCCACCAGTTTAAGTTTGGTTTTAGAATGTCAATGCTGTAGAGTTTGGTATTCGATTGTATCTAATAATATCATAAAATCCGTTTTCACTGTATAATATTCCGCTAGAAATTATAAAAGCTTGGTGCCTTTGGTTTAGAATAAGATTAGATTTTTTATAGAATACAAATTCTTTGAGATGTGATCAAGAGCGAACCGGTGCAATATTTAATTCCAATTTGCCGGGTCTAAACTGAAATGGGGTTATTTTATGCTTAGAGTTAGGAATTTGCGTACATTTATGTACATTTATTTACTTTTTTTGCAGATTCTTTTTTGCACACGCTTATATGATATCAAGCATTCATATATAATCTTATTATAATGGAGATTGTGTATTTTTCTGTCTGTAACCGAAACTATATTCTTACTCAAGTCACATTCTCCATGATTTTATTTTTTATCTAAACCTCAATTATGAATAAAATTGTCTTATATTATTAATACTGTTAACTATGTCTACATACTAACAACATGCAATTATATTTATCTATACAACAAAATAGCGGTTTACAGTGTGTACGGGAAGGCTAATTTGCATATAAATATTAAAAAATCGAATTTAATAAATATGTGCTTAGTATTATTGATTTCTAACTGTTTGGTTTTATTTTAATGAATATAAGCAAAAATCTCTTCAATGAATCTTAAATGAAATCCATTAACAAGATAAAAATAACTGTCATCTTATTCTTTACTTCCTCTTATAACTAAATACTTAAATTAGAAAAAATAACAATGAAAGATGAGAGTGATGGAAGAGTAAGTTTCAGTTGTTCCTTTTTTTATTATACTCCCTCTGTTTCAAATCTTTTATTATACTCCCTCTGTTTTAAATCTTTTTATCTGTATTCTTATTTAGTTTCATTAGCCTTTCTAATTTAATACAATATTTTATTACATTAAAACTTAAATACTTGCACCCGGAGGGTGCATATATTTGCTAGTACAAATAATTTACAAACAGTTGTATGGTTTCAAACATCCCTATCTGATAATTATGCATTTTCAAGTAATTATTTCAATTTAACAATAGCTATCTGTTTGCAGAAAATTATAAAATTTCAAGTAACTATTTCAATTTAACAATAGCTATCTGTTTGCAGGAAATTATAAAATTTCAAGTAATTATTTCCATTTAACAATAGCTATCTGTTTGCTGAAAATTATAAAATTTCAAGTAATTATTTCCATTTAACAATAGCTATCTGTTTGCTGAAAATTATAAAATTTCAAGTAATTATTTCAATTTAACAATAGCTATCTGTTTGCAGGAAATTATAAAATTCCAAGTAACTAATAATAATCCCTAGTAATAGTAATGACAAAAATTCATTATAAGAAATTTGTAGGCTATTGAAATTTAATGTTATTAGTGGATATATAGAAAATTATACGTACAGCAGGTCCAGGAGCTCCTGATGGTCCAGATTCTCCGGGTGCGCCAGATTCACCAGTAAGACCGCGAGCTCCAATGGGTCCAGTGTCACCATCATGTCCGGGAGGTCCCTAATCATGAAAGAAGACACAAAAAAAAAGATTTAATATTTTCATTATTTCTGGTTAGTTTGTCAAATTGACGGCTTTCGTACATCAACCATTTTAGTTAAAAACAAATCTATACATATATAAAGGGCAGTTGTGTATGTCCGGAGGAAACTTCGAAAATTAAACAATTAACGACAAAGTAAATATAGATATACATTCACTATCACCATGGCTTGGTTTTTGAGCAAAAATAATGAAGATTTTATTTATATCTGGGAAGATATTTAAAAATTAAAATTTGTATAGTAACAGAAGGTAATTGAAATATGATGTTGATTGATTGAATTAATCGTCTCATTTATATTGTATTTTTTTTTTAAATTGTAAATTATTGAATTAAAATTTCTTACTATATTGTTATATATTTACATGGGGATTTTATGGGGCATCCAGTGATGATCTCACTTGAGATAAGTAATAATGGATCAGCGAGACTAACTTTAAAAAAAAAACCCTCTACCCAAGCGACGCCGGATAGCCACTTCTAGTAACAAATAAAGGAAATTGTTCTTAAATACAAATGATAATAAGGGTAATTAAAAAAATGTTCCAGATTTTTTTCTAGAAATATAAACTCTGTTTTGTTTGGAACTGGTTTCTAGCAAAAAATATTTCAATCGCGCAAAGAATATTTGTTTTTGAACTTTAACTTCAAAAAATGTATCATACCTGATCACCTTTACCGCCGGTCAAACCTTGAAGTCCGGGAAGACCTTGAATACCCTGAGGTCCTTGCTCTCCGGATTTACCGTCAAATCCTGGAGCGCCCTGAATAATAGAAATAATTGAATTGTTTAGTATAGATCATAAATATATAAATACAACAAAATATTAAAAATCGATGGTGTGGAAATGTAAAATTTACTTACAGGTTCTCCTGGGGGTCCCATAGCACCATCTTCACCAGCTTTTCCCATTACACCCTAAAAAAAGGAAAGAAATTGTTTAATTGGATTAGAACGTCCCTTGTAATTATATTATAGCAATAATAATCCCTACTAAGTCAGATGTTGTATTTTTAAGGTTAAACCTTTTACGGCCTATTTTTTTCCAAAGAAGCTCTTTGAAAACAGTTACAATTACAATTTTTGCTATAAGTTTAAAGTTAGTAACATCTTAATAACAAGTGCACTTTCAAACTGTGGCATACGTACACAGACAATATCTATTATTTGACAAGTCCTTTTGTTTATTAACGATTATTGTTATGAAGTTCTGCCACCGGCTTTGAAAACATACTTTATTGAAATAGTGAAAAGGTATAGCACGGTTAACTGACGAAAACTGTCACTCTATAAATAAAGATGTGGAGAATACTTCTCATAATTATTTTTGCTAAATAATTACTGAATAAATTGTTAGCAGAAATTTTACTCTGTCATTGATTCTATCATATAAATAGTTAATAGAAAAATGTGCGCCAAATTGCAACAGCATCAATGCTATCAAGATAATCTGTTTTAAAAATTGCTACTACAGCAAGAATTATCTGAAGTGTGGAGTCAGAAGGATATTAGTGCTCCTTGAACACAAGAAACATCAGCCAAAACTGGAAAATTGCAGCTTGTCGATACTATTTTTCATAGTGAAAACTGTTAAATTATTTCACACCAGCAGGAATGATGAATAGAGTAAATTAATTGTACGCTTCAGGTTGGAAGAGATATAAATTGAAATGTCAGCACTGAGGTGGAGAAAATGTTTCATAATGATGTGTATGACAACAGAATACTTGCACAGCCTATCAATTAACAGAATACCTAAAATAAAGATTTAGAATATTCAAAACTAAGAAACTAAGAATATATCTAGATATATAAAGACACCTTCAATTAACATATGAATATCACTCAATATATATATATATATATATATATATATATATATATATATATATATATATAATATTTAAATAAATAACAAAAGACTTAGAGATCTTGCATTATAGACTATTTCAGGGAGCTTAGACAAAAATGTCTAATTCTCCCGACTCATCAGATGCGAATCTATATATATATATTATATATATATATATATATATATATATATATATATATATAGTATATTAAGAAAAATTGAAACATTTTTTTATCACAGAATAACAAGAAAAGCGAGTAATAGTCCTTGTTTATCAGTTTATTTAAAATTTGAGGTCTGAGGACGTTGAAAAAAATGGACGGTTTGAAATATGACGTCAAATTTTTTTTTATCACCTTCCATATACCAACAAACGCCCTGAAGATGATCTAAATGATAGATAGAAACACTGCAGCGTCGGCCAATAAACTTACCACTCAACTCATTTAAACCTGTGTTTTTTCAATTTTTCTTAATATACTACATACCGTCGGATTCACTTCCTTTTCTTCATGCGTGTAGACTGTGACGTTATGACCGTATCCACACGCGTGTGTGCGTATGAAAGAGCATATCTGTGTTTGGTGGCCATGGTGATGTATAATATTTCGTGTTGGATGTAATATAACTTATTTATTCATTTATTATATATATATATATATATATATATATATATATATATACGTTTCTACGCATTCTTGTTACATCTATTATATATATTTATAATTATACTTACACGTGGTCCTGGAGCTCCACGTCTTCCTTGACGTCCGGGCATACCCTGAAAAAATTACAATCCAGCATTATTAATCTGATAAAATATGAACAATTTACATCAATTCAAACATATTATGACTCCCTATATGAAGAGGAAAACACATCTGAGTTAATTCATTAAATATCTTTGTTTAAATATATACATATAAATGTATACAAAGTATATTAGATATACAAAGTATATTATATATACTTATTTAGAAATATTTGTAATCCAATATATTGTAATCCAATATACGATATGTATTAATCCAATATATCTTAATATATTAATCCAATATATCTTTTGTAATCCCATATATTCTATACAAAGTATATTATATCTTATTATAATGGAGATTGTGTGTTTTTCTGTCTGTAACCGAAACTATATTCCTACTCAAGTCACAATTCTCTTAGTTATTGACATCACATTCTCCATGATTTTATTTTTATCTAAACCTCAATTACTAATAAAATTGTCTTACATTATTAATACTGTTAACTATGTCTACATACTGACAACATGCAATTATATTTATATATACAACAAAATAGCGGTTTACAATGTGAACGGGAAGGCTAATTTGCATATTAATATTAAAAAATCGAATTTAATAAATATGTGCTTAGTATTATTGATTTCTAACCGTTTGGTTTTATTTTAATGAATATAAGCAAAAATCTCTTCAATGAATTTTAGATGAAATCCATTAACAAGATAAAATAACTGTCATTTTATTCTTTACTTCCTCTTATAACTAAATACTTGAATTAGAAAAAATAACAATGAAAGACGAGAGTGGTGGAAGAGTAAGTTTCAGTTGTTCCATTTTTTATTATACTCCCTCTGTTTCAAATCTTTTATTATACTCCCTCTGTTTCAAATCTTTTTATCTGTATTCTTATTTAGTTTCATTAGCCTTTCTAATTTAATAGAATATTTTATTATATTAAAACTTAAATACTTGCACCCGGAGGGTGCATATATTTGCTAGTATTAATTAATGAAATATCATTGATTTAAGTATTTATTCACCCACCCCCCACACACAAACAGGTCAATTTTCAAGTGTATAATTTTTATTTTTCATTTTTATTTTTAATGGATAAAAAGTTGAACAAATGTTAAATTCAACTGCTACAAATTCTAAAAAGTCAGTGCGTATTATATAAATGATACGTTATTTTATTTTTTTTCTTCCGATTTTGGTAGTACAAATTTAAGTGCGTATTATAGATGAATAATTACGATAATCTAGTTAAAAGCTCATAATATATAATCACTCAGTTAATCTGGCACAGAATATTCAAACTTACGTCTTTTCCAGTTTCTCCGCGTTCTCCGGTTATTCCACGATCACCAGCAGCTCCAGGAGCACCAGACATGCCTGGGGAGCCAGGGAATCCTCTCATACCAGGAGTACCCTTAAAAAGGAAAATTAAATAAAAAATTAAATTCTCTTTAATCAAGTTATTAAAAAATTGCGATTATCCAAACGTCTCTGTGTGCGATCAGAGAAGCCACGATTGAGAAGTTGGTTAACTAATAAAAAATTCAGATGAAAAAATAATTAATGAACAGTCACGGACAATGAGGGTCACGAATAGTGAGTGGGGACCCAGCTTCGGACACCAATTCCTGAGAAACTTCACACAAATATATGAAGTCACACACACACACACACACACACACACACACACACATCTTTGATGATGTTTACACAAGTTTTTATTACCTCTTGGATATCTTCCTGAACCAAGCTTAATATTCTGTCATGGGTATTACTAGTCATGAATACTTTAACTATAATACATTTCTACACGGGTATGAACCACGTAATCCAGGTGTATATATTTATCACGTTACAGTTTTTACCTGGCTCTTCCGTCGTAAGCAGAATGTAATACAAAGTCAACTTTTTTGGCGAATGCAAGGTCGAAGGCGGTACTAAAAATTGCTTGGTCCGTCGGCATTCCCAGAGGTGCTTCAGGCGTCCAGAAATGAACCTGACCTTTGCTCTTTTTAGATGAATTGGCAGGTGTTGCCTGGATAGGGAAAGGGCATTTGAAGCCAGATTCTTAAAAATATCAGCGAGAACCGAAGCTCATGCTGGCCTACACCAAAACACCACAAATCTTTGGAAGGTTGTCTGTTACCGAATATGACACTATTCAGTAGATATAGCAAGGGAATATGAACTATATTCAAGAAAACGTGGAGCTGTTACATAATTAGTAGTCACCTAATATTTATGGCAATAGTGTAGAAATCATAATGGCGATTAGTGCAGCTGATGGCCTTGAGAGTGAGTGACGGCGCTTGACCTCACTCTCACCTTGCTTTCCGGGGATAAATAGTGAGAACCGGAAGGCATAGAAGACCCTGTCTTCCGGTTTAAGGATACTAAGTAACTCAGTCAGTTAGCAAGTAGAAGCCGAGCAGTTAGAAGTTAGAAGCCAAGCTTGTAAGATGTAAGTCTCACTGCGCAGGTGTCTGGGTTGGGGATTTACAAATAAAGTAACATCAACGTAAATCGAAGTCTTGTGTTTATTACCTAAAAACTAACAATGACACAGGGCTTCTGATAAGGAGAAATCCCTAACAGAAAACCAGACCGAAGTCCCCAAGACAACTCCAGACGCTAGACCAGACCAAGATGTTAGAAGATAGAACCAAAGCCGGCCAGAAGAATAGATGTCCAAGATATAGAAGCAAGTAAGAAGTAAAGAAGTAAGAAAGGGTATACAACATTATATCGATTTGGTACCGTGGAAACGTCAGTACGTAACAGAGCATAGCCGAGTTATAAAGTTAGCAGGGAGTTCATACAGATTGTTGTAGGCAATTTCACTGAGAAATATTTTTTTACCATACACCCCTGTGCAAATTAATTGAAACAAAACGAATAATTCTGTTATTATCTATTTATCCACGATATCACAGTAAGCTTGCCAGTGTGTTCACACAGCGTCACAATTTTCGTACGCTTTCTTTGAGTAAAGTCCATCGCTGACAATGATCGTAGGGCAACTAATTGACAGTTAAGACAATAATGTCTGGGCGTGATAAAAATCTGATATAATATTTTTTAGGGCCCAACAAATTTCATCAGACTACCGAAAGTAGATTCATATTACTGCACACCACTGCAAATGACCCAATCTGAGGGAAAATAGAAATCTATTACAACCTATCACTTCAATGGGTCTAAAACTGACCCTATGGAGAAAGAAAGGAAACTAAAGCAGTTGTTTTTAATTAATTTGCATAAGGATGTAGAAGCATATGCATAGATTTGAAAATATAGATACAAAAAGAGGTTTGAAAGTATAAAATAAAAAATGAAAAAAATAAAAGTAAAAAAGTCGACTATACTTACAACTTCACCAACGTTTCCTTGGGGTCCGGGTGCTCCAGGAGCTCCGGCAGGTCCCTAAAATAATAAATAATATAAGTAAAAATAATAAATAATATAAGTAATAAACACGTGTCTGTGGATTATTTATTTATCATATATATGCTCCCACTTTGGTCGAGCACTTTAAATAGGGATTTAATTGCGGATTCACCGAAAACTGGCATGTAGCTAAACCTCGCTTTGTTTACAAATGTTTGAGGCCTCTAGTGAATTCATTTCCGCTTAGAAATGTAGCGATTAAATATTCTCCTATATTTGACAGCTGCCTCTGGCCGTACGGGTAAGAGGATTGGCGAACGAAAGTTCATTCGGGTCTCAAACCCGGCCAGGAGTAGCTGTTAATTGTATAACCACACTGATGAGAAGTGATACTTCGAAACACGTGTCTGTGGATTACTTATTTATTATATATATATATATATATATATATATAAGTAAAGAAATAACAAAAGACTTAGAGATTTAGCGTTATAGTCTATTTCAGGGAGCTTAGACAAATAGTCTAACTCTCCCGACTCATCAGATGCGAATCATATTATATGATGCTCTGTGACTAACATTAAGAGCACACATTGAGCTCTCAAACTGCGACAGGTTTTTTAAAATAAAACTCTTGTGTCGTAAGGAAGATTTCTTCTCTGGACTTTTGGATTATATATATATATATATAATTTAATATACCAAACTTGTTGGTAAATCCTCGCGGTGAGAAAAAAACCCAGCAAATAGTTTGATTGTAAAAATATACTACCAAACATCAACCGGGAAAAAAAAATGTTGTAAAAAAGAAAAAAAGCCAAGATAATCGTACCAACAAAAATAATCTATTAGTACAATATTTTGGCCAAAAGAAAAAACAATTTATATGCATATATATATACATACAAACCCGCCAGGAGACTAAAGCTAATAAGTAAAAAGTGCTCAATACCTAAGTAGAGCAAATAATAAAGATAAATCTAATGAATCAGACAGACCTACTAAAAGTTTCGCTTAATGCTCTTCAGGGCTAAGATCTGACTCTAAGTCAGATCTTAGCCCTGAAGAGCATTAAGCGAACTTTTAGTAGGTTCGCCTGACTCATTAGATTTATCTTTATATATATATATAATATATATATATATATATATATATAGAGAGAGAGAGAGAGAGAGAGAGAGAGAGGGGTAGGGATAGTGAGATAGAATAATAATAAGGTAAACTACACTATTTGGTCCTATAAAATAGTGTAATTTACCTAATTATTCTCTACCTGTTGATTTCGTAACACTTACCCTCTTTCCTTCGGGTCCAGCAAGTCCGGGAAGACCACGTTCTCCAGCGGAACCAGGTGCTCCACGGGGTCCCATATCTCCGCTTTGTCCAGGGGTACCAACGGGTCCCTAAAAGAAAGAACCGAATTTTATAGCAACGCATTTAGTCATCTTTCCGAATGATACATTTCTGTGCTGTTTTGTTTTATGTCTTTTTGTCGATAGAATTAAAATGTTAAATGAAAAAAAAAAATTATATTATATTATATCATATTAGCCTTTTAAAATCTTGTTCAGAATTGATCAGGAGATTGCTAAGGCGAAATTAAGATTTGGCTTTAAAAAGTCTTCAGAAACTACTGAATCAATTTAGATTTCCCAAAGCCCAAAATTATTCATGGCCTCTGCAACAGGGAACAA
This sequence comes from Doryteuthis pealeii, assembly GCA_023376005.1. Taxonomy (NCBI): domain Eukaryota; kingdom Metazoa; phylum Mollusca; class Cephalopoda; order Myopsida; family Loliginidae; genus Doryteuthis; species Doryteuthis pealeii. Next base: position 17,411,967 of record CM042173.1, read on the forward strand.
AGTGGGAATGATAACTAAATAATTAAATAAAGCCTGGTATTTTGTAGTTATTTAAAACTATTTTTAGCTAGAAACGGTGATTTGTTAAAAAATCCATGTCGATTATTAAGGGAGGGCAAAAGCGAAATTGCACAGGCTTCACAAATCTGTCGTAGTCTTTTGTTGTGAATATGAGCTAATATTGTGGCATCATTGAAACTAAAGTTATGATCAGTTTCAAACATATGTTGGAGGGAGGTGTTCTGAAAATTGCCCAATTTAATATCACGTTTGTTCCCTTTGTTCTCATGAAATCAGTCCATTAATACTTTTTCTTGTCTTTTGTTGAATGCATTTCTTCGAGTTGCGTCACGCGTCATGACATCTTCGCGTGCGTGGATCGCGACTTGTCTTTCAAAAATATAACGCTGAACAAATACAGTTACACAACAAAAAAGATTTTATAAAGATTTTCATCTCCTGTCATCTATAAAAAGAAAACGTGTTCGTTAAAATAAGTCTGACCAATTCTTTCTATAAAATGATATTTTTAAGACCATGGTATAAAAAGTACTGGTCAGTATTTAATAAATAAAGTTACTTACAGTATCACCTTTCTCTCCGGGTCCTCCAGGGTTTCCACTTTGTCCGCTAGGTCCTTGGGCTCCAGGGAATCCGGGGCCACCAGCAGGTCCGACAGGTCCCTGTTATAAAATAAAGAATAAATGAATGCAATTTTCCACGTATAAAAATACCTATCATGTTTGAAATACGCTAGACTTAACGCAGGGTGGCGTCGTCAGTTATGTTATTGGCTGACTTCATAGGGGGGTTTCGGGTCTTCCAACATAATACCAGTCAGACCCCGTTGGAGACGATCAAACTCCAACACGCCACCCTTGTGCAACGCCAACAGAAAAGTGTTTGAATACGTCAAGGCGATCCTCTTGAATCCGATTGGCCAATTCCACAGCCAATCATCAATAAGGAAAGTTGTTATAAACAGGATCGCGCGACTCAGACATTTTCTTTTTAATAAATGCATTGGTTTAGCTGGGATATGAAAAATAGATGAGGTAATAATTTGACTTGAAACTGGGTTCAGTTTGGTTGGAGCTTTTTTTTTTCAATATGAAGGTGGCTTTATCCAGGTTGATTTAACCACAGTAGCTTAAATATTTCTTTGAATAAGTTTAATGTTTCAGTGTATAATGTCCAAAGTGTGGGACTGATATTCCCCACTGAATTAAGTGCATAAATAAGATTATGTTAAATAATGAAGATCTTTTGTGTAAAATGAATTAGTTTTTTTATCATCAGGATGAAGACTTATTGATGCATGGTACTACCGAATAGTTAAACAGTTTCCCAAATACCGGCTACGTCAAACTCAAGGTTGTGAGTTTTTACTTTGTTTTATTCTATCTTATAGTAGTTATGCCAGTTTTTCAGTATGTTTGTATTTTTTTGAATACATAGGGTAGTCGGTTAAACCACGTATCTTTGAGAATCTGTGTTACGCCTCAAAGATACGTGGTTCAAAGTTAACTGACTTGAAAAAATGAAAAGTTTTTAAATAAAATAACTAGTGTATTATATCTTTTATTTATTAATATATCAACACTGAAAATTTCATTAAATTCGGTTGTTTATAATTTTATTTATTTAAATTAAATTAAATTAATTTAATTTATTATTAATTATTAATTTATTAATAATTCCCTGATTTTTGGGTTTTTTTTTTCTTTCGACGGGGTGACATACGATGGTGGAATTTAGGTCCGTTAAGTTCGAAATAACCAATATTTCGGAAAAATTATAGATAGATAAATAAATATACATTGATTTACTTATATATGTTACCACCAGGAAATTAAATAGTAATAGAGTAGTTACTTACGCGATCACCTTTAGCACCAGCGGCTCCAGCTTCTCCAGAAAGACCTGGGTTTCCACTTGGACCTGGGGGTCCGGGAAGTCCATTCTCACCACGTCCACCAGCAATACCTTGAGAACCACGGGCACCAGCAGTGCCAGCATCTCCCTAAGGGGGGAAAGAGAGAGAGAGAGAGAAAGATAAAAAAAGATTTTTAAAAGTCCATCATTATCTTTTCAGTAATTTATTTTGTTTAAGGAAAATACAAATTTTATCTTAAAATACATTGTTTATTTATCTAAAAATATCATTATAGTGCTAAAAATATATAAATTCTAATGGTATCTAATTAAACTTTATAAAACTAATTTTTTACTGTGGTAAAAATATATAAATTCTAATGGTATCTAAGCAAACTTTATAAAACTAAATTTTTTACAGTGGTAAAAATATATAAATTCTAATGGTATCTAAGCAAACTTATAAAACTAAATGTTTTGCAAAAATATATAAATTCTAATGGTATCTAAGCAAACTTTATAAAACTAAATTTTTTACAGTGGTAAAAATATATAATAATATATAAATTCTAATGGTATCTAAGCAAACTTTATAAAACTAAATTTTTACAGTGGTAAAAATATATAAATTCTAATGGTATCTAAGCAAACTTTATAGAACTAAATTTTGCCACTGTATTAATGTTTAAGAATGATAATAGATTAATGAAAGAAAGAAAGAAAGATTTATTTTTACGGCAATGCAACCCCTTTAGAGTTATTTTATGTCAAAGGGTTAGGGAATCGTATTCATTGTACTTCATATTTCCATCTATTGTATAGTTATTTTTTAAGAGTCATTTTTGTTCAAATTCCTAATCGAATATGAATAATTTTTAAACAGGTCTATTTGATCCATAAATAGGACTCTAATAGGACACCTTATTTTGGGGAGAGATGGTCGTACCCCTCTGCAAGAGGATACAATCAGTGTATTCTAAGCCCCGTTGACAGGGCTAAAAGAACGAAAGAATGGGAGAGATAAAAAGGGAAAAATAAGCATGAAGTAGAAAGAAAATGAAATACAACAGTAACAAAGTACGTTTGTCTTCTTACCTTAGCTCCAGAGATACCAGGGAATCCGGGGGGTCCAGGGGGTCCAATTGGTCCAGCAGGTCCGGGAGCGCCAGGTTGTCCATCATTACCACGGATACCCTAAACAGAATAAAATATATTTTTATAAGTCTCATTATTTGATTATATATATATATTTGAAACTACTGCATAACTTTTTTGCAACATCAATGTTTTCGTTTTGAATTTATATTATTTTCGTCTCCGCTCTTGTTAAGTCCGGAGAAAGACAAGCTCTGAAGATGATTTTTTATAAATCGAAATATTGTTCAATATTAGCTATGAATATGATATAAAATATTTTCACTTTAACAACATATTGTGTTGTTTTCATATCCTTTTATCTATATAATGGCGATTAGTGCAGCTGATGGCCTTGAGGGTGAGTGACGGCGCTTGACCTCACTCTCACCTTCCGCGGATAAATCGTGAGAACCGGAAGGCGTAGAAAACCCTGTTCCGGTTTAAGGATAGAAGTAACCCAGTCAGTTAGAAGTTAGAAGCCGAGCTAGCAAGATGTAAGGATCTGCGCAGACGTCTGGTTTGGGGATTTGGAAATAAAGTAACATCAACGTAAATCGAAGTCTTGTGTTTATTACCTGATTGATTTTAACGGCATCTCAGCACGTCTAGGGTTATTTTATGCCTATAGGTAAGGGAACCACGTTCATTGTATGTTCATATCTATATTCCTTGTAGTTGTTTCTAGAGATGTTTCGTCATTGAATCCGGTCCCATTGAATACGAATAATTTTTAAACAGATCTATTTGTCCCAGAGATGGGACCCTAACAGATACTACCACTCTGGGTCTGAGTGAACCTGGGAGTAATGGCAATGAATGGGAACTTCTCACTCCCCATATCTCCAGAAGTTGAGCCTCACCATCAGATACAGATAATATCATATCCAGGATCCCCTTCGATGGGTTAGTCCCATCCACAGAGCGAAAACAAACAAACAAACAAACAAACAAAAAGAGAACTCACAGCGGGTCCAGCACCTCCATCACGTCCACGCTCTCCTGGGGCACCACGAAGACCTTGTGGTCCTGGGGCACCTGGGGCACCAGAGGGTCCAGTGTTACCCTTCTCTCCAGCAGCACCAGCTTCTCCGTTCTTTCCGGCACGTCCGGCAAAACCCTAAAGAGGGAGAAAAAAAACAACAATAAATACAGACTGGATTTTTTTAAAAAATCATGATCTCAATTAAATTTTGTATTAACAATCTCGTTATTTCACGGAACGGGAAAAAATCATATGGAACTATTTAAGCAAGAAAGGTTAATTTTCAATTTAACACGTATAAATCTTATTATTGCTGTTATGTTTTTACATACAAATAAAATATGGAGCACTGAATGAAAATGCAAGACTAGGTTGTTGGAAATTAACAAAGTTTTATTTAACACCGGTTAGAGAATTGCTACTACACGAACAATGACTTAAGAGCTAAATTTGTGTACGACCAGCTATTTCGTATCCCGTGGAAGACCAATTTCCGGTCCTAGCGCCCACGATGCATGTCACGGGAGGCAACTTTTTCCTTCTGATCAAGGTGGGCAACTCTGTATATTTTTCGTTAGGTCTGATGCTAACAGTTGCCTTGGCAATCGATAATGCAAAAATATATACAATAACAATGTATATAATACTTAATAAACATATTTTTAGTATTTAATTCTATTGTAATAACAATATCAATTTATAGTTGCATATTCTGTTTTGTTGATAACGGAATTGCTGGTACCGAGAAATTTTCTGAGCTCTTTTTCTTTTTCAGCCTACGACAGCACATTGTTGGGGTTTATCAGGACTCCAGAGTGCATCGGATCCTCAGAGCTTATCGGATCTTAGGCAAACCAATATACAATAATGTATATTTACTATACTATTTAGCAAGGATAGATGAAGTTAGCAATTGATTGAGAGAGATGGCGGAAGAATATCCCGCTTGGCTGAGGGGAGGGTATGATATGAATTATAGTGAAATAAAGTCAATAGATTGTTTTACTTACACGATGTCCTTTAGGACCTGAAAGTCCTGGAAGACCTGGGGATCCGCGAGGTCCCTATGAAAATAAAAATAAATATAGTCATCATAATATATACACACAGAGAGAGAGAGAGAGAGAGAGAGAGAGAGAGAGAGAGAGAGAGAGAGAGAGAGAGAGAGAGGGCATCTGTGTGTGTGAATAGACTATCTAATATTAACAATGTATGGTATGGTTTTATGTAACTGATACTAATAATGTATACACAATTATATGTTTTCAAGTAATTATTTCTAATTAATGATAATAATTTGTTTGAATACAATTATATGGTTTCAAGTAATTATTTCTTATTGATAATAATAATTTGTTTGAACACAATTATATGGTTTCAAGTAATTATTTCTTATTGATAATAATAATTTGTTTGAACACAATTATATGGTTTCAAGTAATTATTTCTTATTATAATAATAATTTGTTTGAACACAATTATATGGTTTCAAGTAATTATTCTTATTAATAATAATAATTTGTTTGAACACAATTATATGGTTTCAAGTAATTATTTCTTATTAATAATAATAATTTGTTTGGACACAATTATATGGTTTCATGTGAATAATAATAATAATAATAATAATAATAATAATAATAATAATAATCTTTAGTAAACATGAGTTTATTTTGAGTTGTGACTTGACAGGCATTATTTTCAGGATAACCTCGTAGAAATATTGCTAAAAGGAGATATACTTACAATAGGTCCTGCAAGACCACGAGCACCAGGTTCTCCATCGCGTCCATCGTCACCCTGTAGAAAGAAAAAAACAGGATATTTAATATAGGAATTTGTTATACACTTGATGTGTAGAGAAAATAAATCAGCACTTATTGGAAATGAGAATGTTGACATTCTCTTACAGATGTCCAATTTTTAAAACGAAATAGAAAATAAAATACTCTGTATATATGTGTATATATATATTTAAAAAAAGGGTTGAGTTAGACAGTAACAAATATACTTACGTTCAAACCGGGAAGTCCGTTAGGGCCGGCGGGTCCACGGGGTCCGGGAGATCCCTGAAATGAAACAATTAAAAAAAATCATGATGAAACACTCGATTAAGGAAATTGCTCGTTATTGTTCTTATATATCTATAGATGTTTATAAAATTCATCTTAGTCCGGCACAAGGCCACACATATATATAATATATATATATATATATATATATATATATATATATGTGTGTGTGTGTGTGTGTGTGTGTGTGTGATGTACTTTGATATTTTCATAAATAAAGAGTGCTCAATATCAGTGATAGAACATATGTACATCTAAATTAGAATAGCGTAGACACATCCAATATATATATATATATATATATATATATATATATATATATATATATGGTCAATAAGTCCATATCCTGATGTGAAGTTTTAAGATGAATTTTTTGTTTTTTAATTTTTCCTGATTCATTTTCACCATAGAATTATGCGTATTGATAAAGAATAACAATACTAATAATATCAATGATAAAAATAAATATTTGGTGTAAAATAAATTATTATTTTATGGACTATGTAATTTACTAAGTTTTGCTTAGTATGAGGCACTCAGTGAGAATGGTACTCACTAGTAATGACCAACTAGCTTTGCTCACCATAACACTATTAATATATCTGTAAACAAAATAAGAAAATGACATAAATACTCACGGGTGGTCCCTGCTCTCCAGGTTCACCGCGGGCTCCCATAAAACCTTGGGGTCCCTGTTTAATGAAAAAGAAATTATTTAACGGTGTGACACTATGGTTAAGGGAGTACATAGAAAAATAAATAAATAAAAATAGAATGTGTTAAAGCCCAGGCATGGGTATATGGGTGGGTGGTTGTCCATTTACGGACACAAAAGATTGGGCAGTAAAGTTTAAGAGAATTGAACGGCCACCACTTAGCGATAATATCTTTTGTGCTGAGGAAAAGGCTGTTTTTATGAGGAAATCTCTTTTGAAGAAATTAATGGTCGAAATATTGGGGACGTGAAGTCTGAGGAAAAAAGTAATTGCTTTAATTTTAAGGGATAATGCAGACGGAAAGTCTCAGATTAAATTAAGTACCGAGCATCTGGGTGGTCAAGTTCATAGACAACGAGGTTCTTTATTCTTTGCTGGATTGGTTTTTAAAAAATATGAGAAATGTCTGGCTATATAGACGATAGCAGGGAAACAAATTGTTTAATCGATTCAAATTTCTCGAAATCTACCTTATTTTGTACATTCGCTGTTAGTAAAAAAAAAAAAAAAATTATCAAACTATATTTCAAATAAGTAAAAAAATATTTTTCGTGGTAGTAGGCTGCATGATCGAATAAAAAAATTGAATATTTTATAATCCATGAATCAAATTTTTATTAAAAAACTATTTTCTTTAAATTACAGGTGCATATTTAACAATATGACAATTATATAATTTCATTTGTCGTATTAATTTTGAAAGATAACATTAATATAATTGGTTTGTTTGGTTTGTTTTGTTTTACGGCATTTCAACCTCAGTGGGTCATTTAATGCCGATAAAGTTTTGAACTAAATCAATTCTTAATGGATACACAATTTTTTTATAAATACATTTTTCTATTTAACCCATAAATGGAACCCTAACAGGTACTACCACTCCGGGTCAGAGTGCACCAGGGAGCAATGGTGATGATGGGGTGCTCCACATTCTCCAAACCTCCAGAACTGGAACCTCACCATCAGATAGAGTTTAACGTCATTCCCAGGACATGTAGACCCGCAGCCACCGCCTTCTAGCACCCATATGATAAAAAGGGGTTGGGGCTTGCCATAAGGGCAATAGGGTTGGGAAAAATCATATCGGTGCTAGGGCTTGACGTGCCCAGCCGATTGATCGGAGGGAGGCCTCTCCGACTGCCCGTCTAGCCCAAGATAGGGCCAAGGTGGAGTATTGCATGTCATGAACTGCTCATCCACTGGGCTCTATCCTTAAGCATCACGGGTCGCCACCCACGGCCAACAGGTGGCTTCATTGGGGGAGTCTTACCCCTCTGCAGAGGTGCAGTCGGTGCATTCTAACGCTCCAGCCGACAGGGCGGAATTTCATTTGTCGTATTAAATTTGAAAGATAACATTAATATAAAAATACATAATAAAAACGTACATAAAAGTAGTAAGACAGGTTTCTAATTTATTCAATTGACTATACGAAAACATCCATAATAGAATATTTAAAACTTACTGGAGGTCCGGCTGGTCCAGTGTTACCACGGGGACCAGGGTTTCCAGGCATGTACATGTGGTTACCAAAATTAGCAGGTGCACTACCAGCTTTTTCACCGCCACCAGCGAATGGAGATTGTCCCTGAACCTGATGAGTAAAAAAAATATATATAATCAGATATATAGATAGATATGAAAATACTGATATAGATGAGTAAATTGATATGAATAGAATTGGGTAGATGAATATTAATAAAATGAGATAGATAGATATGAATAGAATAAGAGATATGGATAGACAGATATGAACAGACATATATATATATATATATATATATATATATATATATATAGATAGATAGATAGATAGATAGAGAGAGAGAGAGTTTCTGGTCGAAATAGATTATTACGGAATGACGGTTTGTTATTTTTTTCTTTATTTGAAAGTTAAATATTGCTCTGTATATAATCTAATTTATTGATTATTATACATTGAGCTCTCTTTAGGGATTCATAAAAATCCTTGTATGAGTATATGTTTACACCTACAAGAGCATACAGTATGGTTATACCGTGAGATTTTGAAGATCCCAAATAGAATCATCCCTTACAACCAGTCATTTGGATATCTTATATATATATATATATATATAGATAGAGAGAGAGAGAGAGAGAGAGAGAGAGATAGATATAGATCGATAGATAGAAAAACAATATAAAATAAAATTTAGATACAATGTCTGAAATTTTAATTTTAATGGTAACAGAATGAAATCAAAATTAGATTATTATTAACAAAAAATCCCGCTCTGACCGAAGAGATTCGGATCTTCACTTTTTAAATCAGTTTCAGTATTTGTTGGTGTAGAGTTATTAAATGATTCAATTGTTATTTCCTAATAGGTCTAACATAAACAAAGGGGAACCACTCTTGACTGATAAATTATTTATTTTCCCATTAAACTAACCCTAACCCTAAACCCTAACCCCTAATCCCTAACCCGTCTTCTTTTTTCCTAGTAGATCAATATATAAATAAATAATTTATCAGTCATGAGTGATTCCCCTTTGTTCATGTTAGAGTTATAGGAAATAATCCAACATCGCTTCTCATCATGGCATTCAGTGAGACTAAGAAAGAATGTTGGCAATATTTAATTTAATCATCTTTATAGGTGATTGGAAATTAAATTTGGTGTACAAAAGTTTTAAAGTTAGAGAGATACATTTCTTTTGTATTGATATAATAGAAATATTGAGAAGAACAAGGGAGATAACTTACTCCGCCTTCTGGGGCATCGGCTTCAACCTGCAAAACGAGAAATAAACAAAATGTTAATTAAAATTATATATGTATGAGTTTTGATTAAAATAAATAAATAAATAGATTAAAAAAACGAAGAGTATGCAGAGTTACTTTAGATTATTTTACAACATTCAGTATTGAATATCAAAAAAAAGTTTTAAGAGTTAACAATACTGTATTTACCGATCTATAAGACGCGTTGTAGGGATGTACAAAAAAAAAAAACACGCATGTTTCCATGGGCAGTGCAATGCAACGCGTGCTCACAAGCATCATAATCTGTGCTTTTTATGTTAATAAATTCTCAAAAGAAAATTAATATAAAAATAAAACCAATATAAAAAGAGAATTGTTCTAGTGGCTTTTCATCGGGCCATTGAAAGGCCACCTCTATACGCGATCGCATCCGTGATGAATAGAACGAGTCCGATTCGAGCACCGAGTCGCGAGTGAAAACTGGACGTTCGGAGCAAGTATCGATCACTGACGCTTCGTCGAGAAAACGGTAACGATAAACAACGAGAGTTTCGATGTTCGTCGCACGTCTTTTCTCGGCGCCCGTCGGTTTCTGTTCGTTCGAGCGAGCCAGCGAGCAAACGAAGTTAACGACGGTCGGGGAACGGGTAATCGGCGGGAACTTCGTATGGCCCAATGAAAAACCACACGCAAAAAAATAAATAGATAAAACCAAACAAAGATTAAAAGGTATTATTTATATGGAATACTTTTTTTGTCTAATCAATCAAATTTATTCTTTATTGTTAAATTAATTAAGAAAATACCAAACACCTGCTCTGAGTGGAAGAGTTTAATCTATTGATGTCAATTTTAAACATATATATATATATATATATATATATATATATATATATTAAAAAACGTTTAACTTGATTTTTTTCTCTTTTTATCAACCATCACATTAGACGATTAAGCTACGAAAACGAATAAAGTAAATATTGCCAAGAAGAACAATACTATACTTTATTTTACGTTGTGGGTTTTTTTTTCAACTTAAAATCAACTTAAAAATAAGGCATATGTACGAACAAAATAGAGAAATCGTTACAAAAAATGTAAACAAAAGCTAATTCTCGACAGGATTATCTTTAAAAACATGTAAAAAACATGTATATATATATATAATATATATATATATATATGCGTGATATATATATATATATATATATATATATATATATATATATATATATATATATATATATATATATATATATATATATATATATATATATATATATATATATATATATATATATATATATATATATATATGATATATATATATATATATATATATATATATATATATATATATATATATATATATATATATATATATATATATATATATATATATATATATATATATAATATATATATATATATATATGATATATATATATATATATATATATATATATATATATATATATATATATATATATTATATATATATATATATATATATATATATATATATATATATATATATATATATATATATATATATATATATATATATAATTTTATTAATATCCAATAATTAGTCGATTTTGAAAGAAATAAAATAAAAAAAATCTGTGCTTTAGCAGGTGCGCATTTTTGTACATCCCTAAACGAAAAAGTATTTGACGGATTCTGGGTGAATTCATCATCAGTAAATTCATCGTGTGGTAAAGTCATCATATGGTAAATCTATCGCGTGGTTATTTTATCGTAGGTAAATTAATTGCTCTTATAATATAAGCTTTCCCGGTTATTTCCTATAAGTCTAACATAAACAAAGGGGAACCACTCTTGACTGATAAATTATTTATTTATTTTCCCATTAAACTAACCCTAACCCCTAACCCTAACCCTAACCCTAACCCTTAAACCTAGCCCCGTCTTCTAAATAATTTATCAGTCAAGAGTGGTTCCCCTTTCTTTATGCTGGACTTATGGGAAATAACCGGTTTGCCTAACCCTAACTCCTAAAACATTTTATCTCTGGATTCTGGATTTAGCCCAGAATAAATTACCGGCGATAATCTACCATACGAGGAATTTACCACTCGGTGGATTTACTGGATATGTATTTGTAGGACTGCGACTTATCCATTTCAAACTTCAGTACTCAGTCCCCTAGTCATAATACCAGCTCAATGAAAGCTGGGTAGCATTTATATTGTTTCCTTTCCTTACTTTATTATTAAAATGTGCGTCTTATAGATCGGAAAATATGGGTAATAAATAATACTTACTTCCACTGGTTTTTCTGCAGCAAGATCCTAAAAGGGGAAGGACCAATGAGAAGATTTTAATAATAGATAAAAAATTTAGATTTTCAAATATTATGCGAAAGAAACAAAAAAATGTTTTAATTACTTTCTCATAAGATTAGATTGATTTTAATGGCATGTCAACCCGTCTAGGGTTATTTTATACCTAATTGCCTTCATTGTGGGTTTATAATTACAACTTTCGTGTAGTCGTTTCTTTGTGTTTTTTTTTGGGGGGGGTTGTTTTGCACACAAAATATTCCTATCTGATACACATAATTTGCAGATAGTTGTATGGTTTCAAGTATTTCTATCTAATACTAATAATTATGTGGTTTCAAATAACCACTTTGATTTAAGTGAACCATCGTAATTTCATAGAAAATATAATTTTGATTTGTTCCATTAAAAAAAAAAATCTTGATTTATTTCGTTTTTTGTAGAGGAGTTAACACCCCTACAAGATGGATTGGCTCATAGCCTTATTGTTGTAGAGGAGTTAACACCCCTACAAGATGGACTGGCTCATAGCCTTATAAGAGTCGACGAAATCACTGCGTTCGATTACAGACATTTGACCCTCCTTATTCTTGTAAAATGTACGATCTTCTTGGTTTTATGTAATAAGTATCTGTTAGCACCAGATACAAGTGCTGAATAATATATATATATATATCAAGCACACTATTTCTCTGTGTATCTTTTACCAAGCACACTATTTCTCTGTGTATCTCTGTGTATCTATTTAACGCTATTGAAAAGGGGATAGACTCCTTTGCTGACTGGCTGATACCGACTTTAGGCCGCCCCGACGACTTTACTTACTTTTTATAACGTGATAAGGTGAAATAAACACATGGATTCCCACTGGATTATTAAAAAAAAATCCCCTAAAATATTTCTTGGTCTTTTCTAGATGAGAAAAAGAAAAAGAAAAAGAAAATACATCTATTTCTTTTTTTAGACTTCCGTATTTGTATAGATGTATCACGAAATCACGGTCCAGTTTCGCATTAATATAGATTGAAAATCGATCTTCCAATGTCACAGAGACAGAAACAATTACATGAACTTCCTCTATCATCGCAGCCATCTTGGACACAAAGTCAGGATCAAATTTTACATTGGTTTTACGCCGGTGTCATAAATATGGACATAAAGTCAGTCCTGTTTGCCATAGTACGTACATTGCAAACTGAACCCCACATTATAGTCATTCACTTACGCAAAAAAAAAAATCCCAAATAAAATGAGGGGGAAGTCCTGGTGGTGTAGTGGCTAACGTTCTGGACTGTGACATCAAACTAAGCGAGTTCGAACTCCAGTCGCGTTATTACGTTCACTTTCGGACTAATACCATTGGGAAAGGTATGAGACCCCTCATTTCCTGGTATGGGTTAAATAGTGCCATTACTGTTCTTCTATAAGGCATAGGCATTAAATAACCCAATAAGATTGATATGCCATTAAAGAAAGTAACTGAACCAAACCTAATGAAATGATGACCATATTCAAACAGAGGATATCAATCTACGCCAGTGGTTTTCAAACTGTGGTCCGGGGACCGCAAATTCGGGGTGGATCCGCAACTTCAACAACATGAGTCCACAGACACTGCAAAGGTGTCTTGAAAATTTATATCCGGTTAGTGATAGAACTGTAAATTTGTATTTTTAATTACTTTTTATGAAAATTCAGTTTAAACAACAACAACTCGCAAAGTTTCTTCTTAACGTGGCCTCTGGGCATCCATTGTTGTCTCAGAGGGCGGTAAAAATGATGCTATCTTTTGCAACAACATATGTATGCAAAAGGGCATTTCCAGACGTGTTGAGCAAACTGAATTGAATGTATATTTAAAAAAAATATATCACCAAGAATTAACAATTTGTGACAAGCAAGGCAAACACATCTCGGTTATTTCCTATAAGTCGAACATAAACAAAGGGGAACCACCCTTGACTGATAAATTATTTATTTATTTATTAATCTAGTAGGAAAAAAGAAGTTAGGGTTAGGGTTAGGGTTAGTTTAATGGGAAAATAAATAAATAATTCATCAGTCAAGAGTGGTTCCCCTTTGTTTATGTTGGAGTTATAATTAAATGTCATTACTCAGTGCAAATATTGGATGTGATTTTCATAATTTTTGATAAATTTCATTTTTATTCATATGGGGGTCCGCGAGATTTCATTTCTATTTATATGGGGGTCCACACGATAGACCCTGAAATAAAAAAGGGCCCCGGTTCCAAAATGTTTGAAAACCACTGGTCTTAAACAGAGTACCTGCTGTTGCTTGAGTGGTCACCTACCTAAATACTAATCAGGCTTATCGTTGCTTAACTTCAGTGATCTGGTTTAAATTACAAAGTTTGACTCGAGCAAATGAAGTAGATATATATATATATATTATATATATATATATATATATTTAAAAAATGTTTTGTTTTTTTTTTAAATGTTTTTTTTTTTAAATTGGGCGTTATTATGAAGCATTAAAAATGTATAAATGAATGAACTCGATATTATGGAGTATTGGATTCACTTATTTTTTAATTATTTTTTGTCATAAATTTTCAGGTTCGTTAGATACCCTTTGTCAATATATATATATATATATATATATATATATATCTTTTTCAAAGCGCTTTAATAATATACGTGAAAGCCTGATTGTTGTAGCATTATCATCGTTATTTGTGGTGCAGTCAAATATTGTTGTCTCCCCTGGATCAAACATGTTAAGTGTATTCATAATAAGAAAATATCTCGCGATGATGTATCGTTTCTGCCCGATTATAATCACACACACACACACACATATATATATATATATATATATATATATATATATTATATATAGTTATCACTATCTAACTTGGTGAGTTTGTGGTGGGACAATATTTTGCGATATTATTAGAGGAGTGTTCAATATCTGAGTTAGAGCTATTATATAAGAATAAATGAATACATATATCAGTTTGTGTATATATATGCACATTGCATGCATATTTTGCTGTGACTCTTGGGTTTCATGCTATTCCATTTGAGCATTCATCAGTATCCAAGTTTCAGCACCGTATAGAACAGTTGAAAGCACGACTGCTCTGTCGATGTAAATTTTTATTTTTAAGAGATACATCTTTGGTATTCCATAATCGATGTTTCAAATTGTCGAATGCAGTGCTTGCTTTTAGCTATTCTGGAATGGATTTCTTTGTCGATTTTTCCATCAGAATTGATTGTTGATCCAAGATATTTAAATGTATCAACAATTTTTAATGCTTTTCCATCAATGAAGACAGATGGATTTATAAGACGTGGATTGCATGATGAGGGTTTGATACAGTAGTTCAGTTTTCTTTATACAGATAGTAAATCCAGATGCTTTCAGAAGACACAGAACAAGATTTGCAGACAAAAAATGGCTGCGTTGTTCAACGAAATATGCCTAGAGAAGAAATTCTGCCCATATATATATATATATATATATATATATATATATATATATATATATATATATACTATAGTGTGGGATGGTCACTGCTTTTGCTGGAATGGCGTACCAAAGGCAGTATTATTGGTAGAGTGCTCAATATAAAATAGAGCTGTTATATAATATGATAAGATAAATATATAAAGGTTTTACATATCTTTTTATTAGGTGACAAAGGAACATTCACGACCATATTGGTTTCATGCGATGCAATCATCAGGCGAAGATGTTTCAAATATAGATATGTAAAACCTTTATATATATTATATATATTATATATATATATATATATATATATATATATAACAGTTTTGCTATATTTATGAATAAAGAGTCTTCAGTATCGGTGATAGAGTATATACACGTAGACACAGTATCAACGGTGCTTAGTGACGGTCAGTTTTTCAATTAAGTATATAAAGTCCAAGGTATATTATATTGCCGTGCCGTTGAAAACCCATGGCGAACTTTATTTTTCATATCTTTTTACTAAAAATTAATTTTTATTATTTAAAAAAATGTTTGATAATTGTACAGTGCCAGATGGGAACCAAAGCCGGGCTGACAATTGACTAGCCCTCCTGGCGAGCATGGGGGCAGCTAATTTAATCTCCAAATTATTGCTGATCTAATGATTGCTGAGCATGCAGCGCCATCTGGAAACCAGGAGTATACTAGTTAGTGATATAAATTGTTACACTAAAAGCATCTTATAGTTATTTGACAGTCTACAAGTACCGTTGACTATGTTTACACAATTCTCTAATATATATATATATATATATATATATATATATAAATAAATTTCTGGTACAAGCAAATTTAAATAATACTTTAAGGGTAATCATTATGATCACCTATATAGGTGGATACGAAGGAAAAGAGTGAAAAAAAAATTGTTTTATTTGATAAAAACAAGGGCCCTTTCGTCCGGTTGCTCATCAAGGTTTTTACAGCCGGAGACGACTAAAAGTCAAATTGTAAATACATATGGGTATATATATGAGGGGGGGGGTAGGGAAAAGAAGAAAAGAAAAAAAAAATTTTTACTTCTTTTAAGTCCCCATTAAGTGACACCAGGCCCCAGACACTCGCCCAATAAAATAAGCGAGTGCCTAGGTCTGATCTGTCTGCACAAGGTAGGACGAAAAAAATTAATAATTACGGCCTCAAGGACCTTTTTTTTCACTCTTTTCCTTCGTATCCACCTATATAGGTGATCATAATGATTACCCTTAAAGTATATATATATATATATATATATATATATATATATATATATATATATATATTGTTTACAATTAACGTCCAAACAAAGGTAGGCGTTTATAAATAAACTGTGCTCAATATCGGTGATAGAGCATATATAACTAAATATGGTTAGCGCTGGATGGAGTCGATGGCGCTTGGTAACTGTCAGTTTAACGCCTATACGATCATCTGCTGATGATCCAGTGCTGTTGACTCTGTGTCTACGCTATTCTTATATATATATATATATATATATATATATATATATATATATATATTAATGTGTATGGTTGGCACTAGTATACTAGAAAAAGTAATAGTAATCCAACGTACAGTTTTATTAGAAGAGTGCTCAATATCTGTGATAGAGCGTTGAGAGTTCAATGAGAAATCAAAACAAATAAAAGTTTTTGCTTTTATTTTAAAGGAACTTTTCGTATTACCCGATGAATGCTCTAAGCAAGAAACCGCTGGTTGTAATACCGTTCCCGTAATTAAATAAATAAAAGCAAAAACTTTTATTTGTTTTGATTTCTCATTGAACTATATATATATATATATATATTATATATATATATATATATATACCAAACTTGTTGGTAAACCCTTGCGTTAAGAAAAACCCCGACAAATAGTTTGATTGTAAAAATATACTACCAAATATTACCTGGGAGAAAAAAAATTATTTTTGAAAAAAAGAAGACCAAGATAGTCGTATCAACCGAAAATAATCGGTTGATACTATAATACTTGGCCAAAAGAAAAATCAATTTATATGTATATATATATATATGAAAAATATATATTCATATAAAAACAGCCAGGATATACTAAAGCTAATAAATAAAGAGTGCTCAATACCTAAGATGAGCAAATAATAAAGATAAACCTAATGAGTCAGATATACATACTAAAAGTTTCGCTTAGTGCTCTTCGGGGCTAAGATCTGACTCTTGCCTATAAATAAGTATGCCTCTAAGCGAAAGTTTTAGTAGGTATATCTGACTCATTAGGTTTATATATATATATATATATATATATATATATATATATATATATATATATATATATATATAAATGTGAATATGGTTTGACGGTCTAACATCTTTGCATACATCTTCGGATGACTTTTTCGCCGAAACAGTTTAACAAGAATCATTTTTGATTTCTACAAGAATGGCCAAAAAGTATCCATTTCTTATGCTTGTGTTTGGTGTAGGTTGGTCTTTATGCTTTTCATAAGGTTCAATATATATATATATATATATATATATATATAATGTGGGTAGGTGTGTGTGAGCATGCATCTGTCCCCCTTGTCACATGCAACATGTCAATTGTATTCCTTTTCTAATACTGTCAGATTTTATGACTCAACCTTAGCCAACATGTCGTCATGAAAAACACAAAGACGAACCCACACCAACTAACCAAGTAAAAGAAGCTCTTAATTTATGATCTTTGCCCTGAAGAGCATTAAGCGAAACTTTTAGTAGGTTTGTCTGACTCATTATATTTATCTTTATTATTTGCTCTACTTAGGTATTGAGCACTTTTTACTTATTAGCTTTAGTTTCCTGGCAGTTTTGTATGAATATATATATCTTATATATATGTATATATATATATGCATATAAATTGTTTTTTCTTTTGGCCAAAATATTGTACTAATAGATTATTTTTGGTTGATACGATTATCTTGGTCTTTTCTTTTTTCCAAAATTTTTTTTCTTCCCGGTTGATGTTTGGTAGTATATTTTTACAATCAAACTATTTGCTGGGTTTTTTCTTACCGCGAGGATTTACCAATAAGTTTGGAAAATTAAATATATATATATAATATATATATATATATATATATATATATATATATATATATATATTACATAGACGCAAATGTAATATAACCAAAGCCGGGCTGACAATTGACTAGCCCTCCTGGCGAGCATGGGGGCAGCTAATTTGATCTCCAAATTATTGCTGATCTAATGATTGCTGAGCATGCAGCGCCATCTGGAAACCAGGAGTATACTAGTTAGTGATATTAATCGTTACACTAAAACCATCATTTAGTTATTTTACTAAAACTAATGATTTGTTTTTATTCATTGAAGTAATGGGTTCTCAATGACGCAGAAATGTAATCGACCTGGGGTTTTCGATAAGGTGATTTTTACAAGACTTTTACATGATAAATTTAACCCTGGGTCACAACCATTTACCTTTGATTCTAAACAAAATGTCTTTTGACTAAAGGTGTTTGATTAAAACAAAGAAGTAGATAAAAATGAACATAACTAGGTTTCCCACACATGCACACGTACACGTGAACCCCACCAAATGAAAGGTAGTTAACAGCTGTCCATGATGATAATGGAATGATGATGATCCTTCTGAAGATTTTGTAGTTAACACATCCTTCATTCTAATTAACATTTGTAGTTAACAGCTGTCCATGATGATAATGATCCTTCTATTTAGGAAGGTGTGAAGTATTCTAATTAACATTTGTAGTTAACAGCTGTCCATGATGATAATGATCCTTCTTAACAGCTGTCCATGATGATAATGATCCTTCTATTTAGGAAGTGTGAAGTATTCTAATTAACATTTTGTAGTTAACAGCTGTCCATGATGATAATGATCCTTCTATTTAGGAAGGTGTGAAGTATTCTAATTAACATTTTGTAGTTAACAGCTGTCCATGATGATAATGATCCTTCTATTTAGGAAGTGTGAAGTAGTTAACAGCTGTCCATGATGATAATGATCCTTCTATTTAGGAAGGTGTGAAGTATTCTAATTAACATTTTGTAGTTAACAGCTGTCCATGATGATAATGATCCTTCTATTTAGGAAGGTGTGAAGTATTCTAATTAACATTTTGTAGTTAACAGCTGTCCATGATGATAATGATCCTTCTATTTAGGAAGGTGTGAAGTATTCTAATTAACATTTTGTAGTTAACAGCTGTCCATGATGATAATGATCCTTCTATTTAGGAAGGTGTGAAGTATTCTAATTAACATTTTGTAGTTAACAGCTGTCCATGATGATAATGATCCTTCTATTTAGGAAGGTGTGAAGTGTAGTTAACAGCTGTCCGTTTTTGTAGTTAACAGCTGTCCTGACATTTTGTAGTTAACAGCTGTCCATGATGATAATGATCCTTCCACCGTTAACACTGATCCTTCTATTTAGGAAGGTGTGAAGTATGCTAATTAACATTTGTAGTTAACAGCTGTCCATGATGATAATGATCCTTCTATTTAGGAAGGTGTGAAGCATTTCGTGTTTGTAAATAAGCATTTCTTTTTTCATCTTCCCAAGTGAAGTGAAACCAAACGCAATTCAATCAAAATGACGGATACTTACGTCAGCGGGTGCAGCTTCTAAAATTAGAAGAAAATAAAAACACAGAATTAGTGATGGCTTACACATTTGAACATAAATCGTTTATTCAAAAACATAATTTAAATAACAATTTTGTTTACCCCCCCCCAAAAAAACAAAAAAACAACCAAAAACCCCCAAAACAAACAAAACAACATTCAAAGGTAACAGCTCGTAGAATTTGAAGAAAAAATATAGATTGAGTGATGGTTTATACCTTTCATTATAAATCGTTTATTCCAAGAAATAATTCAAATAACATTTTCTAAAAGCATTCACAGACAACATTATTAATATTATTTACAGATGTATTTTACAAGCATCTTTATTATACAGGGTCCGGCAGAATAATCTTCCGGATTTAAAATGACCGCCGCGCAGGTGCTAGTAGGATGAACAGGTAGGAAGTATGATAACACCTGAAATAGCATGACTGCTGCTGTTGCTGCTGCTGCTGCAGGTGCTATAATACCTGGCATGGCATGAAATGGTGAACATCGTGCGTTTGCGAGAGAAAATTTTTTAAATGGTAACTATTATTGGATAATGTATTTAACGTTTTTAGATTTTGGACATTTATGCAGCTTAAATGAATAGGATTATAGCTATCATATATATATATATATATATATATATATATATATATATATATATATGCGAAAGGTTTTTGGCACAACCAAGAAGGAAATTATCAAAAGCCGTGAAACATATAGTATCACCAAGAAACAAGTACTTTTGTCTTTAACAAAATATGACTACAAGAAAATCTACTCCCTAAATACACACACACACACACTATATATATATATATATATATATATATATTATATATATATATATATATATATGCATATACATGCATGTATACATACACATCCATATATATATATATATATATATATACATATATACATGTGTGTGTGTGTGTGTGTGTGTCTGTGTAAAAGATTTGTCCTTTCATCTAGCAGTTTAAATCTATTAAAAAGCATTTTTTTAAGCATTTAATCTATTCAAAAGCATTTTTAAAGCATTTAAAACCACAAAACATGTTATGTTGAGTGCAGGAAAGTTTGTTTCTTCTTGTGTAATGTTTCTTGTTTCGTTTTGTTTTTAATTTCAAATTCAAGAGATAAAGAGATAGTTATATATGTGTTCAAGTGCTTATGAGCACTACTGTAAATATAAGATTTTTTTCTTTCTTAGTCGTGTTGAAGATACGAAGCCACTATAGATAATAAACTATCTTTTTCTTTCTCCGACAGAGAAATGATAAATAAATGGGACTTGTACTACTTTTGAATGATGTAATGTTAACCAAATTGTTTGATTTTGACATACATTCACTTGTTCTGGATCATTTCTTTTGAAATTCACATTTTTCTCCAAGAGGAATGCACATATGGAAGCCATTATGACGTCATTAACTGTGCTACATTCGTCGAATATTCTGAATTCCTTTATTTATTTATTTATTATTTTAATCTTCATGAGTTTTTTTTATATAATTATGGTTTTCACTAGATTTGGTTTGTTCTTGTTTTACGGCATATCAACCTCAATGGGTCATTTAATGCCGACTACGTTTTTGAAATGAATTGGTGATAATGTCTAATTTTCTAAAGGTTTTTTTTTTTTTTTGACATATTTTCTTTTGTGAATGAAACTTTTAGGTGTTTTTGTTAACATATATTTTTGTGTTTTCATTTTTTTTGAAGATTTTTAGATTTTGTTGTAGATGTGTGCTTCTTTTATGTATCCAAGTAGTTTTTCTGGGTTTATTTGGTAGAATATCTGTTTTAGATTTGTTGTTTGGTAGTATTTTTTTCGTATTTGTTTTAGGTTGCTACATTCTGTTAATATGTGTTTGATTGTGTAGGGTTTTTGGCATGGTATGCAATATGGGGCTGCTTCTTTTTTGAGGAGGTATGAATGGGTAATGTATGAGTGTCCTATTCTTAGTCTGGATAATATTACTTCTTTTCTGGATATTTTGGTTTGATTTATTTGAAGTTTTCCTATTTGTGGCATTATTTCATGTAGTTTGTTGTTTTGGAAGTTATTCCAATAATTTTGCCATTTTTGTTTTGTGTAAATGTTTATGGTTCTTTTTAAGTCTGTAAAAGGTATTTTAGTGCGTATCAAGTGGGTTGTTTTTAGCTGTTTTTGCTGCTGAGTCTGCTATTTCGTTTCCTTGGATTCCGATGTGACTTGGTATCCAGCAAAGTATAATTTCTTTTTGGTTGATATTATTGAATTTGGTGAGTAGTTTAGCTATTAATGGGTTATTTATTTTTTTGTTCATGATTGCTACTAAAGCAGATTTTCACTAGAGTCTGAGGGACAATAAGTTTTCAGGACTCTTCGGAGTATTCTAGCTGATCTTGTAAGATTCAAAGTTAATTAATGAACATACAATTCCGACACGTTGTGAGACAAAACATTCAATATATATAACAGCACATGGAAACGATAAGATACATAATGTACAGGAGAATAGAACATGTAAATACATATACAATATTTAGGTATAAACAAGATACCCAAATGTACCTAACATATAAATGTTACAGACATGGAACTAAAGGATAGTCCATGCTGTATAAAGGACTTACAGTAATGTAAAAGGGGGGGGGGAGCCCATAGATGTGACCCTAACAGGTACTACCACTCCGGGTCCGAGTGGACCAGGGAGCAATGGTGATGAAGGGTTGCTCGACATTCCCTAAACCTCCAAAACTGGAACCTCACCATCAGATAGAGTTTAACGTTATTCCCAGGACATGTAGACCTTCAGCCATCGCCTTCTAGCACCCATATAATACAAAAGGGTTCGGGTTTGCCATAAGGGCAATCGGGTTGGGGCAATCATATAGGTGCTAGGGCTTGATGTGACCAGCCGATTGATCAGAGGGGGCCTCTCCGACCGAGTAAGGTTTTAAGTGGGGTGTTGCAGGTCATGGACTGCTCATCCACCAAGACTCCGTCCTTAAGCATCACATGTCACCACCCACGGTCAACAGGTGGCCCCATTTGGGGGAGTTTTACCCTCTGCAGTCGGTGCATTCTAACGCCCCAGCCGACAGGGCGGAAGAGAAAAGGCGTTTAAACATTAAAGATAGAATTTTGCGTTTTTACATTTGCTCTTAAAATCTGAGATCATTTGAACCTGAATTTGCCAAGTTATTAGATTACGAAATGATATAAATCTTTCGAAAATGCCGTGTTCATCTCAAATTATATAAACAAATTTTTGAAACACCCTAAAATGAGAAAGCCTACAATTATAGATTTGAATGTGAAGGTAACTTTGTTGCATTATTAAATTGTTCACCTGCGCATATTTGCACGATGTTTCAGAGCATTGTGCCATCTACTTATTACTCGGCGTATAAAAAAAATGAGCATAAAAGAATAAATATATAATGTTAACATTGAGGAAAAATGAGCAAGAAAAGAAATGTAGATGGATAAAATGAATTTAATCGATATCACATTAATCGATATCACTTACACATGTGTTTCGGTCAGTTTATGTGTGTGAAGATATTTCGCACACATAGAAGAATCGACCTTCATCAGAGTGAACATTTATGAAATATGAAATAAATGTTCACTCTGATGAAGGTCGATTCTTCTATGTGTGCGAAATATTTTCACACACATAAACTGACCGAAACACATGTGTAAGTGATATCGATTAATGTGATATCGATTAAATTCATTTTATCCATCTACATTTCTTTTCTTTACTCATTTTTCCTCATATTGTCGGATTCAATTCCTTTTCCATTTTCACAATGTTAACATTATATACAAACTTTATGTACCAAGAAAGATGACATAAGTATGTTTTATATTTATTTTGTGTTTTAACGATAAATAACGTTAGTAATATATCTGGCGTTAGTTTTTTTTTTTTTCATCACAAGCGTAAAAAAGATTATCACACACAATTAGAAAATTCAAACGGAAAGGTTATATCCAAGTGCTGTCGCTAAGCAATGAATAAATAAGGCACACACAAAAGGGGAGTAAATGAGTCAAAAATAAATAAAATAAATAAGTAAACAATGTTAAAAGAAAAGAGAAGAGAGAAATTACAAGCCAACTATCTTGACCAAAAGAGTCTCTACGAACATGCTTGCAGGGGTGGGGCAAGTAGTAGTAGTAGATTTTTCTTTAAAAAAAAAAAAATTGGGATAACGCAGAAAAAAAAAAGGGGATCTCTTTTTTTTTTAGTAGAATTTTTTGTTATATATGACCCAGCACAAAACAGAATTGTTTTGACAGTGGTCACCGATTGTAGGGATCTATATCTACAGGAAACAACAACAACAAAAAATAAACTACAGGAGGAAGGGTGCTTTCATAGATCGTGCACATTTGATTCGGCTCATAGGCTTTTGTAATCAGAGAGGAAGAAGAGTGCAGTAAAGATGTTGACGCCTTAATCGGTTATCTTCGACCGATAGGTGGCGTTGACCTTCAATCGGAGCTCCATTTTAACACCATCACAGTATATCGGCTTTGTAAACGCAAGAAAGGTTTTCTCAAACTGTTTTTAATTGCAACATGAAAAATAAATTGTTGACATTTTATTTTGTTTGTAAATTAATTTTTTAAAATGTATTTGATGATTATTTTTGCAATGAAACAATAGATATTTAAGAACATTTTACAGTATTGGACAAAAAAAACCCCTGAATAATTTTTTAATTATTGCCACAAATTTTAATGAAACTTCTATGGTTTAGACACACATAGGAAGTGATTATTTTTTTAAATGATAGATTGTCTGAATCTTTTATTTGACATGTAGTGTAGTTAAGTTTAAAAAGATGAACCATTTCTTATTATTGCCACAAATTTTAATGGAACATCTATGGTTTAGACCAGTGGTTCTCAAAGAGTGCGCCCCAGAACTTTTTCAGGAATTCTACGAAGCGCAACAAACTGAAAATTATCATTAAGAAGAATTTTGTAGTCACAAGAGTAACTGAAACTTTGTATTCGGTCGGTATCAGCCAGACAGCGAGGGAGTCTATCCCCTTTTCACTAGCGCTAGACCAAAGAGATTGTTTTTGCGGTCTACCATCAGCTCCTTCACATCAATTATCATCAACTGTCTTAATAATCTTTTTTGTGTGTTTTGTTGCCTGTTTTTTGTCCAATACTGTAAAAGTCACCATTCTACCATTTTTCATGTTATATTTTGTAGGTTTAAATTACAATACAAAGAAGGGCTTTATTGATTAAAAAAAAACAACAACTGATTTTTCGTTACTACCTTATCTCATTAGCCTTCTCCCAGTCTACTGTAGGGTGTAGATTTTTCTAGATCTCTAAACCATGGGAATAATGGACCTTACCCTGCCAAGATAGCTCATGATGTTTAGACAGGCGGCTTTAATAAACAGTTTATACGATATCAGCTCTAATCAAGTAATCAAATAAACACCTAACAATTTTTGTTTTTTTACAAAGTTAATTTTCAAATAACCAGATTTTTATTATTTCCAATGTTAGATCATACAATCAAAATCAATATTTTAGATGGTATTTGTTATCGGACTCTAAGATCGAAACTCTATAACCAGAAATATGAACATGTAGCAGTCCAGAAATAAGTACACGCCTTGTGTATATCAATACAATTTCATTTTGGTCTACAGATTTTCAATGTTCCAGAGTTTGGTTGTAAATTCTACTCAATAATATCCGTTTTGATTGTATACAGTTCGGTAAGAAATAATGAAATCCTGATTTTGCATAAAATTAACTAATTATTTTTTAAAATTGTTAGTGGTATACTTTCTTATGAGCATTTCTATACATATATATGAAAAAATATTCAAAGAATATATTTATTTATGATAGTCTGCCAACGTTCAACATATCGTGTTTTTTTTATCATACCATCTTCAGGGCGATGTTAGAATACGGTGTTATAGTGCTTCGTTCAGAAAATATTTGAAGATGGTTTAATAAAAAAACGAAACGTTAGATGTTAGGGTATTATCGTTTGTAAATGAATATATCATTTGAATATTTTGTATTTTCATATTTGCATACCGTTGGATTTATTTATATTTTCTCACACACACATAATATATATATATTAAGAAATTTGAAAAACGAGGTGTTCCAAAAATAAGATGAATTTATTTATCGACGCTTAAACGTTTCGGTTTATTTAAACCTTCATCTATATGAACGTTTAAGGGTGACCCAAATGAAACAGAATTTCGGTTCTGTTTTTTTTTGTGTGCTGGTAGTCTGCATCAGTAATAGTATATATATATATATATATATATATATATATATATAACTCTATCTGTATAGGCGTATTGAATACTTGAAAAAAGTTTTTTTTTAAATAGTTCCAAATTGAAACAATTTTGAAAAGAGTTAAAGATCATTTCTTTTACGCTTACGGCCAATTTATTGTGATGGTGTTTATTTATTTCTTTTTTTCGGATCTCCGATTAACTTACCGGGGCAGATAGGGCAACAACTCCCTTCAACTGCCACTGCATCCAGACAGTTCGGCTCGGGGCAGACCTCCTCTTTGCAGGTCGCCTCTCCATTGGAGCACTGACAGACCGTACATATCTCCGGGTGCCAAACCTCACCCTCTGCGTATACTCTGTCATCGTACGTACAGCCTGAAGAGAATAAACCGGCTTGTCACTCATATTGTTGGGCAAATTTTCGCGGCAAGGGGCGCGCTGATTGCGTGGTCGAAGTCTGGTCATGATTGTCGTTCTGGGATACATCTACGCGACCCGAAGTCTGGTAAACAGATTGCTACATCTACGCGACCATGAAATTTGACCATAGACTTTAAACGAAGTCTGGTCATAAAACAGATTGCTACATCTACGCGACCATGAAATTTGACCATAGACTTTAAACGAAGTCTGGTCATAAAACAGATTGCTACATCTACGCGACCATGAAATTTGACCATAGACTTTAACGAAGTCTGGTCATAAAACAGATTGCTACATCTACGCGACCATGAAATTTGACCATAGACTTTAAACGAAGTCTGGTCATAAAACAGATTGCTACATCTACGCGACCATGAAATTTGACCATAGACTTTAAACGAAGTCTGGTCATAAACAGATTGCTACATCTACGCGACCATGAAATTTGACCATAGACTTTAAACGAAGTCTGGTCATAAAACAGATTGCTACATCTACGCGACCATGAAATTTGACCATAGACTTTTAAAACAGATTGCTACATCTACGCGACCATGAAATTTGACCATAGACTTTAAACGAAGTCTGTCATAAAACAGATTGCTACATCTACGCGACCATGAAATTTGACCATAGACTTTAAACGAAGTCTGGTCATAAAACAGATTGCTACATCTACGCGACCATGAAATTTGACCATAGACTTTAAACGAAGTCTGGTCATAAAACAGATTGCTACATCTACGCGACCATGAAATTTGACCATAGACTTTAAACGACCATAAAATTGACTATACGCAGCGACCAACAAATTGATTCTATATTCCACGGGACCACTAAACAGTTCGTATTAACACCACAGCCATCAAAATGACCATACCTCCTAGGCGCCCATTAAACTGACCATAAACCCCAAAACGACCATAAAATTGACTATATCTTTTATGCGGTGACCATCAAATTGATTGTAACATCTGATGAAAAAAAAAATGAAAAAAATTGTGACTCTGTGGCTAGGCATGGTTTCGGGATAGGAGCAGCATTACCACTAACCCAGAGTGTCTCAGCCAGCAGCACCTTACGATACAACCAGACTTTTCTGGCTTCCGTCACATTGTGGAAATCCCACTTTATGGGAATATCATATAGACAGGCATATTGGAACTGTTTGCTCAAAGGGCGAGTCAAAAGTTTTGAAAATTTATTTTTAGTACGTGCTAGATTGCAGCACATATATCACGTGACCGAAGCAGTTAAATCGTGGTAGGTATCCGCTGCGGTTGATATTCTGGTGGTAGTTAGTGCGCTGACACGTTGTGCATTGCTTCACTCCGTGTGTGTGCAATTCGAGAACTTGTGCTTTGCATTATCTGAACTGGGCCATGACGCTGCAAAAAGCAACCAAAAATATTTGTTGTGCGAAAGTTGAAGACGCAGTCGATCACAGCAAAGTAATCGGATGGTTAAAAACAAAAAAATAATTACGCACAGGTTGCAAGAACATCAACGATTAGGCAAGGTCAAATAGACCTAAAATCGTGGATTCCGAGGCCGTACTCCAAGCCATAAATACAAATCCGTTGAGTATTAGTCCAAATAATGCAAAACTTTTTACTCATCCTATTACTTTCTACGTAGCCATTAATCTGACCACAGCAGCTATCAAATTGACCGCATCTCCAGAGTGACCACTAAATTGACTATGTTTTCTATGTGACCATCAAATATTCTACATGGTGTTGCACTGTATCCTAAGCACCTGCGGTTTAAAAACAAAGCATTGTAGATATTGACAATTTGATGGTCGCGTATGAGGTGCAGGGAATTTAATAATTGCGGCGAGGACATAGTCTGATTATTGACTGTCTAGGAGATAGGGTCTGTTTGATATCAGAGAGGAGAGAGAGAGAGAGAGAGAGAGAGAGAGAGAGAGAGAAAGAAAATAAAGAGTGAAAGAAAAAGGAGAATAATATTAATAATTATATGGTGTCAGGTAATCACGGCTATTTAATAATCGTCATCTCACAAACCATCCGAGTAAGACGGACTAGGCATGCAGGACACTGCTGGAGAAGCAAGGACGAGCTCATAAGTGACGTTCTCCTGTGGAAGCCAACATATGGGCATGCTAATGTGGGCCGCCCAGCAAGGACCTACATTGACCGACTATTGTGAGGATGCTGGCTGCTGCGCAGAAGACCTCCCAGGTGCAATGAATGATAGGGAAGGTTGGCGAGAGATTGTCATGGATATCCGTGCTACTTGCGCGACATGATGATGTGATGTTAACCATTACGCCACGGCGAGGCTCTCTAACGAGTGGTATAAGTGAATTGTCACTTAATATGTATAATCTAATATGGCACAAGGCCAATAGCATGGGGCACTATTGAGAATCGAATTTGCTAGTAATGATCTAGCAAGTCTGATTTACTAACCAGTACACCATGGGATGCGCCCATATAGATCCTTAGATAAGTTAATTATCTATTATTATTATTTAAATATTTTTTATACGAGAGTTTGGATTTTATTTGTGATACTTTTTTTAATCGTAACACCAGGTTGTTTTTTACACTCTTCGACCAATAGGTCAGTAGCGAGTAATTTTCTCCTTTAGTTGTCCAATTCCTAGCAAATAAGGCAATTAGAGTAACCTCCCTTGACTTTCACTTTGAACTAAGTCGGTAGCTATTTTGAAAGTCTTCGAGCGCAATAAACAAATCTTAGAAACTTTTTCGAAAACAATACAACTGCATGCTTTAACACAAAAATATCATAAAATGTGTTCTTAATAACAATTAAGTTCATTTTCAGATAATGCGCGCGCACAATTTTATGCTAGGAATTTTATCAACTAAAGGTGAAAATTACCCGTAGCGTATATCGGAAATAAAGTAATTAGCTTTCAACTGGACTTGAACTCGCATCTTTTATCGTCGAAAGTTTATTCTTTTATTTCGGATTCGTACTGTTTACTTCATGGTCGTAGAATGTAAAAATCGACCTGGGTGTTGCGATGAAAACCAACTAAAATAAGACGAAAGAAGAACTAGCAAGAAAAATCATAGTGAGATTTTTTTCTTCTTCGATACATTTCTTCAGGTGTACATGTATATTTATTTACTAAGCTTAGTTGTGGCACAAAACTAGAAGTTTGAGGCACCCAGTGAGAATCGAACTCACTAAAACTAGTTGGCCTAACCATAACACCATCGGAGGCGTGCAGATATACAAATCTAAAAAGCGAATATTGATCAGATTTGAACGCACGACCAGGTGGTAGGTAGGCAAGTGACGTATCCGCTAGACCAACATCTTGAAATTAATCTAGGCAAAGATATTAAGCCAGGCAAAGCGCATAGATACGACTTTGCTCATTGGCAGGATTGGGGGGAGTGACCCTTTTATCCTAAGCAGAGCGCACAGATACACTGATCCCACAAAGGAGTACTAATCCATACGTAGCTATGGGTAAATAGTAGGGCAGACTGGTCTTTTAACCATTGTTATAGCAACCAGTCTAGGAAAGGGATAACTCTGAATTCAAATCTGTTTTACTCCAATTAAAATTTGACCTTATGTCGTACTAACTTTTCTAACAAATCTTGCTCGTCTTACTTGCATGGGTAAGTGAGATGGGAAGTAAATGGGCGTACAAATGATATTTTTAAGGTACTGCTTCCAGATTAAATTAATGAAATTAGGGACGTAGATCAAGCAATATGCTTCACGCTACGAGAAAAAAAAGGAGGGGGTGCGGATTTAGGACTCAAATTGATGCTTCGAGATTGGAAAGTTCTAAGAAGTTAGACGCAGATTAAAACTATTTTAGACTTTAATTTTATCATGAAAATAAAAATATCTTTTAAAATATTGCATCCAAATTACAAATGCTAGACACGTAAAACTGGGTGTAGATTTTTGTTGAAAGAAGAAAAAAGGATAAAAGAATGAAAGAGGTTTTTTGGTTTTTTTACAACATTTCGTTTTTAATGATGACGACAGCAGAGATTCCTCGAGGGCTGAGATAAGAAAACTGAACGAGATGAATACAAAATAAATTAATTAATTAA
Source organism: Doryteuthis pealeii (assembly GCA_023376005.1). Classification (NCBI taxonomy): domain Eukaryota; kingdom Metazoa; phylum Mollusca; class Cephalopoda; order Myopsida; family Loliginidae; genus Doryteuthis; species Doryteuthis pealeii. The sequence goes on from CM042173.1 coordinate 17,442,714, forward strand.
AAAATGCGTAATCAGCAATTTTAATGATATAAGTAATCTTTCACTTAGCTTGATTTAGTTTGACACAAGGCCAACAATAAAGAGCCCCCAATAAGAATCGAACTCACTGACAATGATCTTCTAGCCTAGTTAGCTGACTATTACACTACTCAAGATATGAAATAATATAAGTAGTCATTTACTTAAGTCTGGCACAAGGCCAGAAATATGGGAAACCAGAATCGAACTCACTAACAATGGTCTGCTAGTCGAACTCGCTACAATTGAACTATGTACGATTATAAATGAATATGAGTAAGTAGTCCTTTATCTAGCTTAGTTTGGTACAAGGCAAATATAGGCACCCAGTGAGAATCAAACTCACTGATGATAGTCTGCGAGCATAACTCGCTAACACCACACATTTAGTATTAATGGGGTTTTATCCTTTGTTTGGCGTTTGTTTGAGCAAACTTTTAAAACTAAACATTTTCTAGTCAAAGAAAATTCACTGTGATTTTCCTTTGCATTGAACAGTGAAATTCAAATGCTCTGAAAGAAATTCAAATCCCGAGAAAAGCTTAGAAAATCCGCATCTTCAGGGAAAATTAAAGTGAATAAACGAATACGAAATATCTTCTCACTTGGATATTAAAAGGAGAATAAGAATAAAGTGAATGTAATAAGTAACTGAGTTACCTCCCCTACCCTTCTAATAACTATATAAACTGGTAAAAAATCTACCACTGTATTCTATGTAGAATAAAACTTCTACAAGTCCGACCGTGTTTGTTTGCTTACTACCACAGTGAATTAATTTCGTAGATTGTTTAAGATAAGTTTCAAAAAAAAAAGTAAGAAATTGTGAGAAATTGAATAGTGTTTTAAAAGTCTAAAGAAACTTTTAAAGGCGAAACGCCTCATTTAAAAAAAAAGAAGTTTTTGGTAATAATTTATTAAAGAATGATGAGGAAGCAAAATGTATTAAGTAACATTCTTCTTTTTCTTTTTCTTTTTCTTCTTCTTTGTTCCCATCACCAAAAACCCCCAACCCCACTACCCCTATCAATTACGCGAGATACGCCTATGTAATACTTAAGGAATGCGACGTTGTGTTTCTTGTTTTTTTTTTTTTGTAAATTTTGCAAAGTCAACAATAACCAATTTTGGCTGAGGTAAGCGTTTTTTTTTTAAAGTCCTTTCTTTTTTCTTTTCTTCGACTCCCTCCTCTCTTCCTTCTCCAATTACCTTAGAAAACATTTTCCCATCCTCATCACCACTTTCGTCATCACTTTTTTTTTTCTTTTTAGAGAGCCTTAACCTATTTGGCCTTCCTCCTACTGCAACTCCTTCCAGTCACCAACAAAAATCTCCCCCTCTCTCTCTCTCTCTCTCAAATGGTTTCGCTAGTTGGGTAGTTTATATAAACCAACCAATGAATGATAAGGAAGAAAAAAC
>CM042173.1:17449150-17464150 GCA_023376005.1 Doryteuthis pealeii
TAATCTAGTTAGGGTGGGTAGTTGTTGGTCAAACGTCTTGGATGGCACGCCCACTCCAGGAAACGAACACTAAACATCTATGCATTACTGTTGTACTAGCAGCCCGAGATTTAATCATATGCTCACATAGATTGGATGATGATGAACAGAGATAGATAGATAGATAGATAGATAGATAGATAAGTGGCATACTGATATAGATAGATAGATAGATAAATAGATAATGAACAGATTGAGATAGATAGATAGATAGATAGATAGATAGATATTACTCTATTATAAACTAATTGCAATGTTATTTAAGCAAGCCTATGAAAAAAGGGCGAGCTTCACATTTTCCTAAGCGAGACAGGTCTCGTTAGATTACAGCAATAAACCCATTCAATTTTTGAAGATTTTTAAGAACACGCATTTTAGTATAACAGTTGTGGGTTGATGAAATTTATATGTGAAGTTTTTTTTTAATTTATTTTTTCTTTTTAAAAAGAAAAAAAAATTGATGATTTTGAAATGCTATGCTCGAATAACTCGCCTTCCTAAAACTAAACATTACAAATGAATTAATAGATTTAACTAGATGTGAATATCATAAGAAAACTGACTTGAAAAAAAGTCAGTATAATAATAATGAATTGCTTTTCATGTTTATGTGTCGTGACAGATCAGATAGAGACTGTATTACGACTGTTATCATTTAATTGAAAAATCATCTAAGTTCTTTATCAAGTATAAAAATACAATATGGGAACAAAAACGTGAGTAAAGTGAAGACAATTATTAATTAGTTTTATACATAGTTATCTCCCTTAGATTTGAAGACGAACAACTATATTTTCATTCATTGTTCATTTAAGAAATGTGTGTGTGTGTGTGTGTGTGTGTGTGTATAAAGTTTGGTATGACATAAGCGGTATAATTGGAGACAAGTATTAAAAAAGAACTTCAGTTAGTGTATAAGAATAAAAAGACAAGGTGACAGCTTGGTAATGAATGAAATAGCGAGAGGACATAACAGCAAAGACGAAAAGAAAAAACATTAAAGAAAGGAGAGCTTATCGCAGAGTTCTCGCTGCAGAGCTAATGAGAACGGAGAGGGGATGGGGGCGATGGATAAAATAAAATAGAATAGAATGAAATTAAATTAAATAAAGCTTCTCTTTTGAAATTCGCGAAAAAATAAATAAATAAATGAATGAATAAGAACAAAAAAATTAAAAAACTAAAAAATACCCATCAACACAAAGTCATTGATCATTATTAAATAAATGAATTATTTCATCAGTTAATAATTATATAATGGCTTGATTAATGTACTTTTTTTTCTTTTGTATAATTTACAATGTACAAATTTTTAAAAAAATGTGAATATTTAGAATTCTTTTTTTATCAAAAGAATTATTGTTTTTTTTTTTTCTCTTTTCTTTCTTTATTGTATATATATATATACTTTTGTTTCATACTTCCGGGATGTTCCAATAATAATAATAACAATAATAATAATTTTTCATTTTTCTTTTCAAGATCTTTTTCTTTTTTGTTGTTGTTTTTTTTTCTTCTACTGATGCAACAATTCAAATTTCTAATAATTTTCAACTTTTTTTTAAAAAGCTTTTTTCACATTTTTTTTAACAATTAAAAAAACAAAAAAAACAAAAGCATTGTATACCAACGTCAACACAGCAAAGCATGTTTATGTTTGCACTATATATATATATATATATATATAATATATATATATATATATATATATATATATATTTGTAATCATGCAAGTGTGTGCAAGATGTCGCACGTTTTTTTAGGAGCCGAGGCACCTAAACAATGCTAATGATTTCTTCATATTTTTTTTTCTCTTTTTAAATTTTACACTTTTTTTTAATATTGAACATTCTTTTTTTTTTTTTTTCTTTTTTTTTTTTCAAAAATAGACAAAATGTAAAATAAATTGAAACTCACCAATTTCCACTTCATTCTCCTGAGACATAACAGTACTGACAGCTAAAAGAAGGCCGAGGAAGTAAATCCTCCATCGTATGGATGTGTTCATGATGTCTACTAAACTGAGCCGCCGCTTAGATGCAGCGACACTCTTAGAGAGTTTCTTTATAAAATAGGGGTTCCTTACCCAGACTCAGCAGGAAACCTATAAGGATTTTCTCTTGTGCTGCAACCCTAGAAGGCAGACAGCACAAGGTATCCTAAATTTTATACAGAGACTATAATATCGTGGACTTAAAAGCCGGATAGGCTTTTGCCAACCACCTTTGGGGCGGCGAGAGATGTTTTATATTGCTGCACAAATCGACCAGCCAATCAGAGGCCGCGAATTCTGCCCAGCGTTGCTGTTCGTCGAAACGAGGAATCCAATGGCGCTAGGGGGCCGGGCTTTTCACAGTGGGCTGATAGTTTTCGGATGCCGACTCTGGACCTGCCCCCAACGATCGAAGGTGACTGACACTAGCAGTAATTTCTGCAAGGGTTACGCCCATCTTCTCGTCGGCCATGCTGAGTACGTGAAATCTTACCAGACTGTGCTTTCAACCAGTAAACCTGCTGCCTCGCCGAAAAAATATATCTTTCTTTCTTTCTTTCTTTCTTTCTTTCTTCTTTCTTTCTTTCTTTCTTTTTTTTCCTTTTCTTTTTTTTTTTTTTGCTTTCCCTTCTTTTCCCCTTTCTTTCTTCTCACAATTATTATTATTATTATTATTATTATTATTATTATTATTATTATTATTATTATTTTTTTGCTTTTTTTTTGTTTTGTTTTTTAGTTAAAAAAAAATGGAGTGTTTACTGTTAATCCAACATTGACTTTGTGTGTTTGTATAAGAACTGTGCCTACGTACACAGTTGTGTGCATTTTTACGTGTATGTAGATGTGTGGTATGTATACATGTATTTGTGTGTAAAAGAGAGATAGAGGAAGAAAGAGAAAAGAAAGACAAGGAGGAAAAGAAAGAAATCGAGAAGGGAGAGAGAGAGAGAGAGAGAGAGAGAGAGGGGGAAGAGAGATAGAATGTGTGTGTATTTGTGTGTGAGTATGTGTGTGTGTGTGTGTGTGTGTGTGTGTGTGTACGCTCGTTATCTACAGCTATGTATACGTAATTTTCTTTTTCTCTTTTTCTTTCTTTTTCTCTTTTTCTTTCTTTCTTTCTTTCTTTCTTTCTTTCTTCCGTTTAATTCCCTTCCCCCCTTCCTCCCCCACTCCCGTCTTTCTTTCTACTTATACATTTTTAACCTTTTTTATATCTTACAGACCATTTCAAAATTTTGGATATCGACCCATTATCAATAAATAAGCGGAACAGGAGTGCCAGTGATAATGAGAATACAGGTGATGTTGGTGATGAAAATAATTATAATTTATGGTGATAATTCTTGCGATGTGAGATAAAATAAAATTTTGTGCAATATTCAAAGAAAACCTATTATTATTATTATTATTATTATTATTATTATTATTATTATTTATTATTATTATTATTATTATTATTTACTCCTTTTGAGTTTTCACATCAGCATTAACTGATGGTCTTTCACTGGAGTCTGAGTGACAGCAAGTCTCATCAGGTCTCCAGGACTCTTCTGAGTATTCTGGCAGATTGCAGCAGTGCAGTGTTCTGATGGTTTATTATTATTGTTATTATTATCATTATTATTAATTTTTCACACGAGTTTTAAGTGGTAATTCACTGGAGTCTGAGCGACTGCAAGCCTCATCAGGTCTCCAGAACCCTTCTCAGTATTCTAGCTGTGGTCTCGATTCTCGAAGAAGCAAAATCAGGATATTCGTTCAAATAATGAACATTTTTCATCTCATATATTCAAAAAAACTTTTTTTTTTATTTGTAAAAGACAGAAAAATTCACGAATTTGGTTTTAACAAATGAACAATCTAAACGACAAAAAGATAAACGTAGATTCTATTCTTTTCTTTTATTAAAAACTAGACGACTCGCAAACCCGTGGGGTTCTCGTTGTAATAGTAGTCCATGATTATAACGGTGCTCCTATTTAGGAAAGGGTCGGGTTAGCTCAGTCGGTAGAGCGTTCGGCTAGAAACCACGAGGTTCCTAGTTCGATACCGGCCCTCGCCAACTCAGCGTATGAGTAGCACAGAGATCTGTGCGGTAAAGTAAGGAGCTGGTGGTAGGTGTGGCGCTTCACCTCACATGCAGAAATAATATCCTGGGTCTTTTGGCCACCCCGACGACTTTACTTTTTTATTTTATTTAAGAAGTCATACGTAAAAAGTAAAGTCGTCGTGGTGGCCGAAAGTCGGTATCAGCCAGACAGCGAGGGAGTCTATCCCCTTTTCACTAGTGCTAGACCAAGGATATTATTTTTGCATCTGAGGTGGAGCGCCACATCTACCATCAGCTCCTCACTTTACCGCACAGATCCCTGTGCTACTCATACGCTGAGTTGGCGAGGACCGGTATCGAACTTGGAACCTTGTGGTTTCTAGCCGAAATTCTAATTAGCATTTCATAGCAATCTCCGTTACATCGAGAATTTAGACTATTAAAAAACGATATTCGGCTCAGCTTGGATACGGATCGCTACAAATTTGCATTTAGACAAGAAATTGCTAAACTCTCAAAGGATTTTTACTTTCTTTTACGAATTTGAAGCAATAAAATCATTTACAAACGTTTTACTCTTTGAATTTTTGAGATGAGGCTTGATTGATTTATATCAGTCGGCGACAGTAACATAGAAGTATTAACATAGCTTAACACTTGTACCCAGTTTTGGCTAACGGAATGAGAACAGTCTAACTCCGTGGATTGAATAAAGGGTTAGGTTCGAAGCTCCAATTGGACGCGTGGCGTAGTGGATATAGGCGTTGATTTAATACAGTTCTAAGTGACAGTTATCTCTAGGCTGCAGGTTCAATCCTGGCCAAGGGTGACAGTAACATAAAATAATTAACACTGTTTAACACTTGTACCCAGTTATAGCTAACAGTCTAACTCCGTGGATTGAATAAAGGGTTAGGTTCGAAGTTCCGTGAAGGCTCCCAATTACGAAAAGTAGTTTCCAGAGTTCGAAAAGAAGGTTCCCAAGTTCGAGGAGTGGGTTCCCGAGTTCTAGAAGGTTCCTGAGTCCGACAAGAAATACCTGAAGAAGGCCAGAGGATACATCGTCCGAAACGTTGTGCAGATAACAATAAAGATGAGGATAATAGTCCGATTAACCCATATAATACAAAACTTTTCTCATTTTAAACATATAATGTCTCTTATACAATTCATAATGGTATACCAACATTAAAAAAAACAATAAGGAGGCGCATTATGTTAACGGTTATTGTGGTAGGAAATGGAATATACTACACATTTTTGTCTGAGTTTTGTTCTTTCATTTCTCATATTTCTACCATATATATATATATATATATATATATATATATATATATACCAACACCTCCATATGAGTAGGATGTGACACAAGGTCAATTTCTTGAGCGAGGTTTAACAGGTTTGAATTCAGAGTTTTCCTTCTAGACTGGTTGCCTAACCAAGGTTAAAGAGCACAGTCTGCCTTATATGTTATATATGAATCCAACAATTCTCCCTCTTATTGGATTCATACCTTTCCCAAGGGTATTAGCGTTATGTGAAATGCAAATAGCCTCGTCCAGGATTTGAACCCGGGTCGACGAGTCGAATTCCATTATACCGCTTAAATATGACCTTGTGTCACATCCTATTCATACGGAGAGGTTGGTAAATATGTATACTGCATCTAGTGGTGCGGTTGCAATTTTGGGTCTCTAGGGAGTGTGAAATACCCTTTTAAGCAGATCTATTTTACCCATAGATGTGACACGGTTCAAAGTGGACCTTGGAGCTTCATAATTGGAGTATCTCCACCAGAAACGGTGGGTACTGGGTATGACAAACGGCATCTAATGAAGTTCCAATTCTAGATCTTTGGGGAATGTAGAATACCTCTTCATTGCCATTACTTCTAGGCCCACTCTGACCCGGAGTGGTAGTACCTGTTAGGGTCTTTTTAAATACCCATTAAGAATGAACAAACAAAACGTCCTCAGCATAAAATGGCCCCCAAAGGGTTGATATGCTTTAAAATCCATTTGTGTCACCCATTATTTTTACTATTTCTTTGAATGTTTAAGATGAGGCTTGATAATTAGTATTATCTGCGTTATTCGGACTATTGTCCTCATCTTCATTGTTATCTGTACAATGAAGAGTATTTCTCTGAATGTTTGAGATGAGGCTTGATGATTAGTATTATCTGCGTTATTCGGACTATTGTCCTCATCTTCATTGTTATCTGTACAATGAAGAGTATTTCTCTGAATGTTTGAGATGAGGCTTGATGATTAGTATTATCTGCGTTTCGGCCGATATGCCCTCCGGCCTTCTTCAGGTATTTCTTGTAAGTTCCAGAGTCCGAAAAGAAGATTCCACGGTTATCTGTAGATTTCAGGTTCAATCCTGATCAAGGCAACCGTAACATAGAATAATAATTAACACAGCTTAACACTTGTACCCCAGCTATGGTTAGCGGAATGAGAACAGGATACCGCTGTGGATTGAATAAAGGGTTAGGTTCAAAGTTTCATGATGGCTCCCGAGTCCGAAAAGAAGGTTCCCGAGTCCGAGAAGGTTTCCGAGTCCGACAAGAAATACCTGAAGAAGGCCGGAGGGCATATCGGCCGAAACGTTGTACAGATAACAATGAAGATGAGGACAATAGTCCGAATAACACAGATAATACTATTTGATTTATTTGCCCATTTTGTATTATTTGTGAATGGGGAAAGTCCTATTGTCTCAAACAAATAACAGTTCATATTACATTAACTGAGTGGATGGATGATTTAGGTGGTTGTTTAGGGTGGGTGGGTTAGCACCACCACCACCAACCACCCCAAGGCCGGGGTGGGTTAGCACCCCCACCCACCCCGGTCTTACACTTCAGCAATGCACCTAACTAATTTTGCTGACCACTTAGTAACACGTACTGTAAACAACCTCTTAATACGTTCAATTCTCACTAGGCACCCCATTCTACTGGCCTTGTGTCAAATCTAAGCTAAGCTTCATAAATAACTACTATACGTATTTACCCATTTATATGGAGGCGCTTGGTTTAAGTCATGGAGGCGCGTGGTGTAATGGTTAGAGTCTTAGGAAATGGGCTCGTCGACCCGAGTTCAATTCCTGGACGAAACTGTTTGCCTTTCACATGACGCTAATACCCTTGGGAAAGGTATGAATCCAATTCTCCCTCCAGCCAAGGGCAAATAGCAGGGCAGACTGAACTCTTTAATCTTGGCTAGGTGACCACTCTAGGAGAAGGAAAACTCTGAATTTAAACACGTTAAACTCCGCTTAAGAAATTGACTTTGTGTCGTATCCTGCTCGTGCGGAGGAGTTGGTAAATATATATACGTATTTACCCAACCCCTCCGTCACGAGCAAGATGAAGTACAGCTTGTTTTAATTCAGTTTATATTTTCAACGCATAAAACGCATTATTATAAACGCATTATTATAAACGCACGTAAGAATATATATATATATATAATATATATATATATTATTATATATGCTCAGTTTACAATAATTGAACATTGAGCTCTCATACGGAACCTGAACTCTACCACATACTACTGGTAGAGAATAGGACCAGCCAAGAATCACCTTGTACCAAGAAACTTGGTACCAAACCAAAGTATATATATATATATATATATATATATATATATATATATATATATATATAGTTTTTTAATCTTTTTCAAGAACATTATAACGATTATTAACGCAAACAGTCTCGTCTAGGATTTGAACTCGGGTCGCCGATTCTATCTCCTACGACGATAACCGTTACGCTAAGCGCACCTCCAAAAATAACTACAGTAAACAACGTGAGCCACGTGTGATAGATTAAAAGATAATCTGCCTGCCTTAATTGTAGATTCTCCTGATTAAGACAAGAGATAAGTTTTTATTTGTTTTTTGGGTGTTGGGGGGAGCGGGTCTGGCGTCGAAAGGGGTTAATGACGTAGAGAAATGCCGGTAAATTCGCCCAGTATATACATTGCTTATACGCGCATGCGCAGGGCACCTCACGTGGTGTAATGGTTAACAAGCTAGAACTCGTGGACCATTGTTAGTGAGTTCGATTCTGGCCCTGTACCACATCTAAGCTAAGCTTAGTAAATAACTATACTGCATCTGATGGTGAGGTTCCCGTTCTGGTGATCTAATAAAGTCATTTCATTTCTTGGTTGTGTTGAGAACTTTTCATAACCCTCTTGTTATGGGATAATTTAATTTTGATGTTTGCACATGCGTACTACACTCATGCGTATCGTGTGAAACCACGTTTTGTCAATTATGTGTTTCAATGTCGAACCGATCAAAATCACACAAGTGTAAACAAATGCTGCAAAAAATATTCAACGATTTGAAGAATGTAAACATGTTTATGTCTTCAAAATAAATTTCGCCCAGTCGCCTGGGGGCGTTAGAATGCACCGACTGCACCTCTGCAGAGGGGTAAGACTCCCCCAATGGGGCCACCTGTTGGCCGTGGGTGGTGACCCGTGATGCTTAAGGATAGAACCCAGGTGGATGAGCAGTTCATGACTTGCAATACTCCACTTTGGCCCTATCTTGGGCTAGACGGGCGGTCGGAGAGGCCCCCTCCGATCAATCGGCTGGTCACGTCAAGCCCTAGCACCTATATGATTTTCTCAACCCTATTGCCCTTATGGCAAGCCCCAACCCCTTTTTATCATATGGGTGCTAGAAGGCGGTGGCTGCGGGTCTACATGTCCTGGGAATGACGTTAAACTCTATCTGATGGTGAGGTTCCAGTTCTGGAGGTTTGGGGAATGTGGAGCACCCCTTCATCACCATTGCTCCCTGGTCCACTCTGACCCGGAGTGGTAGTACCTGTTAGGGTCCCATCTATGGGTTAAATAGAAAAACATGAGTTTATAAACAAAATTGTATTATGCTTTAAGAATTAGTTTATTTCACTACTTTGTCGGCATTAAATGACCCACTGAGGTTGATATGCCCTAAAACAAAACAAAACAAACAAACAATCAAAATAAATTAAAATTTATGAAAAAAACAACAACAAAAAAAACGAAAAAAAAACAATATTGATATTCATAATAAATAGGTTTTAATTTTTCCGAAAAATACTTGGATCTTGTTGGAGTGAAAATTAAACACTCAATAAATCCATAGCCATCTTAATCTTCGTAATGCTCCAAAAATATGAGGCACTCTGTGAGAATCGAATCCAGTAACTCTGTTTGAATACCATTACACCACGAGAGCCGCCCAACACATTTAGAAGTATGGGGCACTCGGTGAGGATCGAATTCAGTAACACTGATCTATTTGCACAGCTATTTAACTATTGCACCGCGAGAGCTGCCCGAACATTTGACGTTAATTACTGCAACTTACAGTCGACTCAGTGCTGAAAATTAAACAACTCATAAACCCATCTTCATCTTCACAATGTTCCAGCATCCCTGTACAGAAATCAAAGAATCGTGGTATTTGTCCCGGTCAACGTAGATTTTGCAAGAGTCGCAGATTGTATGGATTAACTTTGTGCCGAAATTAACTTGTGTTGAATCAACCACACTTTTTGGCACAGTCGATAGGAAAGAATTGGTGCATCAAGGGTTGCCACAAACCCAATCAACGACCGACCTCAGGAATTCTGAATTCAGAGTTATCCCTCTCCTAGACTGGTTACCTACCCAAGGCTGAAGGGCCCAGTCTGCCCTACTATTTAACCCATAGCTGCCCTACTATTTAACCCATAATATATATATATATATATATATATATATATATGTGTGTGTGTGTGTGTGTGTGTGTGTGTGTGTTGTGGAGAAAGGTAGACAAACACGGGATGTTGTAGAAAATGGACGTTTATTGTACGTAGTGAGGTCGACGTTGTAATGTTTCGGTCTGTTAGACCTTGTTCAGGACGTAGGATTGAGATCTTGCTTCAATGGGGAACATTTTCATACTGGTGAATTAGGAGGTCATGAATAAGGGGAGGATAGTCAGTTGTTGGTGTTAGTAGAGGTTGGTAGTAGGAGATTTTCTTTTTTTCTCTCGGAAGGGTGTGTAGCGGTGGTTTCTGATAATGATGCCACAGGTGTTAGGTGTTAGGTTATATATATATATATATATATATATATATATATATATATATATATATATGGTGATTGCCACTTCTTCGCAGAAGAAAGCCATTTCTACAAGTGATTCGGTTGTGAGCATGTAGAGGGACCAAATTTGATTTTTTTTAATGTTCCCTGTCACATTAGGCCCCTTTCTCAGCTTCCTCTCGCCTGCGACCATACGTGACTGAGAAGTCCAACCCTTGACAGGCAGGCCCTGCCACACAGGTCACATAATATATATATATATATATATATAATATATATATAATATATATATTTGGGAGAATATGTGCTTAACTGAAGTCAAACTTAATTTTTTGAAAGTTAATTCATTAATGATTAATTAGGCGGGATTTAATTTCAATTTAATCATTAATGAATTAACTTTCAAAAAATTAGGTTTGACTTCAATTAAGCACATATTCTCCCAAATATTATCGGCTGAAAATAGCCATATTTGTTTACGTTTACGTTATATATATATATATATATATATATATATATATATATATATATATCAGTCTGTTCATATCTATCTATCTATCTATCTATCTATCAAAAGAGTTTGTGTTAAGTAACTACATTCGACCGCAGACAAAATATTGGATTAATGCTAATTGTGTATGTTTTTGACTCAACACTTAACCTGGTTGTTTGTGTTTCGTAATTAAACAATTTCTAGTAGGAATTTCCGAGTTTCGTTGCACATTTTTTTATTCCGGATATTCAAGACCAGGAAAGAATGAGACCGGAAGTCCCATGTACAACATTAAAAACAAAAATCAACCAAACCACACACACACACACATTGGCTCATAAACACACTACATACATACATACATACATACATACATACATACATGTCAAATTTGGCAGACTTAGTAGCTGAGGGCCGGGTTAGCTCAGTCGGTAGAGCGTTCGGCCAGAAACCACAAGGTTCCTAGTTCGATACCGGTTCTCGCCAACTCAGCGTATGAGTAGCACAGGGATCTGTGCAGTAAAGTGAGGAGCTGATGGTAGGTGTGGCGCTCCACCTCAGACGCCAAAAACAATCTCCTTGGTCTAGCGCTATTGAAAAGGGGATAGACTCCCTCGCTGACTGGCTGATACCGACTTTAGGCCGCCCCGACGACTTTACTTTACTTAGTAGCTGAAGTGGTTGAGGTAGTTGCGTATTTTCCCACAAATGCCAGGATCTATAGATAGATAGATGGATGGATATGAAGAGACTGGAATAGATAGATGGATAGATACATGTGAACAGATATAAATGGATAGACAGATATGAACATACTGAAATGAATAGATAGATAAATATTAACAAACTGAGATAGATAGGTAGATAGATAGATAGATATGAACAGACTGAGATAGATAGATAGATATAGATAGATATGAACAGACTGAGATAGATAGATAGATAGATAGATATGAACAGACTGAGATAGATAGATAGATAGATAGATAGATAGATAGATAGATATAAACAGACTGAGATAGATAGATAGATAGATAGATAGATAGATAGATATAAACAGACTGAGATAGATAGATAGATAGATATGAACAGACGATAGATAGATAGATAGATAGATATGAACAGACTGAACTAGATAGATAGATAGATAGATAGATAGATAGATAGATATGAACAACTGAGATAGATAGATAGGTAGATATGAACAGATGAGATAGATAGATAGATATGAACAGATAGATAGATAGATAGATAGAATAGATAGATAGATGAACAGAGATAGATAGATAGATATGATAGATAGATAGATAGATAGATAGATAGATAGATATGAACATACTGAGATAGATAGATAGATAGATAGATATGAACATACTGAGATAGATAGATAGATAGATAGATAGATATGACATACTGAGATAGATAGATAGATAGATAGATAGATATGAACATACTGAGATAGATAGATAGATAGATAGATAGATTATTGTAACAAAAGGGAGGAATAAAACCTAAACAGAATTCAATAATATTAACTACAGGATTAGCGTATGGGTAGCACGGGGATCTGTATGGTAAAGTAAGGAGATTATGGTAGGTGTGGCGCTCCACTTCAGTCACAAAAAAACAATCTCCTTGATCTAGCACGAGTGAAAAGGGGATTACTCCCTCGCTATCTGGCTGATACCGACATTAGGCCAACCCGTCGACTTTACTTTTTACTTTTACTTTTACAAGATGAAAAAAAATACAAGTGAAAAAATTAGCTTGTCTATAGTATTTTATAAGTGTTGTAACTCGCATATAAGAGTTAACCGAGAAATAATAGGAAGAAACACAACGAATATTAAAGGATAGGGGAAAAGGTTTACTAAACAAGGATACAAGGTGAACAGAGTAATTAGCAATTGCTAGATTGTATTACCAAGCCGGGTGTTGTAACTCGAGTATCAGAGTTAGAGGAAAAATAATAGGAAGAAACACAATAAGTATTAAGGATATGAAACAGATTTATTAAACAAAGATACAAGGTGAACAGAGTAATTAGCAATTGCAATAGTAGGCTAAGCTAAAGCTCATGTTTGTGTAAATATATCTTCTCTTTAACTTTCTTGGTTTTCCATAATTTTTTTATGGGTGATTTTAACGAAAAGGCTGCACCACGACTGACAAGATACCGATACATAAGTCGGTAATATTCGCAGAGTTCCGTCCCAGCCTCCTGCCTCAAAAACCGCTAGCCGGTGGCTGCTGAAAAGAAAACCCCCAGCTACGATTGAAGTCCGTAGCCGAAGCGGTGTAACTTGAAAAAAAAAAAAAGCAAACAACTTAGGGCGTTTTTCCCGTAAACCCAACCCTAACTCTAATCCTAAACGCCCCTAGTTAAAATTAACAGTTTTATTACAAAATTTGTGGGTACTGTTTTTTCTGGGTCTCCCTGTATACAGGGAGACCCAGAAAAAAATAGCCCAAATTATTTATTTATTTTCCCATTAAACTAACCCCAATCCCAACCCTAACCCTAAACCCTAACCCTAGTTTGTTTTTTCAAGTGACACTGCTTTGGCTACGGACTTCAATCGTAGCTGGTGGGTTTTTTCAGCATACAGGGTGACCCAGAAAAAATAGCCCAAATTATTTATTTATTTTCCCATTAAACTAACACTGGAGAACGTCACTTATGAGCTCGTCCCCGCTTCTCTAGCAGTATCCTGCATGCCTAGTCCGTCTCACCCGTATGGTTTGTGAGATGGGGGCATGTGACCATATAGTTGCTTCTTTATGGGGTGCTGCTTCCATGACTTGTTCAGGACTGCTCGCAACATTCTTGTGCAGGTCCCATCTAGCTTATTTTTAGGGTCCAGGTGGTGCAGCCATACAGCAGTATTGATATAACCACAGCCTGGAAGAATTGTCGCTTTAGCTTGTCAGTGATATATATATATATATATATATTATATATATATATATATATATATATAATCCAAAAGTCCAGAGAAGAAATCTTCCTTACGACACAAGAGTTTTATTTTTAAAAAACCTGTCGCAGTTTCAGAGCTCAATGTGTGCTCTTAATGTTAGAGTCACAGAGCAAATATATAAGTAAAGAAATAACAAAAGACTCAGAGATTGAGCATTATAGTCTATTTCAGGGAGCTTAGACAAATTATGGACGTGGTTATTGCATTTCACTTAGCACTAATATCCCTGGGAAAGGTATGAATTCTACTCTCCCTCCAACTATGGGTAAATAGTAGTGCAGACTGGGCTCTCTAACCTTGGTTCGGCAACCGGTTTAGGATACGGAAAACTCTGAATTCAGACCTGTTAAACTCCGCTTAAGAAATTGACCTTGTGTCACATCCTGTTCGTGCGGAGGAGTTGGTAAATATATATACAGTGTATCTATTTAGTAAGTTAAATTTACGAGTCTTAGATTCCTAATCTATACATTTATAAGGAGCACTTGTGTGTATATGTATGTCCGGAGGAAACTTCGAAAATAAAACAATTAACAACAAAGTAAATATATATACACATTATATCACCAGGGCTTGGTTTTCTATACATATATAAAGGGCAGTTGTGTGTATATGTATGTCGGAGGAACTTCGAAAATAAAACAATTAACAACAAAGTAATATATATACACATTAAATATCACCAGGGCTTGGTTTTCTATACATATATAAAGGCAGTTGTGTGTATATGTATGTCCGGAGGAAACTTCGAAATAAAACAATTAACAACAAAGTAAATATATATCACATTAAATATCACCAGGCTTGGTTTTCTATACATATATAAGGGCAGTTGTGTGTATATGTATGTCCGGAAACTTCGAAAATAACAATTAACAACAAGTAAACATATATACTCATTAAATATCACCAGGGCTTGGTTTTTGAGCAAAAATAATAGAGATTGATTTATATTCGTGAAGATAATTAAAAAAATAAAATTTAAATGATAACAGCATGGATATTTTTTTTGCGTTTAATATTTTAGATAGTAGACATTAACATTTCTTTTCGGAGTAGCTGGATCAATGCAAGGTCTTTTTTTTTTACACAGAGATTTAAATGGGGCATCTCACGGGGATTCAATTCACGATTAAGTAATAATGGATCTGCGAGACTAACTTAAAAAATCCCCCTCTACCCAGGTGACGCCGGGTAGCCGCTGCTAGTATGATAATATAGTAATTGTACCATCTCCTCGTTATTTGGCAAGCTTCTGAAATTTGTAGACTAATTTATCTACCTCGGTAGCAATATCTCATTTACTGAAAGCAATATCAACATACGTATAGGTA
>CM042173.1:17471650-17491650 GCA_023376005.1 Doryteuthis pealeii
ATATATATATATATTATATATATATATATATATATATATATGTTGTCCTGGTTCCAACGGGAGAAAATTCAATATTTTATAAAAAAAAAAGAAGTCCGCAAAATGTATAATGTTCTCAGAAAAAAAATGTTTTAATTCTTTTTATCTTACATATGCGACACGTGTTTCTGATCTGTTGTCTTCTTCAGGCATTGAATTATAATTTTGGCAGAATATGTCCGATATTTGATAGATTGTGTGTGTTTCTGCAACTTTTCTATTATAATGGTAAAAATTATAATATTATATATATTATTCATTATTTATTAATCGTGCCTCGTGTGAACGTGATCCGTTATTCGTTCTTGCTTTTGCTTCTTCATTCACCGGCGTTCCTATTTGTCGTCATTGAGTCTCGTGTTTTTATGATGATTTTGTTTTTATTTTGTGTGCGTTTATATATGTGTGTGTGAATTCCAAAATTATGGCGGTCTGAGGTTTTGGTTAGTCCAATTACCCAAGGATAGTTGTGTCTAGCCACACTGAAGAGGCATGATATGCCGAAACACGTGTCTGTGGATGACTTATTAATATATGCTCTCATAAATTTGGTAATGAGCTCTCTAATTGGTAATTTAAATTAACTCTCACTACTAAGCAAATAAGTAATGATCATTTCTCCGGAAATTTGATCTCTCAGTGACCGAATGATACATTCCTATGTATTTAATAGTTTAAAAACACCAGTCCCCGCATCAGCTGTCAGTGGGCGAGGGGATAAGATATCGGACTACCATGCGGTCAGTCTGAGTTCGACCCTACCCAAGGATAGTTGTGTCTAGCCACACTGAAGAGGCATAATATGCCGAAACACGTGTCTGTGGATGACTTTATTAATATATATATATATATATATATATATATATATATATGGAAAAAGTAGACAGACACGGGATGTTATGGAAACTTGATGTGTCTGTCTACTTTTCTCCACATACTGTCGGATTAACCTCCTCACATTTCTACCATATATATATATATATATATATATATATATATATATATATTATGGTACACAGTAATAACCTACTCTAGTTTCACCATAAGGATCTTCATGGTTGAATCCACTGAATTAATCAAGATATTGATTAATTACAGCCGGTTGCATGGGTGTATTTTTTTGGTAAGGACAGTTACTGACAGACTCGCAGTCAAAGAACGCTGGGTTTAAAATTTGAAAATGAGCGAAGTGAAATTTTTCCAAAGGATCAAAATATAAGCATTATGGGAAATCCTCTTTATATTATTGCTTTAATGATTTATAAGAATTAGAAGGATTATTTGTATGATTATTGTGTTTAGTGCCACTAAATGTGATTTTGCTAATATATACCTAAACTTTTATTTATTTTATAAAAATTAACAGAATATGTGTATATATATACACATAGGCAGGTGAATTTTTCCATTTAAATGGCCTTATTATTAATTAATAATAATAACTTATTATAATTGTTTAATGTGGTGGAATATAGGATTTTGTTAATATGCACTAATTTTTTTTTTATAATAAAGGACTAAAATATTTTATATCATATTCCTAGCTAATATTAAACAATATTTCGATTTATAAAAATCATCATCAGAGCTTGTTTTTAAACGGGACTCATCGAGAGAGAAGCTGAAAATAATTTGAATTCAAAACGAACAAATTATTTTCAGCTTCTCTTTCGATGAGTCCGGTTTAAAAACAAGCTCTGATGATGATTTTTATCAATCGTAATATTGTTTAATATTAGCTAGGAATATGATATAAAATATTTTCATTTTAAAAGCATTGTGTGTTTTCATATCCTTTTAACTATACTTATACCGTCGGATTCATTTCCTTTCTCTTAACTTATATATATATATATATATATATATATATATATATATATTGAAGAATATGTGCTTAATAGAAGTCATACCTAATTTTAAATTCCATAATGAATGGAAATTAAGAAGGTTAACGGTTAATAATGTCTGGATTATTTGCTAATTTCTTTTCCAGTTGTTTCTTAAGTTTATTTTTGGAGGATATGTGCTTAATTGAAGTCATACCTAATTTTTGAGAAATTAATTAGTTAATAATTAATGAATTTAGGCGGGCATATATGTTCAAATGTAAGGCTAAACGAATAGAGTAAATGTCAATCCCTGTATGTACATTTCGACCTATAGGTCTCACAGCAAGTTATAGACATGGGAGACTGCTCCGTGTGTGACTCGAACCTCGACTGCCAGCTGACGTGCAGGGATTCTAAACCACCACACCAGCTGGCCTATCCCAATTTTTCGTTCGTTTTGAACTTAATTATATCCACTTTTGGGGACTTATCGCACGACAGTATGAAAGTAAGTAAACAATGTGTTTATTTTTTATATGGCATTTTAGCCGACAATAATATTATATATAATATATATATTTATAATATATATAACACATGTGAGAATAGCAAGTGATTAATCAAAGAGTGTAATTTTTAACTCCACAGTAGCTGTTAGAGTCGTTTAGAATTAATGCCTTCTGAGAATCTTGCCCCACCCACAGAACGCGACACAGGGCACACAAGGGATGGGAAAAGCATTCTTCTCATGCCCTCGGGAGAGGCCAAAAAAGATCTCTGATATCCAGTGAAAAAGCTTTTGTCCCACAAATTCAGCTAAAACATTAGGAAATCCCTGCAAATAATGGTTAAGATATGCCTGTAAATAATAAGGAGAGGGAAAAAAATAGTCCGGTCATTTGATATCAGTCGATGTTAATTGGTGCCTATCATTTTATGATTACTAGCAAATATATGCACCCTTCGGGTTGCAAGTATTTAGGTTTTGATGTAATAAATATTTGTATCAAAAATTAGACTAATTTAGAGATAATAAACTGAGGGTGTATAATCGAAAAAATAGAACAGCTTTAAATCTAACTCTTCCATCATTTTCCATCACCCCCGTCATTTCATTTTCCCTAATTTATCTCATTTAGTTAGATTATGAAGTATTTAATAAATTACAGTTCCTTTCGTCTTGTTTATGGATTTCTTTAAAGATTCCCCCGAATTTTACTAACAGATTCGTTTAAGATAAAACCCAAACAATAGAAATCAATAATACTAAGCACATATTTATTAAAATCAATTTTTTAATATCAATATGCCAAATTAGCCTTCTCGTTCACACTGAAAACCGCTATTTTTGTTGAAATCTATAAAATTATACTTGCTTGTTTGTTAGTATGTAGATTAATCCAAACAGTACATTAATAAGGTAACAAATATTTATCAATAATGGGGGGGTTTTTAAATAAATATAATTAATTCATGTGAGGATTGTGACGTCCAATAAACTAAGGGAAATTGTGACGGAGTAGTGATTTAGTTTCGGTTACAGACAGACAAATACACAATCTCTATTATAATAAGAAGAATATGATTGGCATCCTTTTGTCTAACTAAAGACGATGGCGTAATGTCCCCCCCCTTTTCCCTTTAATCTGCCCAAGCTTTTTGAGTAACTGAACAGTCCACCTCCTTGAAATGTGGCAATCACTTCAAGCAAACAAAGTGATGCCCTGTTGGAGTTGCTCTTTTTCACTCCTTTTCGTTCCTGGTTTGGGACCAAGGAGTCACCAGGTTCGCCAACGGGTCCGATCTGACAAGCCTCTCACATTGTGTTTGGTGCCCAATGTGCATGGTTCTTTATTTTCCTTTGCCTGGCATCTCTTAAAGTTCATTTTTTATGAGTCTCCAAATACTAAACCGCCCCTCCCTGGCCTGGGCCAGTGATCAACGACACGGTCACCTTTCTGCAGAGGGGTAAAAATCCCCGAATGCGTACTCTTAAAACGTGAATGAAAATAAAGGATAGAAACACCCGGTGGGCTTGAAGCGTTCGTTCCGAAGATATTGCACCATTTTCCTTGTTGTATGGATCACAAGGACAACACTCCCAACGGGGCCCCCAAGTATACGTGAACCGTACATTCCTATCTTAGAAATGTAAGAACTATTCTTAATTCCCCACCAAATGGCCGGGATTCCTGGGTCATATAAAAACGTAAAACCTGGCCATCTGTGGTAGGGTTCCCGCATTCTGGAGCTCTGCGGAGTATATAGATCCACCCTTTCGTTGCCATTGGGTAACGGAACTAACAAAAAACAAAACAAGGCCAACTTAAAAACCCCTTAACCTTTAGGCTGACGTTCGGTTCCGGGAAGAAAGGCCCCTCCCCTCCCGACAATCGGGCTGGTCATGTCAAGCCCTAGCACCTATATGATTACCCAACCCTATTGCTCTTATGGCAAGCCCACCTTTTTATCATATGGGTGCTAGAAGGCGGTGGCTGAGGGTCTACATGCCCTGGGAATGACGTTAAACTCTGATGGTGAGGTTCCAGTTCTGGAGGTTTGGGGAATGTGGAGCACCCCATTCATCACCATTGCTCCCTGGTCCACTCTAACCCGGAGTGGTAGTACCTGTTAGGGTCCCATCTATGGGTTAAATAGAAAAATGTATTTATAAAAAAAATTGTATTATCCATTAAGAATTGATTTATTTCAAAACTTTATCGGCATTAAATGACCCACTGGGGTTGATATGCCGTAAAACAAACCAAACCAAACCAAACCAAAACAAGGGATCATCTGACTATTTTAGCTGAATATGCAATTCAGACTCATTCATAGCAAAGTCGGTGATGTTCAGTCATAAATACATATGCAGACAACAATTGTTTTTCAATTTTTTTATTCAATTTTATTTGTGATTACATTTCGACATTTTGATAGTCAGTCCCACAGCACCAATTCTCCACTAATCTAAGGGTATTTGCATCTCATCCCATTTATGAGAGCGTGACACAAGGACATTTTTATGTGGGCCCACCCACAAGCCGAAGCTCATGGATGGTAGGCACAAAAAATGCGTCGATCCGTCGGCATTCCCCCTCGAGAGGGCGCCTCAGGCACTGGGCAATAAACTCAGCCCTGCCCCTTTAAATGAAAGGGGCAGGTATTGCCTAGGGGGATAGCCCCCTGTGTTCGACGCTATTGATTACTTTTACCGGTCCAGTGGCCGAAGCACACCTGACCGCCACAATTCTAAGTGTCGGTGTATTATAGTATCAATCATCCATCATTTTTAATACTTAGGTTTTTAAAAAATAAAGGAAATTTATACATACTGACAGTTACCATATAGTGTTGATTCAGCACGTATCCACAATTACATTTAATAGGTATACCCGCCTAATTTATTAATTAATTTTCAAAATTAGGTACGACTTCAATTAAGCACA
Organism: Doryteuthis pealeii; assembly: GCA_023376005.1. Classification (NCBI taxonomy): domain Eukaryota; kingdom Metazoa; phylum Mollusca; class Cephalopoda; order Myopsida; family Loliginidae; genus Doryteuthis; species Doryteuthis pealeii. The sequence goes on from CM042173.1 coordinate 17,476,968, forward strand.
TATTCTCCCAAAAATTGTCGGCTAAAAAAGCCATATCAAAACACATTGTTTGTTTGTTTACTTCTCATATATATATATATATATATATATATATATATATAATATATATAAGTATAGATAAAAGAATATATGAAACAACACAATATGCTGTTAAAGTGAAAAACATTTTATATCATTTTCACTTTAATAAAGGAAATTTATACATACTGACAGTTACCATATAGTGTTGATTCAACACGTATCCACAATATATATATATATATTATATATATATATATATATATATATATATATATATATATATGAGTATAGATAAAAGGATATGAAAACACACAATGCTGTTAAATGAAAATATTTTATATCATATTCATAGCTGATATTGAACAATATTTCGATTTATAAAAATCATCTTCAGAGCTTGTTTTTTTTTTACTCTGAAGATGATTTTTATAAAATCGAAATATTGTTCAATATCAGCTATGAATATGATATAAAATGTTTTCACTTTAATAGCATATTGTGTTGTTTTCATATCCTTTTATCTATACTCAAACCGTCGGATTCATTTCCTTTCTCTTAACTTATATATATATATATATATATATATATATATATAAGTAAAGTAAAGTCAACGGGGCAGCCTAAAGTCGGTATCAGCCAGTCAGCGAGGGAGTCTATCCCCTTTTCAATAGCGCTAGACCAAGAAGATTGTTTTTAGCATCTGGGGTGGAGCGCCACGCCTATCATCAGCTTACTTTACCGCACAGATCCCTGTGCTACTCATACGCTGAGTTGGCGAGGACCGGTATCGAACTAGGAACCTTGTGGTTTCTAGCCGAACGCTCTACCGACTGAGCTAACCCGGCCCATAATCAACACTATATTGTGACTATACTACAATTTTCTCATGTCTAAGTCTATGGTGTTATATTGATATTGATTGGAGCCTCACCACTGGACGCAGTTCAGTGACCAGCCAATTTACTTTCAAGAATAGTTTGTTAAGTATCACGCTACGCAAGACGCCCTCACTCTACGTCTGCACAATTCTGCTGGCTTTGTAACCAAGGGAGGTAACCCAGTATTCAGTTTAATTAAAACCATATATTCAAATGCTGAAATAGCAATAAAAATGTGTGGTGTAGATTTCGTGTTCATAGGCGTTTTTTTTTTTAAATATATATTTTTTTTTCATAACTACAAGAATTATATTAACATGATTTTTTTTATCTTGTTCTACTTGTAGTCTATGAGTTTTATATGCTTATTCGTTTGATAAATGGAGAAATAATTTGAACAAATTCGCGAACGTTTCCAGTAATCACTTGGAATTTGTACGCCGGTATTTCAATGTCCCATTTCAAAAATACTCAACGTGTAATAAAATAGTCGACACATGCTGATGAAGCCCAGGAATTAGAAGAAAAAAAATTAACTGCAAACTGGGAGGGTCTATGCAGAAACGGGGAAAAAAAGTCCAACATTTTTTAAAAACATTTTAGTCAGATTTATTGACTGATTGATTTTAATTTAGGGTTATTTTATGCCAAGAGGTTACAGAATCTCGTTCATTTATATTTACATTTTCTGTATAATTGTTTCTTAAGATTTTTTTTGCACATAGTTATCTATATATATATAAAAGGATGTTTGGTATGTACGTGTCGACTTATAACTCACAAACGAGAGGTCATTCAGATTTGAAATCTCGCATACTACTTGATATGCTTATAACTAAGAAACAAAAATTTGTTTTTTGATTTTTGATAATTAAGCGATTTAATTCAATAATTAAGAAAAAAATGTTAAAAATAAATTATACACCCCCTCCACCCCCACTCTACTCACGTCGACATGAGTTTAGTTTTTAACTTCACAGACGGTAGACTCTGCCGGTCTTTTACTGTATGTTCATTTCTAAAAAAAAAAAAAAAGCAAAAAAAAGCTACCCTCTCACCCCATCTTCTGTCAGTACAAAAGTTAAGAAGTACATTTTTTGTCAATTCTATAAATTATTTTTCTCTTATTATCATTATCTCTCTAAACATTATAGTCAGATTTATTGACTGATTGATTTTAATTTAGGGTTATTTTATGCCAAGAGGTTACAGAATCTCATTCATTTATATTTACATTTTCTGTATAATTGTTTCTTAAGATTTTTTTTGCAATCGCCAGAAGAGATGACTAGAAGAATGGAAGTAAGTAAAGAAAGAGGTATACAACATTAGCATTATTGGGGATTATGTTGTATGGTATTGATTTGTTTCATGTCTATATTCTATGGTATAATTTTATTTCCTTTAAAAGGCATATCAACCCGTCTGGCGTTATGTCATGCCTAACGGTTAGGAAGTCATACATATCGTGTATTTATATTTATACTTTTTAGTAATTGGTTTTAACAATGTGTTAGCATTATTGGGGATTATGTTGTATGGTATTGATTATGTCTATATTTTATGGTATAATTTTATTTCCCTAAAAAAAGAGAGAATATCCTCCATGTCGACGTTTTCAAACAGATCTTTCATATTGTTTGCTTTAATATAACGGTTTCTGATGTGAGCAAAAAAAATCTGCATTCCATGAATAAGTGTTTAACTGTCAGGGGTGTTTGACATGTTCCACATTGTGGTTGTTCTTCTTGTTTGAGTATATTGGAGTGCGTTAGACTTGTATGACCAATGCGTAATCGAGATACAATGACCTGTTCCTTTCTAGATTTCCTTAAGGTTGGTCTCCAGCCTCCCAAAGTGGGTTTGATTAGGAAGAGTTTATTGTGGATGTTGTTATTCCAGTGTTGTTGCCATTTTGTACATAGTTATATGATATAAAGTATTCCTGTCTAACACAAATAATTTGTAAACAGATCTATTTGATATTATTTGTCTGAATTTTTGAAACGCTACTTGATAATTTATGTTATTTAGATATTTCAGATGTGACCCAGGGTCAGAAATATGGTGCACCCAGTGAGAATCGAACTCACTAACAATGATCTACAAATCTAGATTGCTAACCATTACCCCCACGTGGGGGGCCCAACTGCTAGTTGTATAGTTATTTACTAAGCTTAGCTTAGATGTGACAAAAGGCCAGATGTATGGGGCGTCCAGTGAGAATCGAACTCACTAACAATGGTTTGTGAATCTAGCTTGCTAACCATTACACCACGTGAGGTGTCCGTAGTCATTTACTAAGCTAAGCTTAGATGTGGCACAAGGTCAGATGAGAATCGAACACACTAACAATGGCCTGCAAATATAGCTTGCTAACCATTATACCACGTGGGGTACCCTGCTAGTGGTATAAAACTACTCAGTGAGCTCCCCCGTATTTATGAGGATCGGGACGTACTTATTAATGTTCATAAGTAGGGTATATAAAAGCCTCGGGTGTTAGATATATTCTGAAGCGATGTAATTGTGTAACATTAGGGTCGGGTTAGCTCAGTCGGTAGAGCGTTCGGCTAGAAACCACAAGGTTCCTGGTTCGATACCGGTCCTCGCCAACTCAGCGTATAGAGTAGCACAGTGATCTGTACGGTAAAGTAAGGAGCTGATGGTAGGTGTGGCGCTCCACCTCAGATGCCCCAAAACAATCTCCTTGGTATAGCTAGTGAAAAGGGGATAGACTCCCTCGCTGATTGGCTGATACCGACTTTAGGCCACCCCAAATGACTTTTTTTTATAGATATAACTTACTTTCGGTAATCCTATGTCAAATATAGTGAGGCAAGTGGTCCCAAAAAGTAAAGCATACATTTCTTGTGTATAGTACGCACTCCTAACTTTTATGCTGAAAAATATTTTTTTTAAATAGTGCGTCTTATACACAAATAATCCTGAATAGACGAGGAAACGAAGGTCCATAATGAATGGAAATTAAGTATCACGAAGGTTAACGGTTAATCATTGGCAATTCAGTCTCGAAAGACTATGATAAAAGTTTTTGTGTGCTCCTGAAGGTTGCAGCGCCTCCTGTGACTATGAAGTCCTATGTTTGAGAAACATTCTCGACCACAGATTTTGCATTTGTAGGTTGTCCCTGTAGATGATGATGTTCCAATGCTTTGTTGCTGTTGCTTTCTTATGGACCTCTTAGCTTCATGATGTTGTATCAGGTTGACTTCTGACATGTACAGTCCTCTATGGAGATTCTGTCGCCACCGAAGGCGGTCTTGAGCCAAATTTTCCCATCTGGAAGGGACAATGCCAAAGCACCTGAGATCATTTTTGCAGACATCCTTGAATCGCAGGGGGCGACCAATCTGTCTTTTACCAGATGTTAGCTCTCCATACAGGATGTCTTTCGGGATTCGTCCATTGTTTAACGGTTAATAATGTCTGGATTATTTGCTAATTTCTTTTCCAGTTGTTTCTTAAGTTTATTTTTGGAGGATATGTGCTTAATTGAAGTCATACCTAATTTTGAAAATTAATTAGTTAATAATTAATGAATTTAGGCGGGCATATATGTTCAAATGTAAGGCTAAACAGATCGAGTAAATGTCAATCCCTGTATGTACATTTCGATCCTATTAGGTCTCATCAGCAAGGTTATAGACATGGGAGACTGCTCCGTGTGTGACTTGAAACCTCGACTGCCAAGCTGACAGGCGGGGATTCTAACCACCACACCAGCTGGCCATTCCCAATTCTTCGTTCGTTTTGAACTTATTTATATACCACTTTTTGGGGACTTATCGCACGACAGTATGAAAGTAAGTAAACAAACAATGTGTTTATTTTTGATATGGCATTTTTATTTATTTGTACATGGTTCTATCGAATACAAATACATTTTAAACAATTCTATTTAACTAAATAGTAAATAGGGATCCTAGTAGAAACTACTACCCGGGTCAAAGTGGAACTAGGAGTAATGGCTGTGAAGGGGTATTCCGCACACCCCAGAGCTCCAGAAATGAAGCCTCACCACCAAATACAGTTTAGTGCCATAGACAGGACACCTTTCGGGAGGGGTTACCCCTCTGCAGGGGATACAGTCAGCGTATTCTTAGCCACCTCGACAGGGCAGTATATGGTGTCAAGTAACTAACTCCAAATTCAATTAATCTAACGACAATTATATTGGTTTCAAGTATTCCTATCTGATAGTTTATAATCTATACAAATTATATGGTTTCAATATTTTATCTGATAGTTTATAATCTTACACAATTATATGGTTTCAAGTATTCCTATCTAAATTATTTAATCTATACACAATTACATGGTTTCAAGTATTCCTATCTGATAGTTATAATCTATACACAATTATATGGCTTTCAAGTATTCCTATCTAATACTAATAATTTATACACAATTATATGGTTTCAAGTATTCCTATCTAATACTAATAATTTATACACAATTATATGGTTTCAAGTATTCCTATCTGATAGTAATTTATACACAGTAATATGGTTTCAAGTTACTATTCTAAATAAAGATATTTTTAATTCATTATATGGTTTCATATAACTAACGCTAAATACAATATAACTTATACTCATCAATTTTCTTTTCCGAATATGTAAACTTCCTGACCAAACTGTAGCAGTTTTGTTGGTCTGGTCACCAAAGCAACATACATAGTCTGCTATTATTCTGGTGGGAATATTATGCGCTTTTTATTAATTAATTCCAGATGTCGTCGCTGTTTTCTGCCTACAAATAAAAAAAAATGTTTAAATTTAAAGGAAAAAATTACAACAACCACAGAAGACGCTGAAAACGTTGCTTTTTTTTACCCATTTCAATGTTCGAATGAAAAACTCAAAATTCGACATTTAAAAAAAAACAACACACAACTACCTCTGCCCCAGTACCATCAAAAGCGACTTCTTTTTTAAATGTAATTAAATGATCCGATATTTTTAATAGATTACCGGTTAACAGTAAAAAAAAAAATTGCACATCGTAGCGAAAGTTCTGTTAGCGTAGCATAGGTAAAAGTATTATAGAGTGTAAATGAAATCCCAATAAAAGTTATACCTTGTTGATATCAGTGGGAAGTTTTCATCTACACTCACTTTATCATAAAAAATGTCTGTTCATGCGTATCTATCTATGAATCTAACCATCTCAGTTAGATCTTATCTATCTATCTATCTATCTATCTATCACTTTGCCCTTGTCTATCTATCTATTTTTCTATCTATCAAGCTATATTTATCTATCTATCTATCTATCTATCTATCTATCTATCTATCTATCTATCTATCTGCCCTTGTCTATCTATCTATCTATCTATCTATCTATCTATCTATCTATCTATCTATCTATCTATTGCTTATCTATCTATCTATCTATCTATCTATCTAATCTATCACTCCCTTGTCTATCTATCTATCTATCTATCTATCTATTCTATCTATCTATCATCTGCCCTTATCTATCTATCTATCTATCTATCTATCTATCTATCTATCTATCTATCTATCTATCTATCTATCATCTATTCTATCCTATCTATCTATCTATCACTCTTTGCCCTTATCTATCTATCTATCTATCTATCTATCACTTTGCCCTTATCTATCTATCTATCTATCTATCTATCTATCTATCTATCACTTTGCTTGTCTATCTATCTATCTATCTATCTATTCTATCTATTCAAGCATCTCACTTTGCCCTTGTCTATCTATCTATCTATCTATCTTTCTTTCTATCTATCAGCATCTCACTTTGCCCTTATCTATCTATCTATCTTTTCTATCTATTCAAGCATCTCACTTTGCCCTTATCTATCTATCTATCTATCTATCTATCTATCTATCTATCTATCTATCCAAGCATCTCACTTTGTCCTTATCTATCTATCTATCTATCTATCTATCCAAGCCTATCACTTTGCCCTTATCTATCTAATGCTTAACCCAATAAGGATGAGGATATAATGAAATAAAGACTTGGATTTTCAAATTGTTTTGATTTATTTAACGGTATATCAACCCCCTATGGGTTATTTAGTGCCGAAATTTTATTCATTTGTAAATCATGACTACACTTTCAATGTTCCATTGCAATCGACTTTCTTTTTAAAATTGCACTCTGACTATAATAATTTGTTTGCACTGTTATATAGCATCAATTATTCCACTCCAATATTAACAATCTATGATTTAAAGTAACTATTCTGATTTGATGATAATTATTTGTTTGCGTAGAGCGCTCGTCGCGTAACGGTTATTGTTGTTCGAAATGTAATCGATAACTCGAGTTCAAACCTGGACCCTGATGTTTGCATTTCACATCACTTTAATACTCTTGAGAAATATATTAATCCAACAATTCTCTCTCCAGCTATACGTAAATAGCAGGGCAGACTGGGCACTTTAAACTTGGTATGGCAACTAGGCTAGGAGAAGGAAAACTGGATTCAAACCAGCACGACTTACCTTGTGTGATGGGGTGGAGGTCATACGTATAGCAATATTCAGATTCAATACAAATAATTTCTTAAACAGATCTATTTGACCCTGATATAATGGAATGACCCATCTCCCCCGTACCTGAACAGTGGCGATGGTTCTAAACCACTATTTAAGAACACACAGATTACTCTGTGCAGAATTCACCTGAAGTACTTAGACGACAGACTCTCCTCTTAATACTCACGTGACCTTACTATATATCAGACCCATTGGTATTACCACTCCGGGTCAGAGTGAATCTGGATGTAATGATAATAAAGGGGTACTCCACATCCCCAGAGCCTTACCACCGGATATTGTTTAGTGTCATACCAGGACAAAAATGAAGGCTGTAGAAATACATCGCTCTTTACTGTGTGGCCCTGTACCTAACTAAACTCAACTTGATGAATACTTGTGTGCTTCAGTCTACATTGAGTATTATTCTAATATCACTAGTTCTAAAGCCATTGAGAGTTCGATCCACACCTTTGGTCCTGTGTTACATACCCTCTTCATTACTTCTTTACTTACTTCTTTCTTACTCTATTCTTCTGGTCGTCTTTGGAATCTTATAACATCTTGTCTTGGTCTGGAATCTTCTAAGGTCTGGACTTTCTTGGGGACTTCGGGTCTGGTCTTCTATTGGGGATTTCTCTTTATCAGAAGCCCTGTGTCATTGTTAGTTTTTAGAGGTAATAACACAAGACTTCAATTTGCTTTGATCTTACTTTATTCTTAAATCCCCAACCAGACATCTGCGCAGATTAAGACGGGAGCGCGTGTAACGCAACTTACAACCTACGAGCTCGGCTCCTACCTTCTAACTGACTGAAAATTACTTACTATCTAAACCGGAAGAGAGGGTCCTCTCTACCGGTTCTTACGGCTATCCCCGGAAGATAGGGTTAGGACTGAGGTCAAGCTTGTCACTCAATCTTCAAGGCCGTCAGCTGCACTTAAAACGCCATCTTGTTTTCTACACTATTGCATATAAATATTAGGTTTCCAATAATTATGTAACACCTGTTTCAGAATTTGATTAATTTTAATGGCATGTCAACCTGTCAAGGGCTATTTTATGTCTAGAAGTTAGGGAATCACGTTCATTGTATGTTCATATTTATATTTTTTGTGTAGTTATTTCTTAAAAGTTTTATTCATCAACACAATTATATGAATCAACAGTTGTATGATTCCAAGTATTCCTATCTGATACTAATAATTTACACACAATTATATGGATTCTAGTAACTGTTCCTATTTAATCTATTAATAATGGAGATTCGCTTCCGGTTTTGTTCTGTAACAAAATGTCACTGCTTATGTCATGATACCTAAAATCGTCATAACATAGAATAAATACACTCAAAATTTGAGCATGCAATGTTAGACAGTCCTCATTATTTTTTTTAAACAAGTTTTAATAAATACATACCTGGTATTATATATCTATATATAGTTTTTATTTTATTTTAATATATATTTAAAGTTATCAGAAATAAGTTTCCATTTCAATTTTTTTATTTTTTTACTCCTTTAATAAATTTGATGATTTTACTTTACTTATGATACAAACTCTCTGATATTAAATTTTCAACTCCCATCCCCCCAGGCAATATTTATTTTACGTCGCCCAGAGGGCGTTTTTTTATTTTGCTAGTAATAATAATTTGTTTGCACCCAGTTTTATAGTTTCAAGTATTTCAATCAAATACTTATAATTTGTACACACTTATATGGTTTCAAGTAACTATTCTTATTTAATATTAACAATCAATTGTTTGCACACAGTTATGTTGTTTCAAGTATACTCCATCATCATTATCATCATGTCTCGCTGTTGGCACGGATATCCATGACAATCTCTCTCTCCATCTGTCCCTATCGCTCATCATTCTGGGGAGGTCCTCTATGCAGCATCCCGTATCCGCACAGGCCGCAATAAATAAATTAACGATCATATGGAAATCCAATCTCACAGACAAGTTAAAGAGACAGTTCTTCCAGGCCGTTGTCATGTCAGTACTGCTGTATGGCTGCACCACCTCGACCCTAACGAAGCGACTAGAGAATAAACTAGACGGGAGCTGCACAAGAATGCTGAGGTGTGATCCTGAACAAGACGTGGAAACAACACCCCACGAGAAAACAGCTGTACGACCACCTAACACATATCACCCAAACCATCCGAGTAAGACGGACAAGACACGCGGGACACTGCTGGAGAAGCAAGGACGAACTCATAAGTGACGTCCTCCAGTGAAAGCCAGCACATGGACACGCCAGTGTGGGCCGACCAAGTATTCTTATCCAATACTAATTAATCTATTTGACCCATATATGATACCCTAACAGGTACTACCACTTCGAGTTTGAGTAGACCTAGTGTAATGGCAATAAAACGGCGACTCTACACTCCCCAGTTATCTAGAACTGGAGCCTCACCACCGGGTACAATTTAGTGTCACACCCAAGACAATCATATTTTCAAAGAGAAATGTTTAAAACAAATACATCGCTCCCTGTTGCGTGACCATGTGTCTGATTTAATAAATACTTTTGTGTCTCAGAAATACAATAAGTATTTGTTTGGTTTGTTTTCTTTGTTTTATGGAATAGCAACCTCCGTGGGCTATTTAATGCCCAAACCATCATTGTAGAAGAACAGTACTGGTACTATAGTACCCATAGTTGGGGTTGTGGGGCTTCATACCTTTCCCAAAAGTATTAGTCCGAAGTAAGCAACCAGATATCAAAATTTGATTAGGTATTAAATGATCCGAAAAGGGTTGATATGCCTTAAAGCAAAACAACGAGCCAAGTGTTGAGAGTTCGATCCTCACTGTGAGCTCAGCATCTGTGATCGTCTGTCAGAATAAAATGAATATGGTTATTGGTTTGGTACTCTACCGTGGAATCATGGTTGAGATTAGGTTTGTTTGGTTTGGTTTATTTTGTTTTACGGCATATCAACCTCAGTGGGTCATTTAATGCCGATAAAGTTTTGAAATGAATCAATTCTTAATGGATAATACAATTTTTTTATAAATACATTTTTCTATTTAACCCATAGATGGGACCCTAATAGGTACTACCACTCCGGGTCAGAGTGGACCAGGGAGCAATGGTGATGAAGGGGTGCTCCACATTCCCCAAACCTCCAAAACTGGAACCTCACCATCAGATAGAGTTTAACATCATTCCCAGGACATGTAGACCCTCTGCCACCGCCTTCTAGCACCCATATGATAAAAAGGGGTTGGGGCTTGCCATAAACGCAATAGGGTTGGGAAAATCATATAGGTGCTAGGGCTTGACGTGACCAGCCGATTGATCGGAGGGGGCCTCTCCGACCGCCCGTCTAGTCCAAGATAGGGCCAAAGTGGAGTATTGCATGTCATGAACTGCTCATCCACATGGGCTCTATCCTTAAGCATCACGGGTCGCCACCCACGGCCAACAGGTGGCCCCATTGGGGGAGTCTTACCCATCTGCAGAGGTGCAGTCGGTTCATTCTAACGCCCCAGCCGACAGGGCGGTTGAGATTAGAGAGTTCGATCCTCACTGTGTGACCTATATTTATGACCTTATTTGGAGAGTAAGCCAATCTTAAGAAATCCATAGTTCCTATTCACTGTGTTACGACGCCCATTTGTTGGTTATGCGAAAGGACATCTGCAAGCAAGAATTAGCGAATTTAGCAATTTCACCGACCTAATTTTGGTTGCTATGGAAGAAGGAAGGAGAAGAAAAGAAAGAAAGAAGATGAAGAAATGAAGGAAGGAAGGAAATAGATGAATTGGCAAGAGAAGAAGGAATGTTGGAAATCGGTGAAAGAACGGGGGAAAAAGAAAAAAAGAAAGAAAGAAGAAAAAAAGAAAGAAATGAAATGAAAAGATGAAGGTTTATAGTAAAATAAAGGAAAGATTGTAAACTAATAAGAAGAATGCGGATAAGGAAAGAAAGAAAGAAAGAAAGAAAGAAAGAAAGAAAGAAAGAAAGAAAGAAAGAAAGAGAAAGGAGGGGGAATACAAAGAAAGAAAGAAAGAAAGAAAGAAAGAAAAGGGGGATACAAAGAAAGAAAGAAAGAAAGAAAGAAGAGAAAGGAGGGGGAATACAAAGAAAGAAAGAAAGAAAGAAAGAAGATAGAAGAAAGAGAAGGGGGGAATACAAAGAAAGAAAGAAAGAAAGTAAGAAAGAAAGTAAAGAAAGAAAGAAAGAAAGAACGAGAAAGGGGGGAATACAAAGAAAGAAAGAAAGAAAGTAAGAAAGAAAGAACAAATAAATGATATGAGAGAGAACAAGTTGGGAGAGAGAAAGAGACAGAGACAGAGAGAGAGAGAGAGAGAAGATATATATATATATATATATATATATATATAGAGAGAGAGAGAGAGGGGGGGAGAGAGAGAGAGAGAGAGGGGCGGAAGAAGAAGAAGAAGAAGAAGAAGAAGAAGAAGAAAGGTTTGCTTTCTTTCTTTTTACTTATATTCATATTTTTCTTTCTTTCTTTCTATTTGTACCCCTCTCTCGACCCTTTCTTTCTTTATTCCTTCTTTTCTTTCTTTTTTGTCTATTAAAAAGAGAGAGAGAGACAGAGAGAGACAGAGAGAGAGACAGAGAGAGACAGAGAGACAGACAGAGAGAGTGAGAGAGAGGAGGGGACAAAGAAAAGAAAGAAAGAAAGAAAGAAAGAAAGAAAAGCAGTAATCGGACAGAAAAAGTAAAAAAGAAAGAAAATCCAAATAGGACACAGAGCGAGGGGGGGGGGGCAATATTCTTTGTTTATTGGCTTTGGTCTCTCACCATATGTGTACTTGATTGCAGTCTCAGCTCTCTACTCAATTGGCTGTGGGTAGTGCAACAACCACTGCAGTGTGCGTCTCGTCCCGAGGACACTTCCGCTGTCGAGTGATGTAGACATTTTTTTAAATGTTTTTTTTTTTTTTTTTTTTTTTTTTTTCCTTTTTCTGGCATATGAATATTTTGGATACCACGTCACAAACACCAGGGAAATCATTTCCACCCAATTTTCATCTCTCTTCTTCTTCTTCTTCTTCTTCTTCTTCTTCTTCTTCTTCTTCATCATCATCATGACCAGAGATGCTAATTTAGTACTGCTTTACTGCTAACACAACGACATTCTTTAAAGTCTCCCAATATAACCAGATGCAGATGCGACCTATGTATATTTAAACGAAAATAATAATAATATTATATATATATATATATATATATATATATATATATGTGTGTGTGTGTGTGTGTGTGTGTGTGTGAGTGCGTATTTGTGCATATGTATGTGTGTGTGTTTATATATGTGTTTATATTTCAACTTACGAAACGAAAATGGTTTGGTTTGTTTTGTTTTACGGCATATCAACCTCAGTGGGTCATTTAATGCCGACAAAGTTTTAAAATAAATTCATTCTTAATGGATAACAAATTTTGTTTATCAACTCATGTTTTTCTGTTTAACCCATAGATGGGACCCTAACAGGTATTACCACTCAGGGTCAGAGTGGACCAGGGAGCAATGGTGATGAAGGGGTGCTCCACATTCCCCAAACCCCCAGAACAGGAACTTCACCATCAGATAGAGTTTAACGACATGTAGACCCTCAGCCACCGCCTTCTAGCACCCATATGATAAAAAGGGGTAGGGCTTACCATAAGAGCAATAGGGTTGGGGCAATCATATAGGTGATAGGGCTTGGCGTGACCAGCCGATTGATCGTCTAGCCTAAGTAACGGTCTAAGTGGAGTGTTGCAAGTCATGGATTTTCTTTCTTTGAAAGTATATATATATATATATATATATATATATATATATGGGAGAAATGTGATGAGGTTAATCCGGCAGTATGTGGAGAAAGGTAGACAAACACGGGATGTTATGGAAAATGGATGTTTATTGTCGACGATGCAATGACGACCTTCTGGTTCAGCATTTTGAGAATGTCCAGCATTGGAGCAAGAACTATATCCAAGTCCTGAAGATGGTCTAATAAGAGACCGAAACGTTGCATCGTCGACAATAAACATGCAGTTTCCATAACATCCCGTGTTTTTCTACCTTTCTCTCTCTCTCTCTCTCTCTATATATATATATATATATATAGTGGCTGACGTACGAGACGGTGACAGTCAAGTTATTACGTTTACTTTATGGCTAATATTTTTGAGAAAGGAAAAAACCCTCTAACCCCCAGCTATGTATTAAATAGCACCACTAATGTTCTTCTACCTTAATGCCTTTGGCAGTAAATAACCTATCTATCTCAGCCTATTCATTTATTTCTATCTATCACAGCCTCTTTATATCTATCTACCTATCTATTACTACTTTACGGCATTGAAACGGTGGTCATATATATATCTTATTATAATGGAGATTGTGTGTTTTTCTGTCTGTAACCGAAACTATATTCCTACTCAAGTCACAATTCTCTTAGTTATTGATATCACATTCTCCATGATTTTATTTTTATTTAAACCTCAATTATTAATAAAATTGTCTTACATTATTAATACTGTTAACTATGTCCACATACTGACAACATGCAATTATATTTATATATACAACAAAATAGCGGTTTACAGTGTGAACAGGAAGGCTAATTTGCATATTAATATTAAAAAATCGAATTTAATAAATATGTGCTTAGTATTATTGATTTCTAACTCTTTGGTTTTATTTTAATGAATATAAGCAAAAATCTCTTCAATGAATCTTAAATGAAATCCATTAACAAGATAAAATAACTGTCATTTTATTATTTACTTCCTCTTATAACTAAATACTTAAATTAGAAAAAATAACAATGAAAGACGAGAGTGATAGAAGAGTAAGTTTCAGTTGTTCCATTTTTTATTATACTCCCTCTGTTTCAAATCTTTTATTATGCTCCCTCTGTTTCAAATCTTTTTATCTGTATTCTTATTTAGTTTCATTAGCCTTTCTAATTTAATACAATATTTTATTACATTAAAACTTAAATACTTGCACCCGGAGGGTGCATATATTTGCTAGTATATATATATATATATATATATATATATATATATATATATATATTTATATATTACATTTTGTGTATTTTGGCAGCAAATTATTCGTAAGGCATGTGTTATTGAACAACACGGAGTATTCGTTTTTTATTTTTTGTATGGATATTTTTTCCAGTCTTCTGGCTATCCTTTTTGAATCTGGATCGAGTTGATTCATGATATTTTGCATACTAATTTCCCGAG
>CM042173.1:17494150-17499150 GCA_023376005.1 Doryteuthis pealeii
GACACAACAACTATCTCTGGCTAGGGTCGAACTATATTTGAAGGTTACCAAGGTTAAAGAGCCCAGTATGCCCTACTATTTATCCATAGCTGGAGGGAGAGTAGGATTCATACCTTTTCCAAGGGTATTAGCGCTAAGTGAAATGCAATTATAACGTCCAGGATTTGAACTCGGGGCGACGTGTCCATTTCCCATGACTTTAACCATTACACCACGCGCTTCTATTTGACCCATATATAAGATACTCATAGATACTACAGCTCCGTGTCAGAGTTGACTTGGGAGTAATGGCAATAAGGGGTACTCCACACTCCCCAGATCTCCAAAACTGATACCTTACCATCAATAAAGTTTAACATCATACACATGAGACCCTTTGCAAGGGATACATCCAGCGTACTTTACGCCCCGCCGACAGGACTGGACGTTTTTAGTGTTAGAAGCAAACGTTTTCATTGAATATTGAGTATTTTATAGCTTCAGTTCCCCGGATCTCTTTTATAGCGCCGACAATTTTCTATACTTAATTGTAAGATTAAAATATTAGTATTATTTAAACTCTGACCTATTTTGTTCTCTTTTCTTTCTTTCTTTTAAAACGTCTGTTTTTCTTCTTTCTTTTACAATTGTTAACGACGTTTGTACTAAAAGTCATTGTGACTTATGAATCTGTGCATCAGCAATTTTTTTCCTTTTTTATTTTGTTTATTTTGTTTATTTTCTTTTTATTCTTGAAAAGTTTCACAGGCTTCTCTATTTTCTGCTGCTTTGGTTTGGTTTGTTTTTAACGGCATATCAACCTCAGTGGGTCATTTAATGCCGATAAAGTTTTGAAATAAATCAATTCTTAATGGATAATACAATTTTTTTATAAATACATTTTTCTATTTAACCCATAGATGGGACCCTAACAGGTACTACCACTCAGGGTCAGAGTGGACCAGGGAGCAATGGGATGAAGGGGTGTTCCACATTCCCCAAACCTCCAGAAACTGGAACCTCACCATCAGATAGAGTTTAACGTCATTCCCAGGACATGTAGACCCTCAGCCACCGCCTTCTAGCACCCATATGATAAAAAGGGATTGGGGCTTGCCATGTGTGCAAATTATTTGTATCAAGAATAGTTACTTGGAGCTGTAATTGTTTACTAAGGATTATTATTAATAGTTACTTTAAACCATATAATTGTTTGCAAATTATTGGTGTTTGATAGGAATACTTGATACTATATGAGAATAAATTATTTGTATTAAGAATAGTTACTTGGAGCTATAATTGTCTACTAAGGATTATTATTAATAGTTACTTTAAACCATATAATTGTTTGCAAATTATTGGTGTTTGATAGGAATACTTGATACTATATGAGAATAAATTATTTGTATTAAGAATAGTTACTTGGAGCTATAATTGTCTACTAAGAATTATTATCATTAGTTACTTCATGCCACGTAATTGCATAAAATAATTGGCGTTAGGAATATTTAATACCATATAATTGAATGTAAACAAATTATTATCATTTAATAGGAATAGTTATTTTGATCATATAAGTGTATAAAAACATTAGTATTTTATAAAATACCTGATACCATATAGAATTGCACATACATTATTTACCTTTATAAATCTCGAAAAGAGAGATAGAAAACATAGATAAATAGATTTAACTCTATATTTCTGGATTAATATCCAAATTTTCATATATTTATTTTAATCTGGAGTTCCTGTGATACTTCATGTGGTATAATGGTTAGCAAGGTAGACACCCCGTGCATTTTAGCGAGTTCGATTCTCACTTGGGGCTTTGTATTTTTTTATTGAATTGTATGAACGAAATAAATTTAACGCTAATTTTCTGGATTAATATCCAAATTTTCATATATTTATTTTAATCAGAAATTCCCGTGATGATACATGTGGTTTAATAGTTAGCAAGGTAGACACCGCTGCATTTTAGCGAGTTCGATTCTCACTTTGGGCTTTGTATTTTTTATTGAATTGTATGAACGAAATAGATTTTAACGCTATATTTCTGGATTAATATCCAAATTTTCATATATTTATTTTAATCAGAAATTCCCGTGATGATACATGTGGTTTAATAGTTAGCAAGGTAGACACCCGCTGCATTTTGCGAGTTCGATTCTCACTTTGGGCTTTGTATTTTTTTATTGAATTGTATGAACGAAATAGATTTAACGCTATATTTCTGGATTAATATCCAAATTTTCATATATTTATTTTAATCAGTAATTCCCGTGATGATACATGTGGTTTAATAGTTAGCAAGGTAGACACCGCTGCATTTTAGCGAGTTCGATTCTCACTTTGGGCTTTGTATTTTTTTTATTGAATTGTATGAACGAAATAGATTTAACGCTATATTTCTGGATTAATATCCAAATTTTCATATATTTATTTTAATCAGAAATTCTTGTGATACTTCATGTGGTATAATGGTTAGCAAGGTAGACTCCCGTGCATTTTAGCGAGTTCGATTCTCAGTTAGTGCATTGTATTTTTTTTTTTAATTGTATGAACGAATAGGTCGATATACAGCGTATTTAAAAAATATATCATCATTTGAGATGTAGACAGGGTGTTTAAGAGAAATTAATATCATTTCGTTCAAATTCTCGTTCATATGATCTCAGATTTTAACAGCATGTGTAGAAAGAACTCAAAATTCTGTTTTTTCATGTATAGAAATGCCATTAACTGGAATATAAAATATGTTTAGTTTGGTTTGTTTTGTTTTACGGCATATCAACCTCGGTGGGTCATTTAATGCCGACAAAGTTTTGAAATAAATTCATTCTTAAAGGATAATCAATTTTGTTTATAAACACACTCGGTCCCGAATAGTCCGAATAACGCAGATAATACTATTCTTATATATATATATATATATATATATATATATATATATATATATATATATGAAGGTAAAAGTATCCAACTGACTGGTAAGTAGGAATTAATTCTATTTAGGATTATCAATATCTCCTGTACATCAACAATATATGCTCATGTTGATGTAAACTTATAGATTAATACAAGGATTTTTACAAATCCCCGAGATAGCTCAATGTATAAGAACTAATAAATTAATTATATAAACTTAACAAACCCTCATTTGGCTATTATAGATATATTTCAACAAGAACTCAATATCAGTCTGGTCTTATCAGATGAAAGCCTACTTATTATGAGCCTAGTCTCATATGATGAGACTAGACTCATATTGAGTTCTTGTCGAAATAAATCTATAATAGCCAAATGACGTGTTTTTTTTAGTTTTTCTTTCTTTTGGTTTCTTTTTTTTTCTGGTTTGTTTTGTTTTACGGCATATCAACCTCAGTGGGTCATTTAATGCCGATTAAGTTTTGAAATAAATTTATTCTTAATGGATACACAATTCTTTTTTTATAAATACATTTTTCTATTTAACCCATAGATGTGACCCTAACAGGTACTACCACTCCGGGCCAGAGTGGACCAGGGAGCAATGGGGATGAAGGGGTGCTCCACATTCCCTAAACCTTCAAAACTGGAACCTCACCATCAGATAGAGTTTAACGTCATTCCCAGGACATGTAGACTCTCAGCCACCGCCTTCTAGCACCCATATGATAAAAAGGGGTTGGGGCTTGCCATAAGGGAAATAGGGTTGGGGAAATCATATAGGTGCTAGGGCTTGACATGACCAGCCAATTGATCGAAGGGGGCCTCTCCGACGGACCATCTAGCCCAAGAAAAGACTAAAGTGGAATATTGCATGTCATGGACTGCTCAGCGACCTGGATTCTATCCTTAAGCATCCCAGGTCGCCACCCACGGCCAACAGTTGGACCCATTGGGGGAGTCTTACCCCTCTGCAGAGGTGCAGTCGGTGCATTCTAACGCCCCACCGATAGGGCGGACAGAATTTTGAGTTGTGTCCTTTGAGGTTATTTCAATGGGTATTGGCCAAGTTATTAGATTATGAGTAAGGGTCGGTTTAGCTCAGTCGGTAGAGTGTTCGACTGGGAACCTCAAGTTTCCTGGTTCGTATTCCGGCCCTCGCCAACTCAGCGTATGGGTAGCACAGAGATCTGTGCTGTAAAGTGAGGAGCTGATGGTAGGTTTGGTGCTCCACCTCAGACGCAAAAAACAACCTCCTTGGTCTAGCGCTATTGAAAAGGGGATAGACTCCCTCGTTGATTGGCTGATACCGACTTTAGGCCACCCCGACGACTTTACTTTTTTTTTTTTTACTTATTAGATTATGAAATTATATAAATGGTTCTAAAAGAACTCTGTTATTATTATTGTTAATATTATTATTATTGTATAAATTGTTAATGTAGTTACAGGCATTTTAGAACATTAGTACTATTATCAAAGTTTATTTATATATGTATATAGATATACTAGACAAATGTGACCCGTTGGGTCACCCATTGAGCTCTAGGTAGATAACTGGGATTAGGGAAAAATGAGTTTGCAAAGCGAATTAAATTTTTTTTTTAATAAATACTTCCCGGATAATTTTTTTAATATATTAAAATTATTTTGTAAGATTTCTAAGAAAGGAAATGTTTGACATGAATTAAAATAGACCCAATTCTTAAATCTCCCTCTCACACTCTCTCATCTCTCTCTCTCTCTCTCTTTCTTATCTTAGAGAAACTAACATATATAACGAGGAGGTAATCAAGATATAGAGTTTCAGTCTATTCTACCATCTTAGAGTAGTATAATTATTGTTTAATGTTTCATCTGAAAAGATAATTTTCAAATGAAAAAAGAAAAGAAACAAAAAAATGTTTTCTTTTGCACTCTTTAACTTTAATAGACTGAGACATAGAGTCATTTATATTTCTTTGTTTTGTTTTGTTTTTTTTAGAAAGAAATATATTTCTGTTATGTTTTTATAAGTGTAAAAACAGTTGGAGGAGGAGGGTTAAAGATCCCAGTCTGCCCTATTATTTACCCATAGTTGGAGGGATAAT
>CM042173.1:17504150-17509150 GCA_023376005.1 Doryteuthis pealeii
TAGATAGATAGATAGATAGATACTAGGGTGACTCACATGTTTTACAATACTTTGACAATTTATTTGCTTTATTCATCAATTTCTAACAAAAGTCGCCTCGCATTCAAAGTAAAAGCCATCGCGTTGCAACGTATCAAGCCACCTCTTTGTCACTTCTTTAATCTCGCGCTAATACAACCTCTTGTCCTTTGTTAAGTTTTCATGGGCCATCCTTTAGTCCTTCAAGCAAGAGCACTTGTCCAGCAAAAATCCTTGGTAATCCTCTGGTAAAGATTCCTCAGTTCCTTCGTCAATGGTCGTAAGTTCCACCTCAACGATTGCAAGGGAACTGTGGCAAGTATCAGTGTTTAAGTAGTGAATCAGTCATGCATTATGGTTGTTGATTGGCTGGATGAGTAAACCACGTGACCACGACTAGTCTATAAATTCAGGTGTGGATTTGGAGCACACCTTATATACAAAAACTCCATCCTTCGAGGAAAACAACTTCTTCACTGAAGCTTCCGCCTTCGCTTAGTTTTCGAAACGTCGCAAGTAATTTCAAGTTACTTTGTGTACTAATTATGAATTTTACCTTAAAATCTACGCTCTAATTTTAATCTTATGGGGTTTTGGGGTGTATTGGGAGTGAGTGGTAAAAGGATCTATTTGTTTACCCTATTAAAGTAAAATACATTTCTGATCAGTTTTCAACCCAGGTCGACGGATAGTTTCACATACTATCTGCTAAATTAACATTTATTACCCGGCATATATTTTGATACAAATTAAAATGCATATCATCTGAGCCTTGTAGTCCTGTAAAACAGGTAAACGTACAGACGATTCCAGTTTTTATCTTAGACATCGACTAAATTATTCATTTTACGTTAGTGCATGTTTTAAAGCCTAAACCATTAACAAAAGCAAATTATTCTCTAATACACGTGTTTCACAGCTGGTTTTTAATTCTCTCAAGAGATACTCAATAAACATTGTCTTTTATCTTCACCTTTTGGTCTGTTAGCACAGACTAAAAAATGATACACATACAACACAATGATAATACTGTAAAGTGAAATAAAAGGCATAAAAATAAAATACAGAAAATGTTATTTTCGGTGATAGCTAGGCAGTTGTTTCTGATAGCGATGTCATCGATCAGGAGGTAACTTGACACATCGGCCGGACAGATATGGACCGTTCAATATTTGTGTTCGAAACGTCGCAAGCCATGAATCAGTATAAGTAAAACTCCGAGGACTACATCCGGACAATACGTTCGGTGTGGCATTTGATTTCCTCAAGTTCCTGGAGTTTGTTCCGGGTTGTTTGGGTGGTATGATGCTTGGCGTTGTCTTGCAGTTGCAGAATATCTCGTGTTCTGTTAACCAATGTTGGGTATTATTGCCGCTCAATTGCATCGATCCGATTTGCACACACGAAAAAAGATTTTTAAACATTAAAAAAAAAAAATTATTTAAGCACACAATCTCTTAAAAATTAATTTCTTGAAAAAAAAAAGGTTTTCTTGACAATTTAATAGAATATAGTACATATCAATTAAAAAAAGGAAAAAAAAAGTTTTCAAATAATAATATTTTTATTTCAGAATTCATGATTTTTTTTTTCTACAAAAACTACTGCCTTGAATATTATACACATCTTTAGATATAGTTATTCAGACTCTTATCTTTATAGTAAAAAAAGTAAAAATCGTTTTTCGACAGTCGGATCAAACTCGTAGTGAATTATTCTGTCATAATTTCACAGAGTCTTCGAAAGGTTTCAGATCTGGGTGTGAACGATGGCTATGGTCTTTTCTGCTCGGCAATTTCAGGAGAAATGCATAGGACAGCATGTAGCAAGTGAATCTAACGAAAGCGTTTGACACGGTGAATAGGCTCACCCTATAAACAATTCTCAGGAAACCTGGATGTCCACCGAGATTCGTCTCCATGCTCGAACAACTTCATTAAGAAGCACGCTTCCATTTCAACGGGTCACTTTCGGGGCTAATAGCCATCGACAACGGGGTTAAACAGGGCGACATCCCTGCACCGACATTGTTCTCCATTTATTTTGCGGTGACTCTGTCATATTTTTTCCAGGACCGTGATGATGCTGATGTCTTTAAACCATTCCGAACCACTGGTAGAATCTTCAATCTAGCTCGTTTTAATGCTAAACCTAGGACTTTCCAGACACTCGTCCGTGAGCTTCTCTGCACTGATGACGCAACTTAGTGGCTCACAATGAGGAGGACATGCAGGAAAAATGAATCTCTTCTCTGGAGCTTGCACTGCTTCCAATTTGGAGCAAACTAAGTGATGCTCACTCCACCACCCGGTATTCAGTATGTGGTTTAGTTTGGTTTGGTTTGTTTTACGGCATATCAACCTCGGTGGGTCATTTAATGCCGATAAAGTTTTGAAATAAAATTCATTCTTAAATGGATAATCAATTTTGTTTATAAACTCATGTTTTTCTATTTAACCCATAGGTGGGATCCTAACAGATACTACCACTCCGGGTCAGAGTGGACAAGGGAGAATGGTGATGAAGGGTGCTCCACATTGCCGAAACCTCCAAAACTGGAACCCCCATTCCCAGGACATGTAGACCCTCAGCCACCGCATTCTAGCACCCATATGATAAAAAGGTTTGAGGCTTGCCATAAGGCAATAGGGTTGGGGCAATCATATAGGTGCTAGGGCTTGACGTGACCAGCCGATTGATCGGAGGGGGCCTCTCCGACTACCCGTCTAGCCCAAGTAAGGGCCAAAGTGGAGTGCTGCAGGTCATGGACTGCTCATCCACCAAGAATCCATCCTTAAGCATCACGAGTCGCCACCCACGGCCAACAGGTGCCCCATTGGGGGAGTCTTACACCTCTGCAGTGGTGCAGTCGGTGCATTCTAACGCCCCAGCCGACAGGGCGGCTCATAACCAGATAATGACATGCCAGGACAAACGGCTTGGTCCTAGTGGCCTAGTGGATAAGGTAGTTAAGAGATAGTTCTAAGTAACAGTTATCTGTAGATTGCAGGTTCAATCCTGACCAAGGGCAGCAGTAACATAGAATAATAATCAACACAGCTTAACGCCTCTACCCCAGCTATGGTTAGCGGAATGAGAACAGGATACCCCCGTGAACTGAATAAAGGGTTAGGTTCAAGATTCTGTGATAGCTCCCGATTACGACAAGAAGGTTCCCGATTACGACAAGAAGGTTCCCGAGTCCGAAAAGAAGGTTCCCGAGTCCGACAAGAAATACCTGAAGAAGGCCGGAGGGCATATCGGCGAAACGTTATACAGATAACAATGAAGATGAGACAATAATCCGAATAACGCAGATAATACTAATCATCAAGCCTCATCTCAAACATTCAGAGAAATAATATATATATTTGGCCCATAGATCCTAACAGGTAGACCTGGGAATAATTGCAATGAAGTAACTGCACCTGATGCAGTGTCTGTCCAGGACACCCGAACTTTAACTAATGCAGCGATTTTGATTTTCACATTCATGTGATTGCGGTTGGTCTGTATCAGATGAGGCTGATCTTATTAAATGTCTATATATAGAAAATGAAAAAGAAATATAGCCTGTAATTGCTCACATATATACATCCATGCGTGTATGTGTGTGTGTGTGTGTGTGTGTGTGTGTGTACGTGTACACGCGCCGCTTTGTGTGTATGTGTCGTGGTTGGGTTAGAGGTTTTTAGTGTTCAGTGACGGCAAAAAAAAAAAACACCAAAAAAAAAACAGGAAGCAGGATCAATGAAATTTCCTCAGAACATTCCGGCCAGGACTAATTGACTGAATTCAACTGTCGATAATTGGTACCTTAAGTTAATTACACCCCCCCCCCTTGCCACCCCCACCCACGCCCCATACCCTGAAATAAACTGTAAACAGAGAACAGAAAGAGAATGAGTTTGTAGAATGAAGCTGACACGAAGAGACCTACAAGCAAAGGGGAGGAGGAGGAGGTCAACCTCGATTTTCATTGATATTTTCACGAAATCACTCTTGAATGGCTAAAGTACATGAAGTCATCCGATACGACCTTATTTAAAAACTTTACGCATGCGCAGGGTTAGAAATATTTTTCCCTCAATGAAATTATTAGAATGATTGAAGACTTCTTAAAATAACGAATCGCCGTGGTGTAATGGACACCAAGTTAAAACGGGAAGATAATTAGAACATTAATGAGTTCAATCACACCGGTTGCCCGATATATGATTCGTTTTAGACTAAGCCCAGTTTAGTAAATATAATTATAAACACCTGAGACTTAGATCTCATATAATCACCATACCTGCAGTTCTCTGCCTCATACACTGATATTGAATAATCTGCGAATGTAACAAACTAGCACAACGAGAATACAAAACTAGACACGACTGGGTTGGGAAGGTGATCCACTGGGAATTATGCAAAAAATTTAATTTTGACCATACAACAAAATGGTATATGCATACCAGAATCTGTTCGTGAGAACGAAACGCATAAAATTCTCTGGGGCTTTGAAATAAAAACGGATCACCTTATCCCAGCAAGAAGACCAAACCTAGTGTTGATGAAAAAAAAAAAAGAACTTGTCAACTGGTGGATTTTGCAGTTCCAGCAGATCGCAGGGTGAAGCTAAAGGAAAATGAAAAAATGGACAAACATCTGGACCTTGCCAGAGAACTGAAAAAGTTATGGAATATGAAAGTGAGGGTGATACCAATTGTAGTTGGTGCACTTGGAACAGTCCCAAAAGGATTGGAAAAGGGTCTGGAATGTTTGGAAATCAAGGAAGGGTTGAAACCATTCAGAACACTGCACTGCTGCAATCTGCCAGAATACTCAGAAGAGTCCTGGAGACCTGAGGAGACTTGCTGTCCCTCAGACTCCAGTGAAAGGCCATCAGCTAATGCTGATGTGAAAACTCAAAAGGAGTAATAATAATAATAATATGCAGAGTCAAAGAACCGGGAACTTTTAGCAAATGGGGTTATAGC
>CM042173.1:17511650-17546650 GCA_023376005.1 Doryteuthis pealeii
ACCAGAATCTGTTCTTGAGAACGAAACGCACAAAATTCTCTGGGACTTTGAAATTAAAACGGATCACCTTATCCCAGCAAGAAGACCAGACCTAGTGTTGATTAACAAAAGAGAAAGAACTTGTCAACTGGTGGATTTTGCAGTGCCAGCGGATCACAGGGTGAAGTTAAAGGAAAATGAAAAAATTGACAAATATCTGGACCTTGCCAGAGAACTGAAAAAGTTATGGAATATGAAAGTGAAAGTTATACCAATTGTAGTTGGTGCACTTGGAACAGTCCCAAAAGGATTAGAAAAGGGTTTGGAAAGTTTGGAAATCAGAGGAAGGATTGAAACCATTCAGAACACTGCACTGCTGCAATCTGCCAGAATACTCAGAAGAGTCCTGGAGACCTGAGGAGACTTGCTGTCACTCAGACTCCCGTGAAAGACCATCAGCTAATGCTGATGTGAAAACTCAAAAGGAGTAAATAATAATAATAATTACAAGAATGCAGCAAACTAGCATAAAGACATTGCAAGACTAGGCAGGACTGGGTGGAAAAGGTGATACACTGGGAATTGTACAAGAAATTAAAATTTTACTGTTATAGGTGATATACCCTATAGACTAATGGAATGCGCCGACGGTTACTATAAGCAACAGGGACAATTATGGCTTGAGAGTAAGCCAATGCGAGTCAAATCATAACTCTATTTGTCGGACGTAATTCCCACTTCTCTGTACTGTAATTGTCTACTCTTTTCTTAATACATTTTCCTACATTTGTTACCCGTCGTTTTGTTCTTATTTGACCCCTTAAAACCCCACAACATTTACCATGCAACTAAATGTTATATGCTCAAACCGGAATCTGTCCCAGAGAATGAGGCACATAAAATAATGTATGACTTTGACATGAAGACGGATCACCTAATCCCGGCTAGGAGACCATATCTATTGCTAATCAACAAGAATGATAAAACTTGTCATTTAGTGAATTTTGCCACCCCGTCGCACCACACATTGAAAATAAAAATAGGGAAAAGGAAAAGATAAACAAATACTTGGACCTTGTCAAAGAATTGAAAACACTGTGGAACATGAGGGTAATACCAACTGTATTTGGTGCCAACGGAACGGTCCCCAAGGGTGTGGACAGATGATGATCAATTGGAAATCAGGGAAAGAATCGAGACCATTCAGACTACGCCATTATTAATATCATCGAGAATACTCAAAGGGGTCCTGGTGACCCGAAGAGACTTACTGTCTCTCAGACTTCAGTGAAAGACCACCAGTGTTAACTGGTATGAAAAACTCACTGTTGTTGTTGTTGTTGCTGCTGCTGTGAATAATTTCAAATAAGTTCAAATCCATGACACATGTAGAGCTCAAACAGTGTTTGTTTGAAGAAATTAATTATTTTTGAAATCAACAATAAAAGGAATTTTAAAAAAGGATTCCATGTATGATACTCCATAGATAATTACTCGGGAGTAATTATTCGCATCAAGATGCGATAACTATGTCAACAAAGATTAAGAATTTACGGCAATCAAATTTAAAATGCAAAAATTTACGTTATATGTAACGGAAATTTATTTCTTCTTTTTTTTAACACAAAAAAGTTGGAATTGTTCTTTATATTAAACGTAAAAGAAAACATTAAAAAGTTAATTTTCAATTTTTTATTGACGTTTTAAAATATTTTTTAACAAGTTTCCTTAATGGCGGATTGGTCTGGCTTCTCACAGAGTGTTCATGAACAGAGATCTCACCATCTATACTAAGATCTCTGTATATAAAGCTGTGTAATTTATGAGGAAGTGCGTCCCGGTCTCCTGCCTCAAAAATTGCTACCCGGTGACTATCAAAATAACAACCACAGCTCGTTGTAATTCTTGTTTATTTATCATAATTTGTCGTAATTCTTGTTTAGATATGAAGATGGATATATAGTTTGGAATAGACTGAGATAGATAGATAGATAAACAAATAAAATATTATAGATAGATATGAACAAATGAAGATAGATATTTTCGACAAGTAAATGAATTTGAGGGGGGTCGCATCTTTTTTTGTCGTAATTCTTGTTTATTTAAACTAAAAACAAGACATTAAACAAACCTGAATAAAAAAAAATCTTAGTATTTAAAGTAATATAAATAAATATGAACAAATTGAGATAGATAGATAAATATGAAGATGGATAGTTTTGAATAGACTGAGCTGGGTCGTTATTTTAATAGTCACCGGGTAGCAATTTTTGAGACAGGAGACCGGGACGCATTCCTCATAAATTACCTAAAGCTGTATGCTTATCCATACTCTTATATGGAAGCAAGTCATGGGTGTTGTATTGCAGACACCTGAAGAACCTGGAGGCATTCCTCACCAACTGCCTCCAACGCACAATAGGTGTAAAGTGGTGGCACAAAATATCCCACTCAAAAAATTCAAAGCACAACATTGACCCAATTGAGACCATCGTATTGCAAAGTCAAATGTGATGGTTGGGTCACACCATCCGCATGACTGCAGACAGAAAAGTACTTTATGGTGAACGTGCAGAAGGCACTCAAAGAACACTTTGAAGAAATGTGCCATTACACCTTCAAGTCTAGAAGATCTGGCTTCCAACAGACAAGGTTGGCGAGACACGTGCTGAACAGGAACTGAGCGGTTCACTCAATAGGGTTGCAGAAAAACAATGTCGCGCGTAAGAGAAGAGCATGTTTTGAGCATACCTATCTTCAAACCACTAAAAAAAAAACAATTATTTGTCGATAAAAGCGCCTTCAATCCGCTAAATTTTTTTTTTTTTACGGTATTTCCTTTTTATTTCGACATGTTCCAGAACATGTATATATATGTATATATATATATATGGACATATATATATATATATATATATATATATATATATATATATATATTATGGACATATATATATATATATATATTATGGACATATATATATATATATATATATATATATATATATATATATATATTATGGACTCTCTCGTCGATTTTCGACGTATGAGGGTTCACACACACAATGAACACCCACACAGTGATTTGTTTATAGTGGTGATGGCTTGTGTTGGACCATCCAACACTTTTTGGCACAGTCGATAGGAAAGAATTGGTGCATCAAGGGTTGCCACAAAACCAATCAACGACCGACCTCAGGAATTTTGAAATCAGAGTTATCCCTTTCCTAGACTGGTTACCTACCCAAGGTTGAAGGACCCAGTCTGCCCTACTATTTAACTCATAACTGGAGGGAATTTTGAATTCAGAGTTATCCCTCTCCTAGACTGGTGACCTACCCAAGGCTGAAGGGCCCAGTCTGCCCAACTATCTAACCCATAGCTGGAGGGAGAATATATGGATTCATACCTTTCCCAAGGGTATTATCGCTATGTGAAATGCCAACAGCTTTGTGTATATATATATATATATATATATATATATATTTCGGTAGTTAGGATCTTTCCATGTGTGGTTTAACCAAGCTGATGCGGGTAGACCGCAAGGAGAGCTCAATGTGCCTGGTGCCACTGAATGGAAGGACAGAGCAAGATATTCAATAAATGAAGGAAAAAACGTTAAAATTGCTTCATTACAATTATTTATTTCAACCGTATTACTACGGCATCTTCGGGTAATCACAAGAGTCATGTTCTTGTGATTACCTGAAGATACTGTAGTAATACGGTTGAAACTAAATTATTGTAATGAGGCAAGTTTAAAGTTCTTTCCTTCATTTATTGAAGTATATATATATATATATATATATATATATATATATATATATAGGGAGAATATGTGCTTTATTGGAGTCGTACCTAATTTTGAAAATTAATTAATTAATAATTAATTAATTAGGCGGGAATGCCTATTTAAATGTATGGCTAAACAAATCGAGAAAAATCAATCTCTGTATGTACATTTCGGCAGAGCTATAGATAGGAAGACCGCCCTGTGCGTGATTTGAAACCGGACTGTCAAGCTGACAGGTGGGTACCATAACCCCTACACCAAACGGACTTCTTAGATTTTACGATTTGTTTAGAGTAGGTTAATATTCCTCTTGTAGTGACTTTTATTATACGACGATATGATAAGTATGTAAACACGATGTGTTTGGATATGGCTTTTTTGCCGACAATATCCAAACACATCGTGTTTACATACTTATCATATATATATATATATATATATATATATATATATATATATAAGGTTAACAAAGAATTGAATATTGAATTTCATGTCCCTATGTACATTTGAATTAAGTTAATCATCTCCAAATTATGTTTCTTCTTTCATAACAACAAATTAGTCCAATTAGCGTTACAATTACCCAGCTTTATTTTTGGAAACTTTAGATTAGGATATACATTACTTAAAGTCTCATTTAGTCTTTATATATATATATATATATATATATATATATATATATATATATATATATATATGTGTGTGTGTGTGTGTGTGTGTGTGTGTGTAACCGCGCCCAACAAAAGCGGTACACCGTGAAAACATCAGAGTGTGAAAAACTCGCAAAGAATAAAATCTTAATATAATGGAGATTGTGGGTTTGTCTGTCTGTAACCGAAACTATATTACTATACAAGTCACAATTCCCTTTGTTATTTACATCACATTCTCCATGATTTTATTTTTTATCTAAAACCCAATTATTAATAAAATTGTTTTACATCATTAAGACTGTTGACCATATCTACATACCAATAAAATGCAATTGTATTTATATATACAACAAAATAGCGGATTACAGTGTGAATGGGAAGGCTAATTTGCATATTGATCTTAAAAATTTGATTTTAATAAATATATGCTTATTATTATTGATTTCTAATTGTTTGGTCTTATCTTATTGAACATGAGCAAAAATTCTCGGGGATAAATCTTAAAAGAAATCCATTAACAAGAAGAAATAACTGTAATTTTATTCTTTACTTCCTATTTTAACTAAATAGTTAAATTAGGAAAATTGACCAATGAAAGACGGGAGTAATGTAAAATGATGGAAGAGTTAGTTTCAAAGTTGTTCTATATTTCAATCATACCCCCTCTGTTCCAAATCTTTTTATCTGCATTCTTATTCAGTTTCATTAGCCTTTCTAATTTAATATGATATTTTATTATATTAACACTTAAATACTTGCACCCGGAGGTGCATATATTTGCTAGTGATAATAATAATACTAATACTACTCTTAAGGTCAAATCACGCTGAATACACCGGCTCTCGATAGAACAACGCATGCACGTGCATTGTGGCACATTACGCCGCGTATAAAATATTAAATAGAGAAAATAGAAATGGTATATAAAATCTAGCACAGTTCAAATCAGCCAATCAGCGAGGAAGTCTATCCCCTTTTCACTCAAATCAAGTAGTATGAACATTAGTAGGATGTGATTCATATATAGACAAGGCCTACATTTTATATAATGTTTTTTTTTCTTTTCTAGGAATGGAAAGAAAAGGAAGTTGCCAATACGAAAAAAGAAAAACATAAGAACAAAACAAAAAGAGTTTAAGTCGATTTTATGCACCGATGAGCATGTTTAATACTTAATTAGATGACCATTTAAGCAACAGCATGTACTGTAATCAGTCTACATGTACTGATACAAAATAATTCAATTCAACATAAAATGACCCGAAATGTTTGATATGCCGTAAATACAAAAACAACCAACCAACTACTAACTACTACTACTACTACTAATAATAATAATAATAATAATAATAATAATAATAATAATAATAATAATGAAGGAGGAGGAGGAAAGAACTTGTTATCTAGTAGATTTTGCTGTTCCAGTGAATCAGAGTGAAAATGAAAGAAAGAGAAAATATAGAGAAATCCTTGGATTTTATCAGAGAATTCAAAACCTAAAAATTATTATTCTATGCTACTGCTCCCTTAGCCAGGATTGAACCTGCAGTCCAGAGATAACTGTCACTTAAAACTCGTCAACGAAACGTTGTACAGATAACAATGAAGATGAGGACAATAGTTCAAATAATACAAATAATACTAATTATGAAGCCTCAGCAGTAACATAGAATAATAATTAACACAGCTTAACGCCCCTACCCCAGCTATGGTTAGCGGAATGAGAACAGGATACCCCCGTGGACTGAATTAAGGGTTAGGTTTAAAGTTCCGTGATGGCTCCTGATTACGACAAGAAAATTCCCGAATCCGAAAAGAAGGTTACCGAGTTCGAGAAGGTTCCGAGTCCGACAAGAAATACCCGAAGAAGGCCGGAGGGCACATCGGCTGAAACGTTGTACAGATAACAATATCGATAAGGTGAAAGTAAAATCAATGATTGTCAAATATGCCTAAGGACGGAATTCTGGTGGCTGAACAGTCCATGATACGCAACACTCCACATTGGTAAAGGAAGTTATTGGTATGAAAAGCGACTCGAGATTAAAATTAAAAGCAGCCAGCCAAGAAGATAGACTTCTGAAGTGGAAAGAACATTTTAAGAGACTGCTTGGAAACCTTCCTAAAATCACAGATAATAATACTTAGAAGATCATTAATAGCCAAAGCTAGGACATTTCAAGAAGGATGAATTAGACGAAGTTCTAAAAACAATTTAAAGTAGTAAAAATCACAGGCATCGACGAAATAAACTCGAAGTTTGGAAAACAAGCGAATTTGACGACATAAATCTCCGATTATGTAATGCAGTGTATAAACAAAATACTAGGGTAATCCTAAAAGTAAGCTCTCCAAAGCGTTTGGGACGCAGGGAAACTGTTCGTTGCGACTAATAACAAAACTATTCTGCTTATTGTGCATAAGCCTGTGCCTGTGTTGTATACCCTTTTCTTACTTCTTACTTCTAGTCGTATTTTCTTCTGGTTAGCTTTGCTATTCTGATCGTCTATCTTGGTCTGGTCTCTTCTAAGGTCTGGACTTTCTTGGGGACTTCGGGTCTGGTTTCTGTTAGGGATTTCTCCTTATCAGAAGCCCTGTGTCATTGTTAGTTTTTAGGTAATAAACACAAGACTTCGATTTACTTTGACGTTACTTTATTTTGAAATCCCCAAACCAGACATCTGCGCAGGTGAGACTTACATCCTACGAACTCGGCTCCTACCCTCTAACTGACTGAAACTTACTTACTATCTAAACCGGAAGAGAGGGTCCTCTCTACCGGTTCTCACGGTATCCACCGGAAGGTTAGGACTGAGGTCAAGCCTTGTCACTCATCCTTCAAGGCCGTGGGCTGTAGCTTATAACAGCCATTTTGATTTCTACACTATTGCCATAAATATTAGGTATCTAATAATTATGTAACACCTGTGCCTGTGCATGGCTCTCTGCTCTGTTCAGTCTTGACGTGGAAGTTATTTCTGGTGGATCTCCCGATTGACGCTACCACCAAGTGAGAAATTCGCTCAGTTATTCGTTTTTTTTTAATGAAAAGGTCATTAAACCGATTGAAATTCATCGTCAATTAACGGAAGTGTATAGCGAGTCATGCATGGATATCAAAAACGTTCACAAGTGCTGTAGGGAGTTTGCAACAACAACGAGGTTCAAAGCTTTCTAAACGACGTGGCGGTTGTTGCAGATTGACTGTTTGTTTTGCGCGGGAAGTCGAAAAGACAAAGGAAAATTGAACAGAGAAAACAATAGATAGGCGAGACAGAAATCTTAGTATAACAAAAGAGGTGTGACAAAGGACTCATCTGGACAAACGCTAATTTG
Organism: Doryteuthis pealeii; assembly: GCA_023376005.1. Classification (NCBI taxonomy): domain Eukaryota; kingdom Metazoa; phylum Mollusca; class Cephalopoda; order Myopsida; family Loliginidae; genus Doryteuthis; species Doryteuthis pealeii. The sequence goes on from CM042173.1 coordinate 17,519,412, forward strand.
AACAAAGAGAAAGGACTTCCGGTCAAGGAACAAAAGAATGTGTGGGCGGTCGTCAGTATTTAAGCAGGTCATCAGACAGACCCCAGGGAGAGACCCCAGAGAGACGGCGAAGAAAGCACAAGGTGTCTGACCGTCGATACGGTCGGGCGCTGCTAGCGAGCAGTGAGGCTCGCCCACCACCTTCCACCACACCAGCAGTGCTAGTGCCCATGATCCATGCCGTCACCCAACCGACCACGAGGTGAATTAAATAAACGTTAAAAGTCTTACTACTACATACGTCTACGTGTGAATCCTTATACTCCATTACTAACACCTACGACCCAGCAACAGTATATGACAGGTGGATTTGGTGGCCTGAATCGAGCCCTATGTAACAGCGGTGAGTTGGTATAACATGGGCATACAAAGACTTCCACATCGCCAACAAAAAAAAAAAATCCGTCGACAGAAATGGCGATTATGACGAAAAATAGATGTTCAAACTTTAAAACGGGTTTCGTAGAAATCGATCCAGGACTTTTCAAATTATGACAATTCGTTGAATCGCCAAAGGAGTTCGAGCAAAAATCTCGAGTCAACAGTATTTCTCCAAAGCATTTGACTCCATCATCATCATCATCATCATCATGTCGCGCATGCAGCACGGGTATCCATGACAATCTTTCGCCAACCTTCCCTATCATTCATTATACGTGGAAGCTCCTCTGCGGAGCAGCCAGCATCTTCACATAACTGGTCAATGTAGGTCCTTGCTGGGCGCCCCACACTTGCATGTCCATGTGTTGGCTTCCACAGGAGAACGTCGCTTATGAGTTCATCCTTGCTTCTCCAGCAGTGTCCAGAATGACTTGTCCGTCTCACTCGGATAGTTTGTGAGAGGGGCGGGCAGGTGAGCAAATACTACTAGCATATGGTTTCCCCAAAGAATCGGTTACCGCTATAATGATGAGTTACAAAGATACGAAGGCAATGGTTCCAACAAGGAAATAGACTAGCACCCTTTTTATTTGTAATATGCCTAAACTACGTAGTACAAATGTCATTAGATCTCATAAAAAAGGCTTCACCTTTATAGAAGGCAAGAAACCGATGATATCCCACAGAAACTATTACTATTGTTTTAACAGACGATTTTTAGATTTTTTTAAAATTATAAAACTAACCCCTAACCCTAACCCCTAACAAATAACCGGATATTGACGATGTAGGCGTTATTTTCGTATTTGCCTGGGAAGTTGTCTGCCCGTTTAGTTTCGCTGGTTCCCGCTATGGGCCTTTGATATTTAAGCGGCTGATTTGAACGTCTCTTTCTCTTTTCCTGTTGCTCGACCTACGAGACACTATGTGTTAGACTCTGGTCTACCCCCATCTTGTTGGGGCTTTGCCCCCCCCCCTTACATTACTGTAAGTAATTTATACAACATGGACTATTCCTAGTCTCATGTCTGTTGCTTTTATGTTCATCCTTTTTATATGTAACTTTGTATTACTTATGTATGTATGTTCATGTACACCTCAATGTATTATGTACCCTGTTTATTCTGTGCTGTATATTAAATGATTTGTCTATCAACCTTTGTCGGAGTTTTATCTTCAAGTATTATCACTTTGAATCTTACAACGGTGTAAATGAAAAACATGTCCTTTCTTAATCGAGATCAAAAAGGGGTGCCTAAAGGTAATATGGTCCGAAAATTGCGTACATTGTATGTTTATATGTACATTTTTGTGTAGTTTAATTTTTTTTTTTTGCACACCGTTATCTGCTATCAGATATTCCTTTGACCCATAGTTGGGAACCTAATTGATACTACTCCTCCGCATCAGAGTGAACCTAGGAGTAATAGCAATGAAGGGGTACTCCACACATCTTAGAGTTCCAGGAGTAAAGCATCATCAGCATACGCAGTTTACTGTCATACCCAGGACACCCCTTTTTGTTGGGGTGGATACCTTACCCATCAATAGAGGAAACAGTCAGTGTATTCTAAGCCTCATCAATTGGACGGTTTTATCTTTTTTTTTTTCAAACTAGGAACAAATGGGTGGCGACCCGTGATGCTTAAGGATAGAGCCCAGGTGGATGAGCAGTTCATGACATGCAATACTCCACTTTGGTCCTATCTTGGGCTAGACGGGCGGTCGGAGAGGCCCCCTCCGATCAATCGGCTGGTCACGTCAAGCTCTAGCACCTATATGATTTTCCCAACCCTATTGCCCTTATGGCAAGCCCCAATCCCTTTTTATCATATGGGTGCTAGAAGGCGGTGGCTGAGGGTCTACATGTCCTGAGAATGACGTTAAACTCTATCTGATGGTGAGGTCCCTTTTTTGGAGGTTTGGGGAATGTGGAGCACCCCTTCATCACCATTGTTCCCTGGTCCACTCTGGCCCGGAGTGGTAGTACCTGTTAGGGTCCCATCTATGGGTTAAATAGAAAAATGTATTTATAAAAAAATTGTATTATCCATTAAGAATTGATGTATTTCAAAACTTTAACGGCATTGAATGACCCACTGAGGTTGATATGCCGTAAAACAAACCAAACCAAAACAAACTAGGAACAAAAACTAGAACACTAGTTTTTTTTTAGCTGACACAGCTTTAAAAAAAGATGCAAAGAGGGTTTTTTTTAACACTGAACAAACATCAAATAGAAAATTCATGGTCAAATACTGATAAAAACAACAAAACCCGAAAGTATCACTATAAAAGTTTTAAGGAATCATATTAGATTAATATATATATATATATATATATATATTATATATATATATATATATATATATATATATATCCGAAGGGAGTCGGCAAACGTGATACTCTTTCAGGGTCTGATTCGCAATCCGATGTTATCGAGTGACTGTGAATTGCCAGGGATATATGTGAGTCTGATGCCCCCATCCTTGTGAATCTGTGGTAGCACAGTCACTACCCCTACTCCAACCCATGACCGGCAACAGTTAGATACGCAACACTTAGAAAACAGACCAGCATTCCACTTAAACCGCTATCGTCAGCACTTTTCTTGCTGAAAACACGACTGACATTGAGAATAGAGAGTGGGAAATAGGGAAAAGAGAAAGATGGAAAGAAAAAGAAAAAGAAGAAAGAGAAAGAGAAAGAGAAAGAGAAAGAGAGTAAATTCAAAAATTAACGCAACACAAGTATTTAAAAATAAGTGACTAGAAAATAAGGCAAATAAACAGCCGTTTTAGTGTAGGAACTAAAAAAAAAGAGAATAGTAATCTACGAAAAAAATTGTCCTCTACAAATTTGTTATTACATAAATATAAGACCAATTTATTATTAATTTTTTATATATATCCAACAGTCCTCTACAAATTTGTTATTACATAAATATAAGACCAATTTATTATTAATTTTTTATATATATCCAACAGTCCTCTACAAATTTATTATTACATATATATAAGACCAATTTATTATTAATTTTTTATATATATCCAACAGTCTTCTACAAATTTGTTATTACATATATATAAGACCAATTTATGATTAATTTTTTATATATATCCAACAGTCCTCTACAAATTTGTAATTACATATATATAAGACCAATTTATTATTAATTTTTTATATATATCCAACAGTCTTCTACAAATTTGTAATTACATATATATAAGACCAATTTATTATTAATTTTTTATATATATCCAACAGTCCTCTACAAATTTGTTATTACATATATATAAGACCAATTTATTATTATTTTTTTATATATATCCAACAGTCCTCTACAAATTTGTAATTACATATATATAAGACCAATTTATTATTATTTTTATATATATATCCAACAGTCCTCTACAAATTTATTATTACATATATATTTTTATTATTAATATATATCCAACAGTCCTCTACAAATTTGTAATTACATAAATATAAGACCAATTTATTATTAATTTTTTATATACATCCTACAGTCCTCTACAAATTTGTAATTACATAAATATAAGACCAATTTATTATTAATTTTTTATATACATCCTACAATCCTCTACAAATTTGTAATTACATATAAGACCATTTTATTAATTTTTTATATATATCCAACAGTCTTCTACAAATTTGTAATTACATATATATAAGACCAATTTATTATTAATTTTTTTATATATATCCAACAGCCTACTACAAATTTGTAATTACATATATATAAGACCAATGTATTATTATTTTTTTTATATATATCCAACAGTCCTCTACAAATGTGTAATTACATATATATAAGACCAATTTATTATTATTTTTTTATATATATCCAACAGTCCTCTACAAATTTATTATTACATAAATATAAGACCAATTTATTATTAATTTTTTATATATATCCAACAGTCCTCTACAAATTTATTATTACATATATATAAGACCAATTTATGATTAATTTTTTATATATATCCAACAGTCCTCTACAAATTTGTTATTACATATATATAAGACCAATTTATTATTAATTTTTATATATATCCAACAGTCCTCTACAAATTTGTAATTACATAAATATAAGACCAATTTATTATTAATTTTTATATATATCCAACAGTCTTCTACAAATTTATTATTACATATATATAAGACCAATTTATTACTAATTTTTTATATATATCAACAGTCCTCTACAAATTTATTATTACATATATATAAGACCAATTTATTATTAATTTTTTATATATATCCAACAGTCCTCTACAAATTTGTAATTACATAAATATAAGACCAATTTATTATTAATTTTTTATATATATCCAACAGTCCTCTACAAATTTGTAATTACATAAATATAAGACCAATTTATTATTAATTTTTTAATATATCCAACAGTCCTCTACAAATTTGTTATTACATAAATATAAGTCCAATTTATTATTAATTTTTTATATACATCCAACAGTCCTCTACAAATTTATTTATTACATATATATTAGACCAATTTATTACTAATTTTTTATATATATCCAACAGTCCTCTACAAATTTATTATTACATATATATAAGACCAATTTATTATTATTTTTTTATATATATCCAACAGTCCTCTATAAATTTATTATTACATATATATAAGACCAATTTATTATTATTTTTTTATATATATCCAACAGTCCTCTACAAATTTATTATTACATATATATAAGACCAATTTATTATTAATTTTTTTATATATATCCAACAGTCCTCTACAAATTTGTAATTACATAAATATAAGTCCAATTTATTATTAATTTTTTATATACATCCAACAGTCCTCTACAAATGTGTAATTACATATATATAAGACCAATTTATTATAAATTTTTTATATATATCCAACAGTCCTCTACAAATTTGTAATTACATATAAGACCAATTTATTAATTTTTTATATATATCCAATAGTCCTCTACAAATTTGTAATTACATATAAGACCAATTTATTATTAATTTTTTATATATATCCAACAGTCCTCTACAAATTTGTAATTATATAAATATAATACCACTTTATTATTAATTTTTTTATATATATCAAACAGTCCTCTACAAATTTGTAATTACATATAAGACCAATCTATTACTATTTTTTTTATATATATCCAACAGTCTTCTACAAATTTGTTATTACATAAATATAAGACCAATTTATTACTAATTTTTTATATATATCCAACAGTCTTCTACCAATTTGTTATTATATATAAGACCAATTTATTATTAATTTTTTATATATATCCAACAGTCCTCTACAAATTTGTTATTACATATACGACCAATTTATTACTATTTTTTTATATATATCCAACAAGATTTTTTTACATTATTGTTTGTTTGTTTCTTCTCTCTCTCTCTCTCTCTCTCTCTCTCTCTCTCTCTCTCTCTCTCTCTCTCTCTCTTTCTCGATTCATATTATTTTCTAATCCTTATATATATATATATATATATATATATATATATATATATATATATATATATAAGGATCAGAAAATAATATGAATCTAGAGAGAGAAGGAAGGAAGAAAGAAAGAAACAATAATTTAACAAAGTAAATACAAAGAGAAAGAAAGAAAGAGAGAAAGGAATATGTGTGTTAAATTAAAGAAAGAAAAGAAAGAAAGACAACTAAAGAGAAAGAGAAATTATTGTGACATAAATAAACGTAGACAGAAGGAAACAAAGTAGAAGTTAAATGAAAGAGAAAAAGAAAGAAAAGAAAGAAAGAAAGAAAGAAAGAAAGAAAGAAAAGTTAATGTGATAGAAATAGACTTAGAAAGAAGAAGAAAAAGTAGAGATTGAATTAAAGAGAAAGAAATAGATAAAGAAAACAAGAGTGAATGTTACAGAAATAAACGTAAAGAGAAAGAAAGAAAAAAGAAACTTGAGGTTAAATTAAAGAGAAAGAAAGAAAGAAAGAAAGAAAGAAAGAAAGAAAGAAAGAAAGAAGTTGGTGGTTAAAACAAAAAAAGAAAAGAAAAATAAGTAAGTAAAGAAAGAGAAAATCAGGAAGTTAAGATTGAAAAGGAAGAGCGTTAAACGGATATTGAATTTAAACAAAATACAAATGGAAGACAAGAAGCTGGGTTTCAAAAAAAGAAGAACGAATGTTAAGGAAATGGGAGCAGACAAGCAGTAAAATAAAAGGGGGTATCATGTAAGTAATATATGACGGAAGCAGGGACACACAGACAGAAGAAGAAGAGAAGAAGAAGAAGAAGAAGAAGAAGAAGAAGAACAGTGATATACAACCAAAAATCTGGAATGGGGGTTTTCACAGGCTTCCTTGAAAAGTTATAAACAAAACCTTATCTTAGGACACCCTAACCACAAATCCCAGTGGCTCGTAAAAGAAAGTCTAATAATGAATATATATATATATATATATATATATATATATATATATATGTATGTATGTTGATAATAATGTCATGTTTATATATATATATATATATATATATATATATATATATATAAACTTGGCATTATTACCAACATACTCCTATCTACATACTCAGTGAATTTCCCCACTACTCGTAATGGGTTGTCTTCAGCTCAATTAATTGCAAGCTTCCTCAATACAACGACACTTTCCCCAAATTCTTGTTTTTTATTATTATCTGTACTCATTGAATTTCCATACCAGACTCGTTGCAAAAATAGGGTTAGCCCCTACCCCGATAAAAATCACCGATGATATATGGAATCATTTTTGTTAATTCTTAAAATATAAACAATTTTTTTCACACACGCTCTCACCATTTCTAGTTGTCTTCTACTTGTATTGGCGACCACCACCAGACATAATGGATACCCTCCACCCCTGTCACAAGACCTGAGTGACGGTACTGGTTTCATACCACTAAGAACTTCCGTAATTATTTGTGCATAACGCGCTTACGTATACCCCCCCCCCGCCACCTAATTTTGGACTACGAAATTATATAAAAAGAACTTCTCGTGTATAATACGCACTAACTTTTCAGAATTTGTAGCAGCAAAGATTTAACCTAAATTTAGCATTTGTTCAACTTTTTAACGGTTCGTACTGACTAAAATATGAATTCATATCGTTTACATTATGCCTTAAAACACAAAATTTACACAGTTATTTAGAGTGAACGCACGGACATGTTTATACAAACAAACTTACGACGAAAATAAGCCCACAGTAAAAGAAACAATGATTTACTAGAGGGCACAGAATCCCCAATATGCACTACATGCCAAGAGAGATTTACAGTGAAACATATACTGTTAGAGTGTGTAGACTTTGATCTAGTGTGAACAAAATACTACATCATCATTTACTAGAGGGCATAGAATCCCCAATATGCACTACATGCCAAGAGAGATTTACAGTGAAACACATACTGTTAGAATATGTAGACTTTGATCTAGTACGAACAAAATACTACATCATCATTTACTAGAGGGCATAGAATCCCCAATATGCACTACATGCCAAGAGAGATTTACAGTGAAACATATACTGTTAGAGTATGTAGACTTTGATCTAGTGTGAACAAAATACTACATCATCATTTACTAGAGGGCATAGAATCCCCAATATGCACTACATGCCGAGAGAGATTTACAGTGAAGCACATACTGTTAGAGTGTGTAGACTTTGATCTAGTACGAACAAAATACTACATCATCATTTACTAGAGGGCATAGAATCCCCAATATGCACTACATGCCGAGAGATTTACAGTGAAACATATACTGTTAGAGTGTGTAGACTTTGATCTAGTACGAACAAAATACTACATCATCATTTACTAGAGGGCACAGAATCCCCAATATGCACTACATACCCAAGAGAGATTTACAGTGAAGCATATACTGTTAGAGTGTGTAGACTTTGATCTTGTACGAACAAAATACTACATCATTTACTAGAGGGCATAGAATCCCCAATATGCACTACATGCCGAGAGAGATTTACAGTGAAGCACATACTGTTAGAGTATGTAGACTTTGATCTTGTACGAACAAAATACTACATCATCATTTACTAGAGGGCATAGAATCCCCAATATGCACTACATGCCAAGAGAGATTTACAGTGAAACATATACTGTTAGAGTATGTAGACTTTGATCTAGTGTGAACAAAATACTACATCATCATTTACTAGAGGGCACAAAATCCTCAATACGCACTACATGCCAAGAGAGATTTACAGTGAAGCATATACTGTTAGAGTGTGTAGACTTTGATCTTGTACGGACAAAATACTACATCATCATTTACTAGGGGGTATAGAATCCCCAATATGCACTACATGGCAAGAGAGATTTGCAGTGAAGCATATACTGTTAGAGTGTGTAGACTTTGATCTAGTGTGAACAAAATACTACATCATCATTTGCTAGAGGGCACAGAATCCCCAATATGTACTACATTCCAAGAGAGATTTACAGTGAAACATACTGCTAGGGTGTGTAGACTTTGATCTAGTGCGAACAAAATACTACAAAGCAAATAATTTGAAAAAAAATTTTCACAAAAAAATACCATCCAGGATTTTACATTTCCTAAAAGAATTGGGATTGTACTAAAAATATGAGTAATTGAACAATAGTTAAAATATATACATATATACATTTGTTTTCTACCAAATTATCGCTAGGAACCTAAAACTTAGTCGGCATTAAATGACCCACCAAGGTTGATATGCCGTAAAACAAACCAAACCAAACCAAAAGAAACAATATTATAAACAAACACATTCCAGTGGATATTTCTCTGTAGCACTTTAGTTTGGACTCAAGATATAACTGATTTTCGGTTATCTCGTCCTGGATATGGTCAGACATGTGTCTGGAAAAATAATTGGAAAAAACGGCCATTGGAAATTATTATAACATTGTTATAAAATACTAGATTATTAAAGACTAGAAGTGGCTACCCGGCGTTGCCTGGGTAGAGTGGGGATTTTTTTAATGTTAGTCTCGCAGATCCATTATTACTGAATTGTGAGTTGGATCCCCGCTGGATGCCCCATTAAAATCCCCACGTAAAAAAAGACTTTGCGTTGATCCAGTCACTCTGAAAATAGAAATTTATGTCTACAATATTAAATTGAAAAATATTCCATGTTGTTATCATTTAAATTTTATTTTTTAGATATCTTCATGAATTTAAATCAAATCTTCATTATTTTGCTCAAAAACCAAGCCCTGGTGATAGTTAATGTGTATATATATATTTACTTTGTCGTTAATTGTTTTATTTTCATAGTTTCATCCGGACATACAAATTCACATAACTACCCTTTATATATGTACTAGCAGCGGCTACCTGGCGTCGCCTGGGTAGAGTTTTTTTTAAGTTAGTCCCGCAGATCCATTATTACTGAATCGTGAGTTGAATCCTTGTGGGATGCCCCCATTTAAATCTCTATGTAAAAAAATAGACCTTGCATTGATCCAGACACCCTGAAAAGAAAATTAATGTCTACTATCTAAAATATTAAATGAAAAAAAAAATCCATACTGATATCATTTAAATTTATTTCTTAATTATCTTCACGAATATAAATCAAATCTCTATTATTTTTGCTCAAAAACCAAGCCCTGGTGATATTTAATGTGTATATATATTTACTTAGTCGTTAAATGTTTTATTTTCGAAGTTTCACCCGGACATACAAATTCACACAACTGCCCTTTATATATGTATAGATAGATAAACAAATCTGATTATTTTTTAATCTAGCCGTGACTGCGCTAGCACACCACAGACTTGAAGATGAAAAAAGGTGGGTTTTTTTTAAATAAAAAAAAAATGAACGGGACCTTGCCCAAGTACTGAAAACGCATTTAATGGCGATGAATTGATGTAAAACAGTAAAAAAAATTGAATCCTAAAGTTGTTTGTTACGAAAATAATAAATGAAAATTAGATAATATTTTTTAAAATATTTTTTTTTTATTGCTGGGCGCTTAAGAGACCAAACACTGAGTACATTCAGGCAATGGGGGATACTTTTATAGCCACGTTCAACATCCACGATATTAAAACCGATTCGATCAGCTCTTCTAGACGAATTGGGTCGATGAAAGATGGACTATGCGAATAACATTTTCTTGACAACAACACTGTCACCTGGTGATGCAGATTTGTTTGTTTTTTATAGGTACATGATATAGGGTCTTGTTCCTCATTGGTGAAAATGGAGGACCAATTGTGCTATGGATTTTAAAATGTTTATGGGATGAGAAAAAGAATAAGAAAAGAAGACAGTAACGAAAATCCGCTTTATTTATAGGAAATAACAGATAAAAGAAAGAAAGAAAGAAAGAAAGAAAGAAAGAAGAAAGAAAGAAAAAGGTATGAAAATGAAAAGAAAGAAAAAGAAAGAAAGAAGAAAAGAAAGAAAGAAAAAAGAAAGAAAGAAAGAAAGAAAGAAAGAAAGAAAAGAAGAAAGAAAGAAAGAAAGAAAGAAAGAAAGAAAAGAAAGACAGAAAGAAGAAAAGTAGGAAAAGAAATGAAACAAACAAACAAACAAACAGGTATGAAAATGAAAAAAAGAAAGAAAGAAGAAAGAAAAAAGAAAGAAAAAAAGAAAGAAAAAAGAAAATAGAAAGAAAAAAGAAGAAAGAAAGAAAGAAAGAAGAAAAAAAGAAAGAAAAAGAAGGAAAGAAAGAAAGAAAGAATGAATGAATAAATGAATGGAAATAAAAAGAAAGAAAGGAAGAAAAGAAATAAAGTAGGAAAAGAAATGAAAAGAAACAAACAAACAAGGTATGAAAATGAAAAGAAAGAAAAAGAAAGAAAGAAAGAAGAAAAGAAAGAAAGAAAGAAAGAAAGAAAGAAAGAATGGAAAGAAAAAGAAAGAAAGAAAGAAGAAAAGTAGGAAAAGAAATGAAAAGAAACAAACAAACAAACAAGGTATGAAAATGAAAAGAAAGAAAGAAAGAAGAAAAGAAGAAAGAAAGAAAGAAAGAAAGAAAGAAAAAAAGAATGGAAAAAAAAGAAAGAAAGAAAGAAGAAAAGTAGGAAAAGAAATGAAAAGAAACAAACAAACAAACAAGGTATGAAAATGAAAAGAAAGAAAGAAAGAAAGAAAGAAGAAAGAAAGAAAGAAGAAAAGAAAGAAAGAAAGAAGGAAAGAAGGAAAGAAAGAAAGAATGAATAAATGAATGGAAATAAAAAGAAGAAAGAAAGAAGAAAAGTAGGAAAAGAAATGAAAAGAAAAAACAACAAACAAGGTATGAAAATGAAAAGAAAGAAAGAAAGAAAGAAAGAAAGAAAGAAAAAGAAAGAAAGAAAGAAAGAAAGAAAGAAGAAAGAAAAAGAATGAATAAATGAATGGAAATAAAAAGAAAGAAGAAAGAAGAAAAGTAGGAAAGAAAATGAAAAGAAAGAAACAAACAAACAAGGTATGAAAATGAAAAAAGAAGAAAGAAAGAAAGAAAGAAGAAAGAAGAAAAGAAAGAAAGAAAGAAGAAAAGAAAATAGAAAGAAAAAAAAAAGAAAGAAAGAAGAATAAATGAATGGAAATAAAAAGAAAGAAAGAAAGAAAGAAAGTAGGAAAAGAAATGAAAAGAAACAAACAAACAAACAAGGTATGAAATGAAAAGAAGAAAGAAAGAAAAGAAAGAAAAAGAAAGAAAGAAAGAAAGAAAGAAAGAAAGAAGAAGAAGAGAAGAAAGAAAGAAGAAAGAAAGAATAAATGAATGGAAATAAAAAGAAAGAAAGAAAGAAAGAGTAGGAAAAGAAATGAAAAGAAGAAAGAACAAACAAGGTATGAAAATGAAAGTAAGAAAGAAAGAAAGAAAGAAAGAAAGAAGAAAGAAAGAAGAAAAGAAAGAATGAAAGAAAGAATAAATGAATGGAAATAAAAAGAAAGAAAGGAGAAAAGAAATAAAGTAGGAAAAGAAATGAAAAGAAAGAAAGAAAATGTTTGCTGCAAAAGAACGAACAGCTAAAAAATGATTAAAGAAAAAAAAAAGGAAAGAAAGAAGAAAAGAAGAAGAAGAAAAGAAGAATTTAGTTGCATAATTTATGAGAAAGAACAGATAAAAAATGATAAAAGAAAGAAAGGAAAAAGGAAAAAAAGAAAGAAAAAAGAAAGAAAGAAAGAAGCAAACAAACTAGCATACAGACAAACAAACAAAACGAACAATGTGTTGAAAAATTAATGAGCTGACCCCTTCCCCTAAAAAAAACCCAAGGAAATAATAAAGAAAATCAACCTAATTTAACTAAAACGTTCAAATGAGGGAGAAAATGTAAGTTAGATAAAATAAAATGATTGAAAAGAGGAAAGGAAAAACGGGGGTAGATGTCAGGATAATTATTTTTTTTTTTTTGTTTTTGATATTTTTTATTTCTCTTGAAGATTAAGACTAAAAAAGGACAGCCTGTTTCTAACATTTCAGCCATCTTTCTTCCAGACGTCTTCTCCATTTTATTTTTTTACATTGCCTGCTTAGCAGAAAGCAAAGCAGCTGTTAAAGATGTCAACACGAAAGGCCTATTTTGCGATGAAAAACAGGAGCCAGTAAAGAAAAAAAAACAAAACGGGGTGGGGGTTGCATATAAACCTCGTGACCAATATCACTAGGGTGAGTCAAAAGTTTTGCAATATTTGCATACGTGTTAGTTTCAGGGTATAAACGCCGAGAACAGGGGGGGGGGTCTAATCAAACTAATGCCACATCGAGAGTATAATCCGGGGCTAGATCCTTTGAATTATTAATGTTCCGATCCATAGTCCCAATTTTCTACCCTCTAGGCATAAAATAATCCCAGACGGGTTGACATGCCGTTAAAATCAATCAATATAATCAATTGTTAATAAAATCTACATCGGATTGTTTCAAAGACATTTTAGGTTGGAGGGGTGACTGAAATTATCGAATATCAACTCACACAACATTACGCCACCCCAACATCTTTACTTACTTTTACATTTCAATTTAAACTGGTTACTACACTATCCAATTAAATAATGGCCAGGCATTTATTACACCAAACTTTATCTGACAAAAGGTCATAAAAAATTGAGCATTTGCTACTCTAGAAATTGGTTCAAAAGTCAAACTAGCTAACAAATATTTTTTCCAAATTTAATCTAATCTAGGGATCCACAACATCAGTGGTGATCCCAGTAAAGATCAAACTCTCTACAAATCAAATGATCTGAAAGACTAACTGGTTAACCATCACTCTAAGAGCCTAACCTGAGTAAACATTGAAAAGCTCAGAAGTGGTCAGCTATTTAAATATGCTAATGAGAGGGAGGGAGCTGGTTAAAAAAACATAGATATTTGTCAAGGTATTGCTGAGCGATGAAGGGGAAGTTTGATGGTGATACCAGAGTATATTCACAAAGCAGCTAGACATTAACTACTGGTAAATAAATCTCTAGGAATAATGAATTATTTTTTGTTTCATAACGTGATAAGGGGTAGATTTGACAACTCACATTGACGTGATGGGGTGCTAGAGATAATAAACAGAACATATAGAAACTTTCTTTGTTTCATAATGTAAGATTAAAAATTATTTGTCAACTCATTTCTGCATAGGGAAGGTGTACCTGAGATGACAGACAACAGACACAAACAGAAAATCATTGAAACCGGATTGTTAAATAAACAGAGATTATATCTGGTATTTCTTGAAAAGTGCTGAAACATTTTACTTTTTCTTTTGGTTTAAAAGTGCCAAAACTTTGATTTTTTCTTTGAATTTATTGCAATTTAATAATAAAATACAATAAAATTGAAAAAAACAGGAATCTTGAAAAGTGAAGAACGAAAATGGGAATTTACCAAAAAGTAAAAACGAAATTAAGGGAAATTTGAAACGGATAATTTGTCGCCCTATATTTTGTACTAATTCATATATCACACTATCATATTTGTATTCATTTTGTAAAAAAAAAAAGTAGCAGCCCCTCAGCTATATTGTAGATTAGTATTAGAACTATTAGAAATCACCCCCACCTCATGTCACTTTGTGTCCGCTGAGCTAACCCTTTCCTCCAGGATGAAATGGTCCTTGCGACTCCTTGAGATGGAGCCACCTGTAGAGTTCAATACCATACGAAAACGAGTGCTCATAATAATTATTTATTGCTATTAAAATCGCTTATATCACAAATCAACGTAACAGTTTAAAATGTGGAAGTTATATCTGTATTTCAATAAATTTTCAAGTTGTAATAAGTAATTGAGAGTTACCTCCCCTGTTTTATTATTACCTCCCCTTTGTGTAAAACTTTAACTTTCTGAAAGTATATAAACGCCCAAGAAATTGCCACTGTATTCTAAGTAGAATAAAGCTTTCTCAATCCCAGCCGTGTGTGTTCATTTATTAGTACAATGTATCGTTATAAATTTAGTAATGTTAAATTTTTTTAAGTGTTAGTGTTTTTTAAGTGTTAGTCGCGGAAAAAAATAACTAGAAATACTAACTGAAATTAAATTAGTATTTCTAGTTTTTTTTTTTTTTCATGGTTCGTGGTCAATATAGACTGAATAAAACTTTGGCAGGGTGAATAAAACATTGTATCTAGATGTTGCATAGGAACTAAGTTGGGTCGTATTAGTAGTCGTTAGTAGTAGTAGCCGTCGTTAGTTCAAAGTAACAACATACGAAAGTCGTATAGTCAAAAAGGGGTTGTTTATTTCTTTCTAGGCTCGTGGGTTCTTTTTCAGAGAAGGAGAGTGAGAGTGTAAGGTAAATCTGTTTTATCGTAAATCACGTTCATGCACGCTGTTCGTTGCTAGCCTAGACATGTCACGACGTAGCCCTAACACGTCTGACCCTTCTCGGGTCCGGCGAAAGAGAGCCGAATTTTCTTTACTTCCGTTTGTGTATCGGGGGTGGAAAAAAAACTAGAAATACTAATTTAATTTCAGTTAGTATTTGTAGTTTTTTTTTTTTGTTTTGTTTTTGGGGTTTTTTTGTCGCGACTAACACTTAGTCTGCTGAGAAAGATGAAGAATAGACTAAAGGATGAGTTTAAAAGGTTTGATTTGGCCGTTTGAAAATCAATGTTTCTTAGTAGCACATTTAGAAGAGCAGCTGGTGCGTTTAATCAAGTTCCTTTTTATAAGTATCTGTTTAAAAAAAATAACATTACTAAATTTATAACGATACATTGTACTAATAAATGAACACACACGGCTGGGCTTGAGAAAGCTTTATTCTACTTAGAATACAGTGGCAGATTCTTGGGAGTTTATATACTTTCAGAAAGTTAAAGGTTTACACAAAGGGGAGGTAATAATAACGGTTCAAAATTCTTCACCTAATAAGCCGTGTGTGTTCATTCATTATCAAAAAGTCAGCTTAGTACCTCGATCGTCTTTCATTACACAAAAATAAAAGTGGGTCTCTTTTTCTATTGACATTTAGCTCCAAAGTTTATACTTCTATTTTTTACAATCTTGTTAGAACCTCTCGCCTACACCAGCAAGTGTACTATGCACGCATGAATATTGTTTGTTATGGATATTGTTTTTTTTATTATTACTAGCAAATATATGCACCCTCCGGGTGCAAGTATTTAAGTTTTAATGTAATAAAATATTATATCAAATTAGAAAGGCTAATGAAACTAAATAAGAATGCAGATAAAAAGATTTGAACATAGAACAACTGAAACTTACTCGTCCGTCACTTCCGTCTTTCATTGCTAATTTTTTCTAATTTAACTATTTAGTTAAAGTAGGAAGTAAAGAATAAAATTACAGTTATTTCTTCTTGTTAATGGATTTTTTAAAAGATTTATTGAAGAGATTTTTGCTCATATTCATTAAGATAAAACCAAACAGTTAGAAATCAATAATACTAAACACATATTTATTAAAATCAAATTTTTAATATCAATATGCAAATTAGCCTTCCCATTCACATTGTAAACCGCTATTTTGTTGTATATAATACAATTGAATGTCATCAGTATGTAGATATGGTTAACAGTGGCTTCGGCCACTGGACTATTGATATAATTAACGGCGTCGATCCCAGGAGGCCATCCTCCCCAGGCAACACCTGCCCCCTTGATTTAAAGGGGCAGGGCTGGGTTTATTGCCCAGTGCCTGAGGGCCCCCCTTGAGGGGGAATGCCGACGGGATCGACGCAATTTTTCACCCGCCACCCCATGAGCTTCGGTTTGTGGGTGGTCCCACATAAATAGGGCCTTGTGTCTGACCCGTACAAGTGGGGTACGTGGAAAATATCATGTAGATATGGTCAACAGTATAAATAATGTAAAACAATTTTATTAATAATTGAGGTTTAAGATAAAATAATAATCATGGAGAATGTGACGTAAATAACTAATGGAATTGTGACTTGAGTAGTAATATAGTTTCGGTTACAGACAGAAAAACACACAATCTCCATTATAATAAGATAATAAAACAAATAACTGAAGACAAAAGATAAACATAAAATTGAATTCTTGAGATGTGACATTTGTGTCACTTATTTTACAGTGTTAAAAACCGAATGAAGATCTGCCCTAAATTCCGATCGCATGTTTTTTTATGCGTGAGAACGACAAAGCGACCCCCCCCCCCAAAAAAAAAACATATGGGCAACAACCTTGGGTACCATGTTTGTGTATGCGATAAAATATCACTAAAAATGTCTTTGCTGGCACTGGTTAATTTCACCAAGATATTCTGTTAGATCCATTCATTCATAGTTACAATGGACACTTGAATACTTCCGGTTAATTTCAAATGAATTCCAATTTTTTGTACATATTTCAAACTACTTCCGGTTATCAATGCAAATCTTCAATTCCGGTTATCGATGGATCTTATATATAACTTCCGGTTATCCATGCAGATTTTACATTCTGGTTGCTGAACATTTTGAAATTACTTCCGGTTATCTATGGATCTTATATATTACTTCCTGTTATCCATGCAAATTTTAAATTCTGGTTGCCTGAACATTTTGAAATTACTTCCGGTTATCTACGCATTTTGAAAACACTTCCGGTTATGTATGTATCTTATATATTACTTCCGGTTATCGATGCAGATTTTAAATTGTGGTTGCCTGAACATTTTGAAATCACTTCCGGTTATCCCTTTCTTATTTCTTCCGGAAATCAGATCAAATAATGTGTGCGTCTACAGGAAAATATGACAGAAACCTTTAACTATGTAACGTAGGTTTATGGTGTCACCCTTTATTGTCATTACTCCCCGGTTCACCCTGACACGTTGTATGGCATGTCAACCCATCTGGGATTATTTTATGCCTAGAGGGTAGAAAATTGGGACCATATGACGTTTAGGCACCCCTTTTTATCTCTAACCCTAACCCCTAACCATAACCCTAACCCTAACACCTAACCCCTACCCTAACCCCTAACAAACAACCGGATATTGACCGGTGTAAATGAAAACATGTCCTTTCTTAATCGAGATCAAAAAGGGGTGCCTAAAGGTAATATGGTCCCAACTAAGTATAAAGTGTTTGTTTACAATGGTTGTAGAGGTACTTTCTTGTGTCCTGCATTAAATGGAGACAATAATTGTTAAACTGACTTTGATATCTTATTATAATGGAGATTGTGTGTTTTTCTGTCTGTAACCGAAACTAAATCACTACTCAAGTCACAATTCCCTTAGTAATTGACGTCACATTCACCATGAATTTATCCTTATTTTAACCTCAATTATAAATAAAATTGTTTTTCATTATTTATACTGTTAACCATATCAACATGATATTTACCGCGTACCCCACTTGTACGGGTCAGGCACAAAGTCCCTATTAACGTGGGACCACCCACAAGCCGAAGCTCATGGAGTGGCAGGTGAAAAATTGCGTCGATCCCGTCGGCATTCCCCTCAAGGGGGCGCCTCAGGCACTGGGCAATAACCCAGCCCTGCCCCTTTAAATCAAGGGGCAGGTGTTGCCTGGGGGGATGGCCCCCTGGATCGACGCCGTTAATTATATCAATGGTCCAGAGGCCGAAGCCACTGTTGACCATATGAACATACTAATAACATGCAATTATATTTATATATACAACAAAATAGCGGTTTACAGTGTGAACGGGAAGGCTAATTTGCATATTGATATTAAAAATGTAATTTTAATAAATATATGCTTAGTATTATTGGTTTCTAACTGTTTGGTTTTATTTTAATGAATATAAGCAAAAATCTCTTCAATGAATCTTAAATGAAATCCATTAACAAGAAAAAATAACTGTCATTTTATTCTTTACTTCCTCTTTTAACTAAATAATTAAATTAGAAAAAATAACAATGAAAGACGAGAAATACCTGCCCCCTCGATTTAAAGGGGCAGGGCTGGGTTTATTGCCCATTGCCTGAGGCGCCCCCCTTGAGGGGAAATGCCGACGGGATCGACGCAATTTTTTCACCTGCCACTCCATGAGCTTCGGCTTGTGGGTGGTCCCACGTTAATAGGGACTTTGTGCCTGACCCGTACAAGTGGGGTACGCGGTAAATATCATGTAGACCTGGTCAACACCGGGGGTCCAGTGGCTTCGGCCCTGGATCTTTACAAGTTAATAGCGTCGATCCCAGGGGGCCATCCCCCCAGGCAACACCTGCCCCCTCGATTTAAAGGGGCAGGGCTGGGTTTATTGCCCAGTGCCTGAGGCGCCCCCTTGAGGGGAAATGCCGACGGGATCGACGCAATTTTTCACCCGCCATCCCATGAGCCTTGGCTTGTGGGTGGTCCCAAATAAATAGGGCCTTTGTGCCTGACCCGTACAAGTGCGGTACGAGGAAAATATCATGTAGATATGGACAACACTAATAAAAAGGTGAAGCAATTTTATTAATAATTGAGGTTTAAATATAAATAAAATCATTGAGAATGTGATGTATAATAACTAAGGGAATTGTGACTTGAGTAGTAATATAGTTTCGGTTACAGACAGAAAAACACACAATCTCCATTATAATAAGATTTTTTTTGTCGTTAATTGTTTTATTTTCATAGTTTCCTCCGGACATACCAACTGCCCTTTATATAGAGAGAGATAAATAAGAATACAACACACAGAAAAAACTGAAAGAATGCAGTTTGTTGTTATATATCATTAAACCATTGGTTTTAGATTGCGAGTTGTCGGCTTGTAAAGGTCGAATGTGATGAATAATCTGCACTGTGTTCATTGCAGCTTTAAACTGAACTGAAGATAACACATTTTAAATCAACGCAGCAAGTTGTTTACAAGTCGCATTGAAGAAATTCATTCAGCCGGAAAGGAATCTGACGCCAAATGAGTTAGGAAAAAATGCACTCAATATATCTACATATATAATTTTATGCATCAAGAAATATATTGGCAATATATAAATATGTTTAAGCATTCTTAGTTGCAATATATACATTTATTTAAGCATTCTTTGATGTAATATATACATTCGTTTAAGTATTCTTAGTTACAATATATACATTCATTTAAGCATTTTTATTTGCAATATATAGATTCATTTAAGCATTCTTAGTTGTAATATATAGATTCATTTAAACATTCTTAGTTTAATATATACATTCATTTAAACATTCTAAGTTGCAATATATACGCATATATACATTCATAAGCATTCTTAGTTTCAATATATAGATTCATTTAAGCATTCTTAGTTGCAATATATACATTCATTTAAGCATTCTTAGTTGCAATATATACATTCATTTAAGCATTCTTAGTTGCAATATATACATTTATTTAAACATTTTTATTTGCAATATATAGATTCATTTAAGCATTCTTAGTTGCAATATATACATTCATTTAAGCATTCTTAGTTGCAATATATACATTCATTTAAGCATTCTTAGTTGCAATATATACATTCATTTAAGCATTCTTAGTTGCAATATATACATTTATTAAACATTTTTATTGCAATATAGCATTCATTAATATATAGATTCATTTAAGCATTCTTAGTTTCAATATATAGATTCATTTAAACATTCTTAGTTGCAATATATACATTCATTTAAACATCCTAAGTTGCAATATATACATTCATTTAAGCATTCTTAGTTTCAATATATAGATTCATTTAAGCATTCTTAGTTGCAATATATACATTCATTTAAGCATTCTTAGTTGCAATATATACATTCATTTAAGCATTCTTTGTTGCAATATATACATTCATTTAAGCATTCTTAGTTTCAATATATAGATTCATTTAAACATTCAATATATACATTCATTTAAACATTCTTAGTTGCAATATATACATTCATTTAAGCATTCTTAGTTGCAATATATACATTCATTTAAGCATTCTTAGTTGCAATATATAGCAATATATACATTCATTTAAGCATTCTTAGTTGCAATATATAGATTCATTTAAACATTCTTAGTTGCAATATATACATTCATTTAAGCATTCTTAGTTGCAATATATACATTCATTTAAGCATTCTTAGTTGCAATATATACATTCATTTATTTGCAAACATTTAAGCATTTTTATTGCAATATATAGATTCATTTAAGCATTCTTAGTTCAATATATAGATTCATTTAAACATTCTTAGTTGCAATATATACATTCATTTAAACATTCTAAGCAATATATACATTCATTTAAACATTCTTAGTTGCAATATATACATTCATTTAAACATTCTAAGTTGCAATATATACATTCATTTAGCATTCTTAGTTGCAATATATACATTCATTTAAGCATTCTTAGTTGCAATATATAAATTAATTTAAGCATTCTTAGTTGCAATATATACATTCATTTAAGCATTCTTTGTTGCAATATATACATTCATTCAAACATTCTTAGTTGCAATATATACATTCATTTAAGCATTCTTAGTTGCAATATATACATTCATTTAAGCATTCTTTTTCTTAGTTGCAATATATACATTCATTTAAGCATTCTTAGTTGCAATATATACATTCATTTAAGCATTCTTAGTTGCAATATATACATTCATTTAAGCATTCTTATTCAATATATACATTCATTTAAGCATTCTTAGTTGCAATATATACATTCATTTAAGCATTCTTAGTTGCAATATATACATTCATTTAAGCATTTTCTTAGTTGCAATATATACATTCATTTAAGCATTCTTAGTTGCAATATATACATTCATTTAAGCATTCTTAGTTGCAATATATACATTCATTTAAGCATCTTAGTTGCAATATAGCATTCTTAGTTGCAATATATACATTCATTTAAGCATTCTTAGTTGCAATATATACATTCATTTAAGCATTCTTAGTTGCAATATATACATTCATTTAAGCATTCTTAGTTGCAATATATACATTCATTTAAGCATTCTTAGTTGCAATATATACATTCATTTAAGCATTCTTAGTTGCAATATATACATTCATTTAAGCATTCTTTTGCAATATATACATTCATTTAAGCATTCTTAGTTGCAATATATACATTCATTTAAGCATTCTTAGTTGCAATATATACATTCATTTAAGCATTCTTAGTTGGCAATATATACATTCATTTAAGCATTCTTAGTTGCAATATATACATTCATTTAAGCATTCTTAGTTGCAATATATACATTCATTTAAGCATTCTTAGTTGCAATATATACATGTTGCAATATATACATTCATTTAAGCATTCTTAGTTGCAATATATACATTCATTTAAGCATTCTTAGTTGCAATATATACATTCATTTAAGCATTCTTAGTTGCAATATATACATTCATTTAAGCATTCTTAGTTGCAATATATACATTCATTTAAGCATTCTTCATTAGTTGCAATAATAATTCATTCTTAGTTGCAATATATACATTCATTTTTTTAAATTGCAACATATAAATTCGTTTAAGTATTCTTATTTGTTTGAATCTTTTAGTTGAGGCATGATCATTTGTATTTTCGGACTGTTGTCATCATCTTTATTGTCATATACACAACGTTTCACCCGATGTGCCCTCTGGACTTCTTCAGATCTTTCTGGTCGAGCTCGAGAACTTTCTCGAACTCAGGAACCTTTGTTCAATGCACCGGGGGGGGGGTAGACTGCTCTCAATCCGTTAACCTTCACTGCATACAAGTGTTAAGCTATATTAAATATTGTATCGTTGGTGAGATAGTCTAGCAGACCATTAATTGTGAATGTGATTCTTACCGGGTGCTCCATGCCTCTGGCCTTGTGTCAAGCTAAGCTAAGATTACTATATTCTTTTGCTACATTTGTTTATCTGACTAATGCATATTGTTTATTGACCTTATTAATTGCAGTGATGGGAGAGCCGCGGTAAGCGGCCTAAAGTAGGCAAAGTGTTAAATTTATATTGTTTATTGACTTTACTAAATGCAGTATTGGGAGAGCCGCGGTAAGCGGCCCAAAGTAGGTAAAATGTTAAATTTATATTGTTTATTGACTTTACTAAATGCAGTATTGGGAGAGCCGCGGTAAGTGGCCCAAAGTAAGCAAAGTGTTAAATTTATATTGTTTATTGACCTTACTAAATTAAAATTTAAAAACATTTTAAGTTTTCAGTAAAGAGTTCGATTTACAAAATAAGTATAACTCTAAACGGGGTCCTTACTCTTTGCCTACAAGATTGACTAAACTGAATATTTGTCTTTTTAAAACTGTGTAAAGTAGGCATATACATGCATTTACCCAACCCCTCCACAACGGGCAGGATGTGACACAAGGTTAATTTTAAAGTGGAGTAAAACTAGTATTATCTGCGTTATTCAGACTATTGTCCTCATCTTCATTGTTATCTGTACAACGTTTCGGCCGATGTGCCCTCCAGCCTTCTTCATGTATTTCTTGTCGGATTCGGGAACCTTCTCGGACTCTCTAGACTGCAGGTTCAATCCTGGCCAAGGGTAGCAGTAACATAAAATAATAATTAACACAGTTTAACACTTGTACCCCAGCTATGGTTAGCAGAATGAGAACAGGATACCCCCGTGAACTGAATAAAAGGTTAGGTTCAAAGTTCTGTGATGGCTCCGATTATGACAAGAAGATTCCTGAGTTCGAAAAGAAGGTTCCCGAGTTCGAAAAGAAGGTTCCTAAGTCCGAAAAGAAGGTTCCCGAGTCCGAAAAGAAATTCCTGAAGAAGGCCGGATGGCATATCGGCCGAAACGTTGTACAGATAACAATGAAGATGAGGACAATAGTCCGAATAACGCAGATAATACTAATCATCAAGCCTTGTCTCAAACATTCAGAGAAATAGTACAGATAACAATGAAGATGAGGACAATAGTCCGAATAACGCAGATAATACTAATCATCAAGCCTTGTCTCAAACATTCAGAGAAACGGAGTAAAACTGGTTTGAATTTGGATTTCCCTTCTCCTAGACTAGTGACCTTACTAAGGTTAAAGTACCCAGACTGCTCTAATTTTTCCATAGCTGGAAGTGCAGATTGTTCCATGTCATTCCCAGGGGCATTAGCACAAAGTGAGGGGGTTGAGATACACTTTGGTACAAACAGTTTTTCTTATCTGTGGTTGACAAGAAATAATAGAAAAAAAAATTTCCCCCTTGTTTTTAGTGAAGTATTTCTTCCTAATAATTTTGTTCCGGTTGAGCTTCCATATTAAATAGTTTATAAGTTGTCAAATTGAAACGCTTCGTATTTCATTGCTTGCAGATGTATCGTGCGTCTTTGACAACAAATGGCGGAAAGAACTTGCCTAAAATTCTTCAGAAAAAGCTTAGCAAGTCTATACAGTTAAGTAGTGATAAGAATGCGAAACTTCTCAAATTTCGCTAACCAAAACATTTTTCTGTCTGTGGTTGTTTTAGATTTTTTTTTTTAATTTGCTGTTTTTGTTGTGTTTGTTTTTTTTTTAATTACTTTCCTTTTACTTTTTTTTATTTAATTTTAATTTTTTTTTTTTTTTTTTTTTTTTTTAGTTTCTGTTCCTGTCGTTTTTTTTTAACACTCACTTAAGTAAGTAAAATTCAAATTCTAAAAAGAAAAAAGAAAGAAAAAAGAAAGAAAGAAAGAAAAAAGAAGGAAAGTGTAAGAAAGAAAGAAAGAAAGAAAGAAAGAAAATGGAAAGAAAAGGAAAATAAAAGAAAGGAAAGAAGAAAAAGAAAGAAAGAAAGAGAGAAAGAAAGAAAGAAATAATGGAAAGGAAAGGAAAGAAGAGAAAGAAAGAAAGAACAGAAATATACCAAATCCTCTTTTCCTCCATTCACATTGCCTACATCCATTTTATTTCCTTTTTATTTACTTAAGGGAAATAACTCCATTTTTTTCTCATATTTTCAGTTGTTTTTCGTACATCAACACCATCATCATCATCATCATCATCATCTGATACAAATAATTTTCAAACGATCTATTTGACTCATAGCTGGGACTCTAACTCCCAGGTACACTTTGACCCGGAGTGGTAGTACCCACTCTGGGTCAGAGTGGACCTGGGAGTAATGGCAAACAAGTGGTATCCCACAATCCGCGGAGCTCCCAGAACGCAGTTTGGTGTCATGCCTAGGACAGTCCATTGACAGGGGATACAGTCAACGTATTCTAAGCCTTGTCGACGAGATGGATGGGGGCTACTGGTGTGGGGAGGAATGACAGAAAATTCTCTTCGCCTGATTAGTCATGAAGAATCATTGCAACTGAATCAATGCGCATGCGTGTTTTGCTTCTTTAAAAAATAAATCTTTGAAAATTTTTCAATCGAAAAAAGAATTGAATTATAGTTAAAATTTGCGTAATTTTAATTACCACCCTGGCGCAACACCATGAAGCCAAGAAGTCCAGAAGAAAGCGCCGGCAACAAAGCACCGGCACATCAACATCTTCAGGGACATCTGTGGTCAAGAATGTTTTTCAAACATTGGACTTCACAGTCACAGGAGGACTGCTATGCCAATGACTGAATTTTAATTACAAAATAAATGTTTAAAATAACATTATATCTACTCTGTATGGGGGTTGCCCGTGGTGTAATGGTTGTCGTCGAAGGAAATGGACACAGTGACACGGGTTCAAATCCTGGGCGAGGCTGGTTGCATTTCATATGGCACTGATACCTGTTTTCCCTCCAACTATGGGTAAATAGAAGGGCCGACTAGGTACTTCAACTTTGATACGGCACCTTTTCTAGGAAAAGGAAAACTGTGAATTCAAACCTAGTAAACACTTCTTTAAAAAAAATTGATCCTGTGTCACATCCTGCTCGTTCGGAGGAATTATAAGATACATATAATATTTACCACGTACCCCACGTGTACGGGTTAGGAACAAGGCCCTATTAATGTGGGACCACCCACAAGCTGTGACTCATGGGTGGAGGGTGCAAAAATGCGTTGATCCCTTCGACATTCCCCCTCAAGGGGGCGCCTCGGACACTGGGCAATAAACCCAACCCTGCCCCTTTAAATCGAGGGGGCAGGTGATGCCTGAGGGGATGGCCCCTGGGATCAACGCTGTTAATTACTTCACCGATCTAGAGGCCGAAGCTCACTGACCCCCGGCTGGGCCAAGTAAATACATATATCTACTGTATATATTCGTGTAATGAACGACTTTTTTTGACCAATTTTTCACCTAAAATATTGTTGCAAGATGGGTACATTATCCTGACATTTGTGAGCTAGGACTACTAATGGAAGGAGGAGGAAGAAATAAGAGATGATAATGGTTTAAGGGATAGTGATGAGCCAACGCAGGATGAACGATGGTTTGACCGTAGCGTGACCCCGAACTGAGAATTGAGTGTGAGCCGGAAGTTTCGGGTGTTGACCGGAAGTCACGTGGTGACGTGGAACAACGAGGAAAGGGATCGGCCTCTTTTTGCTTTCGGACGCGTAGGGGAACGGACGGGTCTCTGGACCCTAGCATGGAGTCACAGTAGTTTAACAGTTTCTCTCTCTCTCTTTTTCTCTCTGCCTTTCCTCCTCTCCGATACAGCACACGAGACGAACCTACCCTGGGAATAAAGGCTGGCAGTTGTGACGACATGTTTCTCGTGTTATAATTTCTATCAACACCATTTTAGCACTGTGAATTTGGAGGTACGTGGACGAGACTCGCTATACAATATATACGCCGCCGCTACCTGACACATATCGTAGTAGCGCTCGGAAAAAAGGGACAATGCGGCTTATATCATTTTGGTACCGTGAAAATATACCACAACAGTACAATATAACGGGTCGTTCATTACACGAGGTATGTGTTTTGAAACATTCAAGCTTACCTTTCTAGACTGAACTTATATGATAAAAAACAACTTTTGTAGTTGAAATGGGTCGTTCATTATTCGAGTATATAGGGTTGTCGTCTTAGGAAATGGAATCAACAACCCGAGTTCAAATCCTGGACGAGGCTATTTTCCCACCCAGGATTTATAGACTAGCCTAAGTCACGTGGTTTATTACTTCGCCAATCACCAAACGTACTGCGTGGCTGATACACTACTTAAACCCCCACACTGGCCATAATTCTAATTGCACTCATTGAGGAGGGACTTACAATACCAGACGATTACCAATACTCAGGAATCTTTACCAAGGGATTTACCAAGGATCCAATTCCACTGGACAAGCGCTCTGGCTTTAAGGTCTACAGAATGGCAAAACAGAGTATAACACTATTTGGGAAACGAATGAATCTCTCTCTCTCTCTCTCTCTCTCTCTCTCTCTCTCTCTCTCTCTCTCTCTCTCTCTCTCTCTCTTCCCCAGCAACAACTAAATAGTAGGACAGACTGGGTTCTTTAACAAGACTAG
>CM042173.1:17549150-17556650 GCA_023376005.1 Doryteuthis pealeii
TATATATATATATATAGCTTTCAGAAATCTTCTGACGAAGGGATCTTTATCCCGAAATATTAATAATAAATCAAAGGTAAACAAACAACACCATAGTTACCTAATTTTCCTTTACACTTGCATTGTGATAGCCTTCAAAACCAACCACCAAACCAATACAAACACAATGCTTCATGCAAATTATAAAACTCTTTCATAAAACTCGTACATATATATATATATATATATATATATATATATATATATATATATATATATATATATATATATAATTATGAATGCAATGACCACACACGTGAAATCGACTGCTATTAATCGGTGTCTCGATTAATTCAGTGGATTTAAACCTGAAGATCCTTATGGTGAGTAGGTTATCTCTTGTACCCATTTTATAATAAACCAACTTTTCCTTTATATATATAATATATATATATAATATATATATATATATATATATATAATAGTTCATCAGTACAATGTAACAGCAAAATAACTTTAATATTGCTGAAATTTATTGTAAACATTTTGACGTGGTTTTGTTGCTTTTGTCCATCCATATGTCCGAATGGACACTTTAGCTTGAGAACTAACGTTCTCTCGATTCTGTATTCAATGTTTGTTCATATATGTTTATGTTTCGATATCAAAGTATTTTTGCTGTTTCTTGCATTTCGAGAAAATAAAGTAAGCAAATATTCACCATATTTCTTTTAATTATTAATTCTTTTGAAGAAGATGACGCCTGTGTTTTTGGGGTTTTTTTATTCCACGGACGTTAACCTAAAATTTGACGAATGAATGTCACTCTTAGAAGCATAGAGTCACACCCTCCTACACATGTTGATTTGGTTTGGTTTATTTTGTTTTACGGCATATCAACCTCAGTGGGTCATTTAATGCCGATAAAGTTTTGAAATAAATCAATTCTTAATGGATAATACAATTTTTTATAAATACATTTTTCTATTTAACCCATAGATGGGACCCTAACATGTACTACCACTCCGGGTCAGAGTGGACCAGGGAGCAATGGTGATGAAGGGGTGCTCCACATTCCCCAAACCTCCAAAACTGGAACCTCACCATCAGATAGAGTTTAACGTCATTCCCAGACATGTAGACCCGCATCCACCGCCTTCTAGCACCCATATGATAAAAAGGGGTTGGGGCTTGCCATAAGGACAATAGGGTTGGGAAAATCATATAGGTGCTAGGGCTTGACGTGACCAGCCGATTGATCGGAGAGGGCCTCTCCGACCGCCCGTCTAGCCCAAGATAGGGCCAAAGTGGAGTATTGCACGTCATGAACTGCTCATCCACCTGGGCTCTATCCTTAAGCATCACGGGTCGCCACCCACGGCCAACAGGTGGCCCCATTGGGGGAGTCTTACCCCTCCGCAGAGGTGCAGTCAGTGCATTCTAACGCCCCAGCCGACAGGGCGGACACATGTTGATATATATATATATATATATATATATATATATATATATATATACAAGACCCATAAACTTGTTGGATTTCCGTTGTAACCACGGTCCATGATTATATCGATCCTTTTATTTAGGAATGAATGAAAGATTATAATATATATATATATATATATATATATATATATATATATATATATATATATATATATTAATTGTGGTACACAGTAATAGCCTGTGTGGTTGTTTGCAGTTCCCGTAGTGCAACTGAAACCTGAAAATGCTAGCGTACCTGGGTGCCCATACTAGAATTTCAATAGCAACCGTTGCTAGGTGTGTTTATGGCATTTCAATTTGGGGGGGGGGCGGTGAGGGGCTTATCAATAGCTATTTAAATCATAAGTCCTTATTCAATCCACCTTTCTTCATTCAGAGTGAATAAGCAGGGGAAGGTTGAGCTAGAAGAGTATCAAACCAATTCAACAAACTTACGTATAAGAATAGCAAACTTACTGCCTTAGCGCTCAAGAACAAACACAGAACAATTGAGGAAGAAATTCAATAGCAATTATTGAAAAAAATTATAACTGTGTGAACATAAGTATTATCTGCGTTATTCGGACTATTGTCCTCATCTTAATTGTTATCTGTACAATGTCTCGTCTGATATGACATCCGGCCTTCTTCAGGTATTGTCCAATCGGTCACATGGCCTAGTGGATAAGGTAGTTAGGTTAAGACAGTTCTAAGTGACAGTTATTTCTGGATTCCAGGTCAATTCAATGTTTATATTTTTTTAAATGATTATTATAAAGAAATCAAAGAATCATTTTCACTGTTGTCAAGTGGAAAGATTTAATATCCTGTGGCAAGGCATTTCATTCTAGTCTTTATTTTATTTATTTATTTTTTTTATATTATACCCATATTGTATTTATCCCACACTTCCACAATAGGCAAAGAGGAAATAAATAGTACCACTATTTCTCAGAATTTTTGAGATGAGACTTGATAATTAGTATTATTTGGATTATTCTGACCATTGTCCTCAATTAGTATTATTATTAGTATTAGTATTATTTGGACTATTGTCCTCATCTTCATTGTTATCTGTACAACGTTTCGGTCGATGTGCCTTCCGGTCTTCTTCAGGTATTTCTTGTCGGACCCGGGAACTTTCTTGTCGTAATCGGGAACCTTCTTGTCGGAACATCATGGAACTTTGAATCTAACCCTTTATTCAATCCACAGTGGTATCCTTTTCTCATTCCGCTAACCATAGCCGGAGGGCACATCGGCCGAAACGTTGTACATATAACAATGAAGATGAGGACAATAGTCCGAATAACGCAGATAATACTAATCATCAAGCCTCATCTAAAACATTCAGAGAAATGAGTGAACATATTCAGGTACTGTTAAAACACCCTGAATATCAGCGTTTGTAATAACCATGAAATGACTGAAGAAATTCAATAAAACCACCCGTTTACCACCTATAATAGACATACCCCGAGAAAAAACACCATAAGTTGGATAAACAATCAGAAGTGTTAGCCCTAAATAGATCCTTGTAACGTAAAATATTCTAAAAATAATTTTGGATTTAAAAGTTTATTGTTTATTAAAAGTTTATTGCTTACGACGACTGTGTAATCTAATCTTTATTTTCATTTAAATTCTTTTTTTTTTTTTTACTACTGTTTACTACGACGACGACTGTTATCTAAATATTTCTTTTCCATTTTTATTCATTAATTTTGCCTTTTTTAAGTATTTTACGTTAAAAGTATCTTACGCTTGAATTATTCAAATTGATAAAAACTTGAATTTTGCCTTTTTGATTAAATTAAGTAAGAAAAGAAGAAAGTGATGCTATTTTACAAAAAAAAACTGTTTTTATATAAATTTCCCTTAAATATTGTCCGTATATGTTATTTTCACTAAAAAAAATATTTTTTTAAATAATTCCTTTAAATATTGCCCATCTATTAACAACAAAGTAAACAATAACATTATTATATTTTTTTACGATAAACGGTTTGATTATTTTGTTTTGTATCGTAAGAATATTGTTTTAAACAATTAGCGTTCGCGACGTAATTGACATTCTCTGTTTTTACTTGATTTCAACGTACTACTACTCCCCGCCCTGTCGGCTGGGGCGTTAGAATGCACCGACTGCACCTCTGCAGAGGGGTAAGACGCCCCCAATGGGGCCACCTGTTGGCCGTGGGTGACGACCCGTGATGCTTAAGGATAGAACCCAGGCGGTTGAGCAGTCCATGACTTGCAATACTCCACTTTGGTCCTTTCTTGGGCTATACGGGTGGTCGGAGAGGCCCCCTCCGATCAATCGGCTGGTCACGTCAAGCCCTAGCACCTATATGATTGCACCAACCCTATTGCCCTTATGGCAAGCCCTAACCCTTTTTATCATATGGGTGCTAGAAGACGGTAGCTGAGGGTCCTGGGAATGACGTTAAACTCTATCTGATGGTGAGGTTTCAGTTTTGGAGGTTTGAGGAATGTGGAGCATCCCTTCATCACCATTGCTCCCTGGTCCACTCTGACCCGGGCTGGTAGTACCTGTTAGGGTCCTATCTATGGATTAAATAAAAAAAATGTGTTTATAAAAAAAAATTGTGTATCCATTTAGAATTGATTTATTTCAAAACTTTATCAGCATTAAATGACCCACTGAGGTTGATATGCCGTAAAACAAAACAAACCAAACCAAACCACCCTGAACTATGAATGCATAGAATTTGTAAGTGGGTGGGTAAATGAAGCTTTGAAAAATCTGAATCAGTATTTATTGGGCGCTGGGTTGAGTTCTTGCCTCCACCCGGGTCATGACGTTAGCACGCCACTGCTTGTGACCTTATGTCACATCCTACCCGTGGCAAAATGGGTTAAATAGAAAAATGTATTTATAAAAAAATTGAGTATCCATTAAGAATGACTTTATTTTAAAATTCTATCGGCATAAATGACCCACTGAAGTTGATATGCCGTAAAACAAACCAAACCAAACCAAACAACTACTACTCTTTCCCCCTCTCAAAGAAACGCCTTGTCTTTCCTCCTCAATTTTAAAGATGTCATCAGGGGTTCCATTATTGATTTTTATTGAAATTTAATTAGCCAGTCCCGTTATTCAATCCATTATTGAATATTAACTTAACATGTGCATAAAGTTTCATGATGATCGGATCACTGATGTTGATGCGAACTGGTTATACACAGACAGAAATTCTAGAAATCCTGTAATGTTTTTTATATATCACTAAGAAATAAAGGTTTATATAATATATGGTGCGGTTAATTTTCATATTGGTTTTAACAAAACCGGGTTTAATTAATAATTACTTGATGTTATTGATCTTTAATATTTTTGTTTTATTCTCCAACGTATTAAAATCAATCCTATAAATGATTTTATATAGAAACCAATATAATTAAAATAAGTGTGATCTTTTTATCTGCGTTCTTATTTAATTTCGTCAGTCTTTCTAATTTAATATATTTCATTGCATTAAAACATAAATACTCCTGCCTGAGGGCGCATATTCATGTTAATATATATATATATATATATATATATATATATATATATATATATATATATATATATATTGTTTCACTCCTTCCTAAATAAAGAATCATCATGTGTTTGAAAATCACATAGGCGAGAAACTGACAGTTATCAAGCGCCGTTGACTTTGTCTTCGCTACCCTAATTTAGATATATATGCTCTATCAATGATACTGGGTCCTCTTTACTTATAAATATACCAAACTATATATATATATATATATATATATATATATATATATATATATATATATAAACAATTTTTTGGTACAGCTAAACTTGTATAAGATTTTGAAAAATAACGACATACTTTATTGATCAGCAAAATTTTCATTTTTCGAAAGAGAAAAGAAAAAAAAATAGAAACTTAAGGGCCCTTTCGACCGGTGCTTTGTCAAAAGTTTTAAATAAACCGAAACGTTTAAGTGTCGATAAATAAATTCATCTTATTTTTGGAACACTTGTTTTTTCAAATTTCTTAATATTGTCGGATTTATTTCCATATTTACTCCCATATATATATATATATATATATATATATATATATATATATGGGAAAGGTATGAATCCATATATTCTCCCTCCAGCTATGGGTTAAATAGTAGGGCAGACTGGGCCCTTCAGCCTTGGGTAGGTAACCAGTCTAGGAGAGGGATAACTCTGAATTCAGAATTCCTGAGGTCGGTCGTTGATTGGGTTTGTGGCAACCCTTGATGCACCAATTCTTTCCCATCGACTGTGCCAAAAAGTCTGGATGGTCCAACACAAGCGTTCACCACTATAAAAAAAACAAATCACTGTGTGGGTGTTCATTGTGTGTGTGTGAACCCTCATGCGTCGAAAATCGACGAGAGAGTCCATTATATATATATATATATATATATATATATATATATACATACGTACGTATGTGTATATATAGATATGTATGCGTATATTTATAGATGTGTACGCATTCGTACTACTTATGTTGACATGTGGATCAACTGCGATAAAAGTTGATATGCATCTTTCCATCTGTTTCTCACCGGACATCCTAACAGGCGAAACAGACGATGCTAATAATCGTTTTGTAGTGTACAAATAAAGGAGAGGCCGACCACTGACGCATTATCCACAGGGTTGACTAAGCTGAAGCCTAGAGGGCCCCCAAAAGCAGAGGCCCACCAGAATAGTACGAAAAGAGAGTGTGAAAGGGGGATGGGGGTGGCGATGGGTTCAAAGAAGCTCGAAGAAAGCCAGCAGATAAAAGAAAAAACCCTTGGGATGCTGCTACTCGAAAGTAGGTATATACCCATCCCGTTCGCCACAGGAAGGATGAAACACAAGGTCATTAGTATGGGGCATCCAGTGAGGATGAATCTCTCTATTCAGTAGTAATGGATCTGCGCGACTAGTCTGCTAATTATTACACCATGACAGGACGGTTTTATTTACCCTACCTCGAACTCGCTACTCAGTAGTAATGGAGACTAACTTGTTAACCATTACACCACGATGGGACGACTCTGCTGTTAGCCGGAAGTATGTTAAAAGAGTAGTAAAGTAGGTGAGGGGTAATTTTTTTTAACATACGGGTAGGATTTGACACAAGGTCACAAGTATGGGACATCCAACGAAGATCGAACTCGTTTGTTTCAAACTATTCTTCTTCTCCGGGAACTCACACACATGGGTTGGACGTTTATGTCTACACCTTCTCGTGTGGGGGCTTCGGCCCCCATTACAGCCACTAGTAAGTGACTTTAGTCGATGGACTCTCCATAACTATCCATTACTTTATATTACATTTTACTTTGTATACCTCCTTATATCTTATTCATGAATGTGTCCTTTTTTATATCTTTTTTGTATTTATCATTCTCCATTTGTACTGTATTAAAGTCCATGTTATGTTTTTCGGGTCGGAGTTGTTTTTCAACCAATTATAATTGATATTATAACTTTGAACCTTACAATATAATTTCATGGGCAGCACTTATTAAGTCACCCCACATGCGCTCGGGCATACAACCCAACCATATTTTCCATCCTCAGCGGTGCTAACAGCGAACTCCAACTACAAGTCCTTGAGTCACTCTATATCTCTCGTGTCCAGCCAGCTCTGTGTATACAAAAGCAGTTTCACCAGTTGCTTCTCTTCAACACCTCAAGCCTCAACCGTTCGTGTGGTGGAACCAGAAATTTTCGAACCCCTCCGCACGGTTCGTAATTTTTCTTATTTTCTCGTTTTTATTGAAAAAGGGAAAAAAAATAAAAATAAAAATAAAATTTACCTTTTTTCTCAATTATTCCACCATCGTATTTCCTACTGTCAATGTGTTTCTCTGATGAGGATTGTCCGAAAAAAAGATTTTATTTTAGATTATACATCTAATTACAAGGGTACCCTAACTTTCTTTTTTAGAAATTCTTTCCATCGCTTTTATGATGAATTCGCTTTTACGTGTCCTTATAAAATTTCAGTGGTTTGT
>CM042173.1:17561650-17594150 GCA_023376005.1 Doryteuthis pealeii
TTGTACAGATAACAATAAAGATGAGGACAATAGTCCGAATAACGCAGATAATACTAATCATCAAGCCTCATCTCAAACATTCAGAGAAACTCTTCATTGTACAGACAACAATGAAGATGAGGACAATAGTCCGAATAACGCAGATAATACTAATCATCAAGCCTCATCTCAAACATTCAGAGAAAATCTTCATTGTACAGATAACAATGAAGATGAGGACAATAGTCCGAATAACGCAGATAATACTAATCATCAAGCCTCATCTCAAACATTCAGAGAAACTCTTCATTGTACAGATAACAATGAAGATGAGGACAATAGATCGAATAACGCAGATAATACTAATCATCAAGCCTCATCTCAAACATTCAGAGAAATAATTTAACTGTATATTGAAGAGTAATGTTTAATCACCAAAAATCTGTCGTAAAATCTGCGGTTTTATCAAAATTGTTATAACGAGGATGTTTCGAAGAATTTTATTTGGCGTAAAAGTCGTTTTCTGACTTTCAAAAAGTCAGAATTTCCTATCGTCCGTTTATTTCTTAAAATCCACGCTGAAAAAATCTTCGAATCATGAAAACCACGTACAGGAGAAAGTCGATTTAGCGACCGGGTCGTAGTGAAACTCTATGAATATTTACCAAAAATTCTCAGTATTTATTAAAATTAGGTACGTCAAGTGAGGATTTAATACGAGAGTAAACGCAAAGTTATGGTCTCCAAAATATTTAGAAATCACAGAAACCTCTCTTAGACCGGTTGCCATACCAAGGTTTAAAAAACCCATTCTGCCCTACTATTTACTCATAGTTGCGGTGAGAAGAGATGATTTCATACCTGTTCCAAAATGTGTTAGTGCTATGTGAAATGCAAACAGCCTCATCCAGGATTTGAAATCGAGTCATCCTTTCCATTTCTAAACGAGTGCATGCCATAGTTCCTAATTAGAATATGGAATGGCTAATCTATCGGTTAATCCGAAAGACTTAATTACCTTTAAACTAGCAGGACCTGTGGATATATATATATATATTATAAGATTAGGCCATCACTTCTGCCGACGTAATTTTGTTTCCGAAAATGGTGGTTGTGGTACAGATTGTCCCTCTGTAAATAATTCCCTCAAACGAATGGACCATATGACCTTTAGGCACCCCTTTTGTGATCTCGATTATCTAATACCAATAATTTGCACACAAGATATATGTTTTCAAGTATTCTTATCTAATACCAATAATTTGCACACAGGATATATGGTTTAACGTATTCTTATCTAATAAAAATGATTATCAAACAGATGTAATAAACCTATAAATGCCACCTATCTGGTACTACCACTAAGTAAAGTCCTACAGGACTGGGTCCTTATCACTGGGTACATTTTAATGTTATACAAAAAACAGGTTATTTCCTATAATTCCAACATAAATAAAGGGGAACCACTCTTGACTGATAAATTATTATTTTATTTTCCTATTAAATTAACCCTAAACCACAACCCTAACCCTAACGACTTCTTTTTTCCTAATAGATCAATAAATAAATAAATAAATTATCAGTCAAGATTGGTTCCCCTTTGTTTATGTTGGACTTATAGGAAATAACCAAAAAACATTTTGCGGGAGTGGGGTCTTTGACGAAGAAAACAGTAGTGAAAATCGTCTTGTTTACCGTATAATGTTCTCATTCACGAACCCCTCCAAATATTGCGCAAAAACAGTATCGGCCTACAACTTGCCATGAATTTTGTCAACAACAACATTCTTTGGGGAATAAGATTATTTTCAGAACATTCCCACTTCTCATAAGAAACAAATTCTTTCTCTTCTCTTAAAATTATATTAGATAATTTCAGATATCACACTTTAAAGACCTGTGAAAATTCCACAGAACGAAACAAATAAAGAGGCCCTATTTAAGTCAGGGTTTCTCAAAGTGGTCTCATAAAAAAAACCCTGGGATCTATACAACAACACAGGGGGTCTGTAAGTATTCAAGAGTGTATGGAAACTACTAAACCTTCTTAGTAATTAGAAGAAATTAATTCCACAATAATCCTGGAGAACATGCTCATGTTGATATATTTAAAAAAGTTTAAACCAGGGTTTCTCAAAGTGGTCTACATAAACTCGCTGGGGTCTATACAACAACGCAGAGGGTCTGTACGGGGTCTACAAGGGTCTATGAAGACTACTAAGCCTTCTTAGTAATTAGAAGAAATTAATTCCACAAGAATCCTGGAGAACATGCTCATGTTGATATATTTTCAAAAGTTTAAGCCCAATATTCATGAACTTATCAAAAGTCATCAGCTTCACCCATCACATTAGGAAATGTGTTTCCTTGGTAAATTATTAAGTTAGTATTAAATATTTGCTGCTCTTTTTTACATGTTATGCTTACTTTACTGATTATTTTATGGTTATTTTACAATTAACAGTTTTACATAAACTAGCAAATAT
The DNA here is from genome assembly GCA_023376005.1 of Doryteuthis pealeii. Taxonomy (NCBI): domain Eukaryota; kingdom Metazoa; phylum Mollusca; class Cephalopoda; order Myopsida; family Loliginidae; genus Doryteuthis; species Doryteuthis pealeii. Next base: position 17,564,116 of record CM042173.1, read on the forward strand.
ATGCACCCTCCGGGTGCAAGTATTTAAGTTTTAATATAATAAAATATCATATTAAATTAGAAAGGCTAATGAAACTGAATAAGAATTCAGATAAAAAGATTAGTAACAGGGAGTATGATTGAAAAATAGAACAACTTTGAAACTAACTCTTCCATCATTTTCCATTACTCCCTTTTTTCATTGGTAAATTTTCCTAATTTAACTATTTAGTTAAAATAGAAAATAAAGAATAAAATTGTAGTTATTTCTTCTTGCTAATGGATTTCTTTTAAGATTTATCCCCGAGATTTTTGCTCATATTCAATAAGGTAAAACCAAACAATTAGAAATCAATATATTTTATTAAAATAATTTTTTAATATCAATATGCAAATTAGCCTTCCCATTCACACTGTAATCCGCCATTTTGTAGTATATATAAATACAATTGCATGTTGTTAGTATGTAGATATGGTCAACAGTCTTAATGATGTAAAACAATTTTATTAATAATTAAGGTTTAAATAAAAATAAAATTGTGGAGAATATGATGTAAATAACAAAGGGAATTGTCACTTGTATAGTAATATAGTTTCGGTTACAGACAGAAAAACACACAATCTCCATTATAATAAGAAGAAGATGTCTGTGCAGATTTCATTAATTACATAATTGGTCGCAACAAAACAACTGCGAGGTGGACTGAGGTATTGATATAATGGAATAACCCATCTCCCCCGTACGTCAACAGTGGCGATGGTTCTAACCACTATTTAAGAACACACATATCACTCTGTGCAGAACTCACTTGAAGTACTTAGACGACGGACTCTCCTCCTAATACTCACGTTACCTTACTATATAACAAGTGATCACATCCTCGTCGCCACTTGTTATATAGTAAGGTCACATGAGTATTAGGAGGAGAGTCCGTCGTCCAAGTACTTCAAGTGAGTTCTGCACAGAGTGATATGTGTGTTCTTAAATAGTGGTTAGAACCATCGGCACTGTTAAGGAGGGGGTCCATGATAGGTCAATCAAATTTTTGTTGGGGTCTACGGACTTAAACGTTTGAGAACCCATGATTTAAGCAAAAAAGGATGATTTGCCATTTTATTACATATAAATCCTATTATTGCCTTTGCAATAAATAATTAAAAAATACACAATAACAATGTATACGATACTTAATACACTTATCATTTGTTAGTTTTTAATCCAACCGAAATTACAGGATCAACATATAATTGCATATTCTATTTTGTGGGTAACAATATTGTTGGGACAAAGGGATCTTTGGAGCTCTTTTTCTTTTTCCTTTTCAGCTTTCAACAGCACATTGCTATCGGAACTTCAGTGCTCATCAGATCCTTGGAGTTCATCAAATCTTCAGCAAACCAATGTACAAAATAATTGGTTATTTCCTATAAATCCAATATTTAATAATAATTGGTTATTTCCTATAAATCCAATATTTAATAATAATTGGTTATTTCCTATAAATCCACAATATACAAAATATACGAACTGAATGAAACCGGACCCTCTAATAATAAACAGAAATTATTGGGTTATTTCCTATAAATCCAACCTAAAGAAGGGGAACCACTCTGAATGAATTAATCTACCCATTATTTTTCCCATTAAATGAACCCTAACCCTAACCCTAACCCTAACCCTAGCCCTAACCCCGTCTTCTTTTTTTCCTCGTAGATCAATAAATAAATAAATAATTCATAAAATTCATTCAGAGTGGTTCCCCTTTTTTAGGTTGGAATTATAGGAAATAACCCAATAATTTCTGTTTATTATTAGAGGGTCCGGTTTCATTCAGTTCGTAGAGCATCCACAAAGGAATTGTAGGTTCTTGGTTCGAAACGTACCAAAAATATTCCAAAACTTTTGATGCACCCTAGTATTTACTGGTCTGAATTATAAATATCATCATTTATTATAATAATTATTGCTCCTTAAGGGCCGGGTTAGCTCAGTCGGTAGAGCGTTCGGCTAGTAAACCACAAGGTTCCTAGTTCGATACCGGTCCTCGCCAACTCAGCGTTATGAGTAGCACAGGGATCTGTGCGGTAAAGTAAGGAGCTGATGGTAGGTGTGGCGCTCCACCTCAGATGCTAAAAACAATCTCCTTGGTCTAGCGCTATTGAAAAGAGGATAGACTCTCTCGCTGACTGGCTGATACCGACTTTAGGCCGCCCCGACGACTTTTCTTTTTTACTATTATGATAATTATTGCTCCCGATATATTTCTTGAATTGTGATCGATTTTAGTATGGGCCGGTTTAGCTCAGTCGGCAGAGCAACTGTCAAATAACCACAAGGTTCCGGGCTCTTGCCAACTTAGCGCATGAGTAGCACAGCTTGGATAATCTTATCTGGGCGGTAGGTGTGGTGCAACACCTTAGCAAAACACATGGTCTAGCTCAGGTGACAAGGGAGAGACTCCCTCACTGTCTGTTTAATACCAACAATTGACCATTACACTGATTTTATTTTTTATGTTACTTAGATCAGTGATTCTCAACGTGGTCCAGCTGGACCATCTCTGGTCCACAGAACATTTCTAGTGGTCCACAGAGAGTTTGAAGCCACAAAAATGTTTTAGCCATTTCACAAAAATTGAACTAATTTAGCGCTTCTTATAATGACCCTCCCCAGTTGAAAATCTCTATTTAAGCGCACGTCGATGATCGGCGGAAAATGAATTGTCTTGTCTTACTTTAACATTCAAGAAAAGTAGGATTGGTCCATGGGAATTTTTTGAATAAAAAATGGTCCATAAGCCGAAAAAGGTTGAGAAGCACTGCCTTAGACGAAGTTAGCACAGGGCAATTTCATCAGAATTAAATACAGTGAGACAGTGAGGGAGTCTATCCCCTTTTCCCTAGCGCTAGACTAAGGAGATTATTTTAGCGACTGGGGTGGAGCGCCACACCTACCACCAGCTCCTCACTTTACCGCACAGATCCCTGTGCTAATCATACGCTGAGTTGGCGAGTGCAGGTATCAAACCAGGAACCTTGTGATTCCTAGCTGAACGCTTACTATCCCAATTGATTGAGGCAGAGGATGAAAAAATGTCTCATTTGGCTACAGGGAGGGTATGTGGTGAGCATAACGAATGAAGAACGGACGAAATACAAGCTGAATTTTAATATAGATTGAAGTGACAAAATTTATTCTTTGGTATGTGAAGTTAAGCGAGACATATAAAGAAGATATGTCTAAGGATAAAAGGGTAGTATTTGTAACCATAGAAATCTCAGATTTAATTTAAAACACGACAAAAAATCTATACATATATAAAGGGCAGTTGTGTGTATATGTATGTCCGGAGGAAACTTCGAAAATAAAACAATTAACAACAAAGTAAATATATATACATATTAAATATCACCAGGGCTTGGTTTTTGAACAAAAATAAGAGATTTTATTTAAATGATAACAGCATGGATTTTTTTTTTCATTTAATATTTTAGATAGAAGACATTAACATTTCTTTTCAGAGTAGCTGGATCAATGCAAGGTCTATTTTTTTACACAGGGATTTAAATGGGGCATCCCATGAGGATTCAACTCACGATTCAGTAATAATGGAGTTGTGAGACTAACTTTTTTAAAAAAATACCCCTCTACACTGGCGACGCCAGGTAGCCACTGCTAGTAGAATATAAACAGGAAAATATATTTAATACATGAAAAAAATATAAATCATTTACTGCATCGTGATACCTATAGCAAGTTTTATTATTTGATTCACAAAAAAAAATGAAAGTTTATTTTGCAATTTTCCCTTTTGTGATCTATACCAGAAAATAAATGATCAAAACAATAAGAAAATACAAACTTTTTGCTGGGCTGCCTAAACAATCCAAATTAAATGTGTTGACACTAATGTAAAAATAAAAAGTAAAAAGTCGTCGGGGGGCCTAAAGTCGGTATCAGCCAGTCAGTGAGGGAGTCTATCCCCTTTTCAATAGCGCTAGACAAAGGAGATTGTTTTGGCGTCTGAGGTGGAGCGCCACACCTACCACCAGCTCCTTACTTTACCGCATAGATCCGTGTGCTACTCATACGCTGAGTTGGCGAGGACCAGTATCGAACTAGAAACCTTGTAGTTTCTAGCCGATCGCTCTACCGACTGAGCTAACCCGGATACTAATGTAACAAAATAAATAAATTAAATTTGAAAATTGTTCTTTTTTTTTTCTTAAAAAGTATGTCATCAGGTGACACTATAAGCTCTACTGCTCCTGGGTTCAAATAGGTGCAATAATGATCTGAAAATGACTAATCTGACCCTGGTGCAAGTTTAAAAGATACAACTCTCTCTCTCTCTCTCTCTCTCTCTCTCTCTCTCTCTCTCTCTCTCTCTCTCTCTCTCTCTCTCTCTCTCTATAGATAGATAGATAGATAGATAGATAGATAGATTATCACTTTGTTTTGACAGGTACCAAACGCCGTTGACTTTCTGTCTATGCTACTCGTATATATATATATATATATATATATATATATATATATATATATATATATATGGCCAAAAGACTGCTTGGTGGCGCTAGGTGTGGCAGTCTCGCTTCTAACCACCGAACTGTACTATCACGCCTGGTTGGCGGCTGATGAGAAACATGGTATCGCACGTGGTATGTATTACGATGTACGATAATATATATATATATATATATATATATATATATATATATTAAAGATAAATCTAATGAGTCAGATAAACCTACTAAAAGTTTCGCTTAGTGCTCTTCAGGGCTAAGATCCGATCTTAGCCCTGAAGAACACTAAGCGAAACTTTTAGTAGGTTTATCTGACTCATTAGATTTATCTTTATTATTTGCTCTACTTAGGTATTGAACACTTTTTACTTATTAGCTTTAGTTTCCTGGCGGTTTATATAATATATATATATATATATAATATATATAATATATATATATATATATATATATATATATATATATATATATATATATATATATATGCATATAAATTGTTTTTTCTTTTGGCCAAAATATTGTACCAATAGATTATTTTTGGTTGGTACGATTATCTTGGTCTTTTCTTTTTGCTAAAAATGTTTTTCTCCCCGGGCGATGTTTGGTAGTATATTTTTACAATCAAACTATTTGCTGGGTTTTTTCTCACCGCGAGGATTTACCAACAAGTTTAGTATATATATATATATATGGGAGTAAATATGGAAAATAAATCCGACAATATGAAGAAAATTTGAAAAGACAAGTGTTCCGAAAATAGGATGAATTTAATTATCGATGTTTAAACATTTCGGCTTCATCAGGATGTATCTTGGGGTGAAGAAAATGATGGATGTTTTTATAGATGACAGGAGATGAAAATCTGTGGATCGCGACTTGCCTTTCAAAAATATAACGCTGATCAAATACAGTTATACAACTAAAAAGATTTTCATCTCCTGTCACATATAAAAACATCTATCATTTTCTTCACCCAAGATACATCCTGATGAAGGTTCAATGAAACCGAAATGTTTAAACATCGATAATTAAATTCATCCTATTTTCGGAACACTTGTTTTTTCAAATTTTCTTTATATATATATATATATATATATATATATATATATATATATAGAGAGAGAGAGAGAGAGAGAGAGAGAGAGAGAGAGAGAGACTTACAGACAGACAGACAGACAGACAGACGGAGATCGTCTTCAAAAAATAACCATTACGAATTCTGAGATGAGGTGACATAAGAATTGGATAATTAAATTTCTTCTCATAACGACCAAACTTAAAGATTCGTTCGCTATCGAATAAGTTGGCTAAATTTGATATTTCTTCTTACTTTATTTTATTTCATATCATTTTATCCATTTATCTATTGGACCATATTACCTTTAGGCACCCCTTTTTGATCTCGATTAGAAAGGACGTGTTTTTCATTTACACCGTCAATATCCCGTTGTTTGTTAGGGGTTAAGGTTAGGAATTTAGAGTTAGGGGTTAGTTTTATAAATTTTTTTAAAAAATCTAAAAATCGTCTGTTAAAACAACCGGATATTGACTGTGGAAATGAAAAACATGTCCTTTCTTAATCGAGATCAAAAAGGGGTACCTAATGGTCCTATCTATTTTTTATTTATTCATTTTTATTCTCATTTTTGCGTGACGAACGTAAAATACTGTCTTCGAACACCAGAAAACAATTTTTTTAAAAAACCGATGTTTCTTTGTTCGTATTTTTTGTTAAAAGAACTGAAATATTTCTGGCTAAACCGATTTCAGTTTGACATTTAAAAGGGAGAAAATGTAACTTTTAACATCTTTTTATTTATAAAAATAATAAAATTCGAAGGCAATACAATGCGTAAAAAATAAAGACAAAAAGGTGTTTATATTCTTTTTATTTGTTTTATTTATTTGGAAAAGTTATCATTTTTTCCTATTTATAATTCTTATTATATTATGTAGATAAACATTTCAATATGAACATCTATCTATCTATCTATCTATCTATCTATCTACCTATATATATATATATATTATATATATATATATATATATATATATATATATATGTGTGTGTGTGTGTGTGTGTGTGTGTGTGTTGTGGTGTGTGTGTGTGTGTTGTGTGTCTTAGTATGACCAAACATTTCTATTCATTTCCATGTTCATCTGTTTATTCGCTTAAATTTATATGTCAGCAGCTGTTCATATATGCCATTTAACTATATATATATGTGTGTGTGTGTGTGTGTGTGTGTGTGTGTGTGTACGTGTGCGTGCGTGGTTCATAAATGCAACGTTGCAGATTTTGAAAAGTAAATAAAAACTGCTTTTTTAAAATTACGGTCAAAGGGAGATAACTGAGGTTTTGTGGTTTGTTTTGTTGTTTTTTTCGCCGCGCGTAAGATTCAGCAATCAGCAGCAGCCAATCAGTCTACCACTGAAATATACTCACCGCAAACTAAGAAAAAAAAATAAAATAAAAATAAAAATAAAAATAAAATATAACAAAAAACAATCGGATTTTTTTTTTCGACTAAATTCTAAGAATTTTATAGCATTCATTATATGATAAGCTTTTCTTGTGATTCGAACAGGACATAATTATTTTTTTGTTTAGTGGTATTTTTTTTAGAAATCTTCAGAATGAATTTTCTGTGATAATTACTTTTTGATAATACATAAAAAAAGGCATCATCATCATCATCATCATCATCATCATCATCATCATCATCAATCATCATCATCATTTTAATATTCTTACACACCATCATTATTATCTGTACAACGTTTCGGCGATTTGCCCTCCGGTCCTTCTTCAGGTATTTCTTGTCGGTCGGGAACTCTCGTTATTTGGACCGGCGAACTTTTTCGGTCGACTTCTTGTCGAATCGGGAGCCATCATAAATACGAAGAAGCGGAGGGCATATCGCCGAAACGTTGTACAGATAACAATGAAGATGAGGACAATAGTCCGAATAACGCAGATAATACTAATCATCAAGTCTCATCTCAAAACATTCAGAGAAATCTTAAACACCAGTTGTAGTTTTTCACTGGAGACAGAGTGACAGCAAGTCTAATAGGTTCTGCAAGACATCTTAAATATTATTTTACAGAGTACAAGAATCGTTATTTCCTATTACTCCAACATAAACAAAGGGAACCACTCTTGACTGATAAATTATTTATTTATTTATTGATCTACTAGGAAAAAAGATGACGGGTAGGGTAGGGTTAGGGTTGGGTTTAGGGTTAGTTTAATGGAAAATAATGAATAATTTATCAGTCAAGAATGGTTCCCCTTTGATCATGTTAGACTTATAGGAAATAACCTATTTTTGAACTAGTAAAAAACGACCTCCAGGCGTTGTAAAAATTAATTTTTGAGAGATATTTTGACTGAGGGGATGGAGGTTTGTTTTGTTTTACGACAAACGACAATGTTTTTTAAAAATACCCCCATTTAACACGAATTCTACAAAATTTTATTAAAATTGAACAATTACTTTAATTTTAGTTTTAAAAAATATTTTTTTAAAAATGTATATCTATATATTAATGAAAAGCGGACATGCGTAAACCTAAACCAGATACAGTTAAATACACAAGCATCTACAAACATTATGTAGAAGAAGATTATGTGACTATTTTTTATTTGTAAATAATTTTCTCGGAAAACTTAGATAACTTTAATATATATTAGAAAAAACAAATTATACATAAATCAATAATACCGGGCAAGCATTTATTAAAACTTGTTTTAAAGACGCTGTGGACCGTTAATGTTACATCCTTCTGAGTGTATATAATACAGGCTTGTTCTTTATTCTATGTAATAATGATTGACTATAAATTAGATACCATTGATAAAGCTATTCAATTCCTGAGAGTATTATCACGTAACTAGTAACGTAGTTCGGTTACAGACACCGAATCTCCATTAATAATAGATGTGTTCAATTTTACGGCGCTGATTTGTTTCTTGAGTCTGTTGAAAGCTGCAGCCTTATACCCCCTCAGGGGATACGTCCAACGTATTCTAAACCCCGCCGACAGGACAGTCAGAATTTGATTAATTGTTTGGTTTAGTTTCATTGTTTAATGACACATCAACGTTTGTGCGTTATCTAATGCCGAAGCCGTCCTTGTAGAAGAACAGTAAAATAAGTCGTAAGTCGACGAGTGACCTATTGTCAGTATTAGCCGGACTACGAGGGAGTCATTCCCTTTTCGCTAGCGCTAGACCAGGGAAATTGTATTTGCGTCTGAGGTGTGCGCATAACCTACCATCAGCTATCTACTTTACCACTTTTCTGCGCCGGTGATGAGGGCCGGTATCGAACTCGGAACCTTGCGGTTACTAGGCGGATGCTCTAACAACTGAGCTAAACCGGCTCCTAAAAGAAAAAAAAGAGAGAAAAACAGTAGTGGTACTATTTAACCCAATAGCTGTCTGTCGGTCCCCAGCCTCTCCATCCTTTATCCCGCCCCCTCTCTCTCTTCTCTCTCTCTCTCTCTCTCTCTCTCTCTCTCTTCTCTCTCTCTCTCTCTCTCTCTTGTTTACACACTCTTTCCTCTTTCATCTTTGCCCCTTCCTCTTCCTATCACCGATCCAGATTCACAAAACACCCACACACAATAATAATACAATAAAACACATCCGAAAAACATGTCCACCGGTACACAGTGACACACCTTTTTCATATTATATATATATATATATATATAATATATATACGTGTGTGTATACAAATATATATATATATATATATGCATGTGTGTATACAAATATATATATATATATATATATATATATATATATACATGTGTGTATACAAATATATATATATATATGCGTGTGTGTATACAAATATTATATATAACTTATATATATGCGTGTGTGTATACAATATATATATATATAATATGCGTGTATGTATATATATATACATATATGCATGTGTTGTGGTGTGCCGCGCGTGTGTGTGTGTGTGTGTGTGTGTGTGTGTGTGTGGTGTGTGTGTGTTGTGTGTGTGTGTGCATACTTGTTACATTGTGGGACTGACTATCATGGCGAGAGTACTATTATTTTTTATAATTGTATTCATGTGGCATGTATGTGTGCGTATGTCCACCGACTTCAATGTCGCAGTGTTATAAACATTTCCATATCGCCAAATAAGGAAAGCATTTCTGTTTGTTTAATTCATTAATCGAGAAAGAGGCACAAAGAATGCGCCGCCATCTTGGCGGGTCATTTTCATTTTGCAGACAGAGCGATTTCTTGGGAATATGAATATCATGAATGTGTTAAAGAAAGAATGTCCTTAAATTATTATTATTATTATTAGTAGTAGTAGTAGTAGTAGTAGTAGTGTACAAAATAAAAAACACCCTCCGGGCGATGTAAAAATAGATTTTTGAAACACATTGCCTGAGGGATGGGAGTAAAAATTCAATGTCAGCGAGTTTGTACCCTAAGTAAGTAAAATCATCAAATTCATTAAAGGATTAAAAAATGAAACAATTTGAAATGTAAACTTTAAATATGTATTAAAATAAAACAAACTATATATAGATATATAATACCAGTCATGTATTTATAAAAATTGTTTTAAAAAACAATGAGGACTGTCTAATGTGGCATGTGCAAATTTTGAGTGTATTTATTCTGTTATGACGATTTTGGGTAATGTGACGTAGAGCAGTGACGTAATTTTTGTTACAGACAAAAACCGAAAGCGAATCTCCATTATTTATAGATTATTATTATTATTATTATTATTATTATTATTATTATTATTATTTGTTAAAATTATGTTTTTCACACCAGTGTTAGCTGATGGCCTTTCACTGGAGTCTGGTGACAACAAGCTTCCTCAGGTCTCCAGGATTCTTTTGAGTATTCTAGCCGATTGCAGCCATGCAGTAGTCTGGGTGGTCTCAATTCTTCCTCTGATTTCCAGACCCTCCAGTCTTTTTTTCCAAGCTTTTGGGGACCGTTCCAAGTGCACCAACTCAATTGGTATCACTTTCAACCTCATATTCCACAGCTTTTTCAATTCTCTGGCGAGGTCCAGGTATTTATCCATCTTTTGATTTTTCTTTCAACTTCACCCTGTGATCTGCTGGAACTGCAAAATCTACCAGATGATAATCTTTGTTTTTTTGTTTTTGTTTTGTTAATCAATACTAGGTCTGTTCTTCTAGCTGGGATAAGGTGATCCGTCTTTATCTCAAAGTCCCAGAGAATTTATGCGTTTCATTCTCAAGAACAGATTCTGTTTTATGCATATACCATTTTTGTATGGTCAAAATTTAATTTTCGTATAATTCTCAGTGGATCGCCTCCCAACCTAGTCGTGCCTAGCTTTGTATTCTCTTTGAGCTAGTTTGCTACATTCACTACATACATGGTTATGGTCTCATATCTGTCACCACACAGTCTACATTTACTGTTTTGTTGTGTATTATCAATTTTTGCTTTGATATAATTTGTTCTTATGGCATTATTTTGTGCAGGCAATTATTAGTGATTCAGTTTCTCTCTTGAGGTTTCCTCGTCTTAACCATGTCCAAGTATTTTTATGGCAATCTCTCCGATTTGTCGTTTGAAGTGCCCATATAATTGTTTTTCTTCCCATCTTTGTTTTCTAGATTTCGTTGTTTTTCTGTTTGTCCATATATTACATCTGCTGTTGTTGGCTGACATAAGTAATCTTTCTTTGGTCTTTTTGTGTTATTCTTCGAGCCTTGGATTGTGGCTCTACACAGTCCTCTATGTTGGCAAGACCTTTTCCACCTTCTTTTCTTGAAACATATAGCCTATCTAACCATCTCTAGATGTAGAGCCTTGTGCATGGTCATTAATTTCCTAGTCCTTTGGTCGATCTGTCTGAGTTCTTCTTTTGCCCATTTTAAGAATGGCCCAGAGTATCTTATAACGGGGACGCCCCAGGTATTTATTCCTTTGAGATTTCAGCTGTTGAGCTTGGTTTCTATTAGCTTTCTTGTTCTTCTGTGATATTCTTTTTTAACTTTTTCTTTTATCTCTGTTTGCTTGACATTGTCTGCTTCTAAAATGTATATTATTATTATTATTATTATTATTATTATTATTATTATTATTATTATTATTATTTGCTCCTTTTGAGTTTTCACATCAGCATTAGCTGATGGTCTTTCACTGGAGTCTGAGTGACAGCAAGTCTCCTCAGGTCTCCAGGATTCTTCTGAGTATTCTGGCAGATTGCAGCAGTGCAGTGTTCTGAATGGTTCAACCCTTCCTCTGATTTCCAAACATTTCAGACCCTTTTCCAATCCTTTTGGACTGTTCCAAGTGCACCAACTACAATTGGTATCACACATTCACTTTCATATTCCATATCTTTTTCAGTTCTCTGGCAAGGTCTAGATATTTGTCCATTTTTATTATTATTATTATTATTATTATTATATTATTATTATTAATTATTATTATTAATAATAATAATAATAATAATAATAATAATATATTTTAACACCAGCGTATGGTCTTCACTGGAATCTCCTCAGGTCTCCAGGAAACTTCTGAGTATTCTATCCGATCTTATCAATGCTGTTGTTTGGATGGTCTCAATTCTTCCTATGATTTCCAATTCCTCCATTCAGTTTTCTAATCTTTTGGAACCGTTCAAGTGCACCAATTACAATTGGTATCACTTTTTACCCTCATATTCCACAGGTTTTTTTTTCTATTCTCTTGCAAGGTCTGTGTATTTGTCTATCTTTTTGTTTTCATCTTCACCCTGTTATCTGATGTGACTGCAAAATCTAATCAGTTGACAAGTTCCCCTTTTCTAGTCTATTATTATACTTCTTGTGAGTTTTCACATCAGCTAACGTTAGATTGTAGTCTTTCACTGTAATCCGAATAATAGAAAATCTCCTTATATCTCCATCTAATAGTAGGAAGCGCGTGGTGTAATGGTTAAAGTCATGGGAAATGGACTCGTCGCCCCGAGTTCAAATCCTGGACGTGGTAATTGCATTTTATTTTGCGCTAATATCATTGGAAAGGTATCAATCCTACTCTCCCTCCAGCTATGGTAAANAGAGAGGATTCTTTAATTTATTTCTGGTTATGTATTCAACCTATAACTGTGTCCTACTTAAGGAAGGGTACTATAGGCCTAACAAATGTGCTGATTGTTTGAGACGTCTTTTTTCCCAATGTTCTTCCCTGTCTATTATCTAACTTCATCCCATAATGGCGATTGTTTCCCTTCTCTCCTCTCTCTCTTTCTCTCTCTCTCTCTCTCTCTCTCTCTCTCTCTCTCTCTCATCCATCTATCTATCTATCTATCTCTGCCCATCTCTCTGTGTGTCTCTCTCACTTTGTCTGTCTGTCTGTCTCTCTCTTTGTCGTGTTTGTCCCTCTTCTGTGTGGATCTCTCTCTCTCTCTCTCTTCTCTCTCTCTCTCTCTCTCTCTCGCTCTCTCTTTCTCTCTCTCTCTCTCTCTCTCTCCCTCTCTCTCTCTCTCTCTCCATCTCTCTGTGTGTCTCTCTCTTTGTCTGTCTGTCTGTCCTCTCTTTGTCTGTCTGTCTGTCTCTCTCTTTGTCTGTGTTTGTCCCCTTCTGTGGTATCTCTCTCTCCTCTCTCTCTCTTCTCTCTCTCTCTCTCTCTCTCTCTCTCTCTCTCTCTCTCTCTCTCTCTCTCTCTCTGTGTGTGTGTGTGTGTGTGTGTGTGTTCTCAGTACTTTTGACACCTATTCTAATCTATTGACAGAAGAAACTTATTTCTTTCCTTACTTCTATTTTTCTTCTGTTCATCTTTGGTATCTTACGTTCTTCTTCCAACGTCTGGACCTAGTCTTGGGGACTTCGTGTCTGGTCTTCTAGGTCAGTCTTGTTGCCAAGACATTCATCAACCACAAAACCGTGTTATTTTCGTAAGTTTTATTTACTTAACTAAATATTTTCATGTAACTAAACATAGCGCGCGTATGCAGTAGAGTCCCAGCTAAGCAGACATATCTTATCTGCCTGACGTCCAAGCCGAAACTGAGAATCAACCAGGTGACTTCACGTATTTCGCGGGCTTTCTGTAATATTCCATGGAAAGTCCCGCCCGTGATATGAAAATGGCCATCCCCTCAGAAATACAGGGGATTGACAATAATCTATGCAACCGCATAGATTATGTAACATTGAGCAGTCATACCTGAATTTTTCTTTTGTACCATTCCTTTCGGTACTCTTCTAGTTTTACTTTCGGTGGACAGAATGTTTCTCCTTTGTATATTTTGTCAGAGTTCCATGGGATGGAATATACACAATTCTTGGTCATGTAGTATTCTATTAGGGGATTGACTCGGAGGAGATGTTTACAAACAGTCGAGTCACTCCTGAATGTTGTCATGGTGGCATATGGATTACATATCTTTTGAATTGTTACAGCCAAGCCTTTGATAGAGAGATAGATAGATAGATAGATGAAGATTTGGTTTGATTTGGTTTCTTTGTTTAATGGCATATCAACATTCATTTTGTTTTGTTTTATTTTGTTTTTTTTTAACTTTTTTTAAGTTAGTTATTTGCGTCTTTTCTGTGCGAAAAATGTGCTGGTGCGACTATGACGTTAACAAATCAGCAGTTATTTTCTAAATTTTTTTTTGTTTTTGTTTTTGTTGTTATTTTTTTGTTTGCGAACAGGAAGTGAGATTTTGTAGTCTCATTCTTTCTTTCTTTCTATCTTTCTTTCTTTCTTTTCCATTTTTTTACCTTAAAGTTCTTAACCCGAAAGAAGGGGGGGGGTTAAATTTTCTTTATGTATGCAAGTTTTTACTTTTTAATTATGCTGTGTGTCCCATCGTGGTAGAATTATTTGCAAACTTGTCACGTAGATTCATCACTATTGAATAGTGAGTTCGATCATCGCAGGAATTTTGATATCTGAATGTTAAAAAAAAATGGATATTTGAAAGAAAAACCGGTAATAATTTATGTCCCTTTGGTTTTCCGTAAAGAAAAATAACCATCGTTGTAATTGTTTAAATTGTTACAGCCAAGCCGTTGATAGAGAGATAGATAGATAGATGAAGATTTGGTTTGATTTGGTTTCTTTGTTTAATGGCATATCAACATTCATGGGTTATTTAATGCCAAAGCTATCATTGTAGAAGAACAGTAATGGTACTATTTAGCCCATAGCAAAGGGATGAGAGATAATAAAGAGGCTGTGATAGATAGAGAGATAGATAGAGAGAGAGATTTTAAGGTTATTTTCTAAATAGACTCGTCGCTCCGAGTTCAAATCCTGGACGTGCTAATTGCATTTCACTTAGCACTAATACCCTTGGGAAAGGTATGAATCCTACTCTCCTCCAGCTATGGATAAATAGTAGGACAGACTGGGCTCTTTAACCTTGGTTAGGCAACCGGTCTAGGAGAAGGAAAACTCTGAATTCAAACCTGTTGAACTCCGCTTAAGAAATTGACCTTGTGTCGCATCCTGCTCGTGCGGAGGGGTTGGTAAATATATATTTCCTATAATTTTAACATGATAAAAGGGGAACCACTCTTGACTGATTATTTATTTATTTATTGATCTACTAGGTAAAAAGAAGACGGTGTTAGGGTAAGGGTTTAGGGTTAATTAATGGGAAAATAAATAAATAATTTATCAGTCAAGAGTGTTCCCTTTGTTTATGTTAGACTTATAGGAAATAGCCTATTTCTGAACTAGTAAAAAACGACCTCCAGGCGGTGTAAAAATCAATTGTACTGATTTTCTATATGGCATGTTTGGGGTGAATATTCTGTTGCTCCGACATTGAAATGATTAGATCGTTCTCACAAATGAGCGTGCCTGAAAATTTTTTTTTTAAATTTGAAACCCAACCTCTGGCATCAGATGCAACCCCCTCCCCAGCTGATGCATTTAGGGTGCAGTTTTTCTGAAACATCGATTGATAGGCGATACTTTAAAAGACAAAAATCTGCAGCCGTTTCTATTTTGCCATTTTTTTCTTTGTCTGATGTCAACCACTGACCCGTTTACTGCAAGAGAAAGAGACAGATAGATAGACAGACAGACAGAGAGAAAGAAAGAAATAAATAGATAAAGATATATATAGAGAGAGGCGGGGGGGAGAAAGAAAGAAAGAAAGAGAAAGAGAAAGAGAAATAGGGAGAGAGAGAAGAAAAATTATTTTAAGTCTTTAGAAGGCGGACAACATATGAAACAGAAAAAAAAAAACCGTTTGATTCTTTGATATTAAACTAAATTTATTTTACAGATGTGAAAAGAGTTTTGGGCCAACCACTCCGCCTTAAATAAATGATTAGACGAAAGAAATTTCCGTTATTTTTCTTTCTTTCTTTTTTTTTCGTTCTTTTTCTTTTTCTTTTCAAATCCAGCTGAGTAGACAGGCAAAGAAAAAAGAAGAAAAGTCAAACGAAAACTGTTTGTTTTCATAAGCGACTATCAAATGCCAATTTTAGACGGAAAATAAAAGAATTTTGTAACATTCGCATTTCAAATGTATTCATGAGGTTTCTCTTTCAAAAGAAACAAAAGAACAACTGTTTCACGATTGAAAATAAAGAAGAAACTACAATAATAATAATAATAATAATAATAATAATAATAATAATAATAATAATAATAATAATAATAATAATAATGGGGATTCGCTTCCGGTTTTTGTCTGTAACAAGAATTACGTCACTGCTTACGTCACATTACCCAAAATCGTCATAACATAGAATAAAATTTATTCTACGATTTTTGGCATGTTCAAATTTTGAGTGTATTTATTCAATGAATACACTCAAAATTTGAACATGCAGCATTAGACAGTCCTCATTGTTTTTTTTAAAACAAGTTTTAATAAATACATGACTGGTATTATATATCTATATATAGTTTGTTTTATTTTAATACATATTTAAAGTTTATATTTCAAATTGTTTTATTTTTTAATCCTTTAATGAATTTGATGATTTTACTTACTTAGGGTACAAACTCGCTGACATTGAATTTTTTACTCCGACCCCTCAGGCAATATGTTTCAAAAATCTATTTTTACATCGCCCTGAGGGTGTTTTTTTATTTTGTACTACTACTACTACTACTACTACTAATAATAATAATAATAATAATAATAATAATAATAATAATAATAATAATAATAACCTGTCATCTCGTGGATTTTGCCATCCCGACCGACCACCGAGTGAAAATAAAAGTAAAGCGAAAAGACTGACAAATACTTGCCAGAGAACTGAGGAAACTGTGGAACATGAAGGTGAAGGTAGTACCAATCGTAGTTGGTGCCCTTGGAACGATTCCCAAAGCTCTGGAAAAGAATTTGGGTCAACTGGAAATCAGAAGAACCAAGACCATCCAAACTGCAGCGCTGTTGGGATCGGCTAGAATACTCAGAAGAGTCCTGGAGACCTGAGGAGACTTGCTGTCACTCAGCCTCCAGTGAACCACCAGCTACGACAAGTGTGAAAAACTCATAATAACAACGGTATTGCCTGACTGACTACACACAACAAAAAACATAGAAATCTCCAATCAACTAATTCAAGCTTAAACATTTCGGATCCTTCAACTAATAACATTTTGCCAATCTCCAATGATGATTCTGTGTTTGATTGGCTTTAACCGAAACCTCGTCACTACAAACGGCACAATTCCCTTAGTTATTTCTCTGAATGTTTGAGCTGAGGCTTGATGATTAGTATTATCTGCGTTATTCCGACTATTGTCATCATCTTCATTATTATCTACACAATTTCTCTGAATGTTTGAGATGAGACTTGATGATTAGTATTATCTGCGTTATTCGGACTATTGTCCTCATCTTCATTGTTATCTGTACGATGAAGAGTTTCTCTGAATGTTTGAGATGAGGCTTGATGATTAGTATTATCTGCGTTATTCCGACTATTGTCCTCATCTTCATTGTCATCTGTCCAATTGGACACATGGCAAAGTTCATGTCCCGAGTACTTTCGGCACTTCGAATTGCCATCATCAGGGGTGATGTGTTCCAGTTTTTCAAATTATATTAATGGATGTGGAGGATGGAAGGGGGAGAATTTGGTGGACTAATCCACGAATTCCACCCAGATATTAAAAAGTTGAAAAAATCACAAATAAAATTGTTAAACAGGAGATGTGTCTTTTGTTTAATTCAACATGCATAAATGAAAGAATTCTTCCCAAATACACACACCACACACACACACACAATATATATATATATATATATATATATATATATAATATATATATATATATAACCGAAATAACGCCGAAGTATGGAAGACAAGGAAATTTGATGAGATAGATCTTCTGTTATGCAATGCAGTGAATAAACTAAATATAATAGAGAAATGGACGAAAGGCTGCATCCTACAGATACATAAATCGTACTGCTATAGCTGCTAAAATCAATAAATCAGACCTGAAGTAGAGAATCGTTAGGAACCTCCCCCCCCCTATCTCTCTCTCTCTCTCTCTTCTCTCTCTCTCTCTCTCTCTCTTCTCTCTCTCTCTCTCTGTGTCTGTCTGTCTCTCTCTTGAGATGGTGATAGCCGACAATTTGGGGAATAAGTGCTTAATTGAAGTTATACCTAATTGAAAGTTAATTGGTCGATAATTAATGAATTAGACGAGCATATCTGTTCAAATGTAAGGCGTAAAAAAATCGGGAAAAAAGTCGATCTCTGTATATACAATTCGGCATATTATGTCTCATCAGCAGTTATAGACAGGAGACTGCTCTGTGTGTGATATATATATATATATATATATATATATATATATATATATATATATATATATATGTGTGTGTGTGTGTGTGTGTGTGTGTGTGTGTGTGATTGATATATATATACCAAACTTGTTGGTAAATCCTTGCGGTAAGAAAAATCCGGCAAATAGTTTGATTGTAAAAATATACTACTAAACATCACCCGGGGAGAAAAAAAAATTGGAAAAAAGAAAAGACCAAGATAGTCGTACCAACCGAAAATAATCGGTTGATACTATAATACTTGGCCAAAAGAAAAAACAATTTATATGTATATATATATATATGAAAAATATATATTCATATAAAAACCGCTAGGATATACTAAAGCTAATAAGTAAAGAGTGCTCAATACCTAAGTAGAGCAAATAATAAAGATAAACCTAATGAGTCAGATATACCTACTAAAAGTTTCGCTTAATGCTCTTCAGGGCTAAGATAGTAACCCGACAGAATGTTCGTCTGCCAAGTTCCTTACCCTTGCAGCCATTAGCAGCTGTCAGTCTGGGGTGAACAATTAATTGAAACATACTTTACGGGGTATGTTTGTACAATCACCAGAGAACTCATATCTGTAAACAGCGGACAGGCGAGTAACAGCTTACGGTGAAATTTTAATTAATGTCCCCCCCCCCAGTGCTCTACCATACAAGAACGATATAGTAATTTTTTCAGCGGCATGCCTTGCGATTTTTCGGGACTGTACAACCGTAAGTAATATAGTCAAAACTAATGTGTTTTATGCTGTTATAGTGAAATATCAACAGAAATATGTGTTTGTTTATAATTTTGTTTATCCAAAATTGAACTTATTTTTGCCGCCATCTTGTTGAATTTTTGTGAGAACTTGTCCATATGTTTATTCTAAATACAGAGTAAATTTTGTGCTTAAAGACAAGATGTAAACTATATAGGTTCCTATTTTAGTCAGTATGAAAAAATTGAACAAATGCTAAATTTAGGTTAAACTTAACAGCAATAAATTCTAAAATTCAGTGCGTATTATACACAAGAATTTTTTTCCAGAATTTCAGTGCGTATTATACACAAGAATTTTTCTCCAGAATTTCGTAGTCAAAATTTAGGAGGTTCATGTTATACATGAGTGCGTGTTATACAAAAAATAATTACAGTACTTTTTCTGTGATACCCATTTGTTAACCATTACACCCCGAGAAGGTATCTATTATTGACGCCTCCCTGTCGGCTGGGACGTTAGAATGCACCGACTGCATCTCTGAAGAGGGGTAAGTCTCCCCCAATGGGACCATCTGTTGGTCGTGGGTGGTAACCCGGGATGCTTAAGGATAGAACCCAGGTGGTTGTGCAGTCCATGACTTGCAATATTCCATTTTAGCTTTTCTTGGGCTGGACGGTCGGTTGGAGAAGCCCCCTCCGATCAATCGGCTGGTCACGTCAAGCACTAGAATCTGGCTTGGGCCAATCATATAGGTTCAAGCCCCAACCCTTTTTATCATATGGGTGCTAGAAGGCGGTCGCTGAGGGTCTACATGTCCTGGGAATGACGTTAAACACTATCTGATGGTGAGGTTCCAGTTTTTGAGGTTTGGGGAATGTGGAGCACCTCTTCATCACCATTGCTCCCTGGTCTACTCTGACCCGGATTGGTAGTACCTGTTAGGGTCCCATCTATGGATTAAATAGAAAAATGTATTTATAAAAAAAATTGAGTATCCATTAAAAATGAATTTATTTCCAAACTTTATCGACATTAAATCACCCACTGAGGTTGATATGCCGTAAAAACAAACCAAACCAAACCGACGAGGTGTCTATTATTGACGATTCTGCTTTATCATTGTTTTTAAATCCTTTGTAGGCGCCATGTTAGGAACCACTAATGTCTTGAAATTTTCTGAGACAGAGACTTGTGTTCGTATACATTTTATTTTGTTGGTTTTTGGGTTTTTTATTAATTGCCACTTCAGCCTCTGGGATTTAAACTGTGGGAAATGCTGATAAGAAAATACGGTAGCTGAAAAGAAAGAAGGAGGGAGAAAAAAAAGGGGGGGGGAGAAAAGGGGGGGGGGAGAACATTCGAATAAAAACAAAATCTGCAGACATAAAAACATTTGTCAGAAAATTTTACAGCTCAAATTACGGGCCGTACCCAATATGAGAATATGGATATGTGTATGTAAGCATACGTTGATTTCTATGTGTGTCGAGTGTGTAAAAAAGAAAAAGAAAAAGAAAGAAAAAGAAAAAGAGTTCGTTTCTAGAAATGTATATGAGGATACGTATGTGTTACATACCGAGTTCACATACGATTATGCCTGTCGGTATCAACCTAAGAGTTCACAGACGGATTTATACATACAGGTCTCTAAAATTGAATGTAATTTCTTTTTTTAAATCCCATCAGAAAAAGAAGCAAAAATGAAAGCATTAAAATGATACATTCTGTTTTTAATCAGTAAAGTGTTTGGACCATATGACCTTTAGGCACCCCTTTTGTGATCTCGATTCAGAAGGACATCGTATGCAGAAGCATAACTGTACACAACTATACATATTCAAAGACGCTTAAAGAATAAAATAAACACATACAGTCCTGTGCGTACGCATGCGCAGATGCACACAATCAAGCAAACACTTGGACCGCATGACCCTAACAAGTACTACCACTCCGGGTTAGAGTGGACCAGGGAGCAATGATGATGAAGGGGTGCTCCACATTCCCCCTTTTTGATCTCGATTCAGAAGGACATTTTTTTTTTCATTTACACCGTCAATATCCGGTTGTTTGTTAACAGACCATTTTTAGAGTTTTTATTTTAAATTATAAAACTAACCCCTAAACCCTAACCCTAACGCCTCACCCTAACCCCTAACAAACAACCGGATATTGACGGTGTAAATGAAAAACATGTCCTTATGAAACGAGATAAACTTCTTTTCGGATACTGTATCTTACACACACACACACACACACACACACACATATATATATATATATATATATATATATATATATATATATATATATTTGTGTGCGGAACACTTCTACATTTTTTCTATTATTATTATTATTTCATTTCATTTGTTTATTTAAAAATAATAATAGTTTAAATATTGTACACATAGATAAACTCCTGACCGAAACACGTGTAAGTGATATTGATTAAAATTATCCTTTATTATCCTTTCTATACTTTCTTTCCTTTATTCATTCTTTCAACATACCGTCGGATTCACTTCCAGTTTCATCTTTACACACACACACACACACACACACACACACACACACACACACATATATATATATATATATATATATATATATATATATATATAAACTTCTTTAGTTTAATGAATCGCCTGGAGACAAAAGCAAGATGAAAACGACACAAGGACGCTACTTGCTGTTTTTGAACGAATCATGGAAGTAGCACTCTACTGTACGGTCACTTACCACCCATCTCACAAACCATCCAAGTAAAACGAGTAAGATATACTGGGCAGATGAGGCAAAGTAAGGGCGCACTCAAAAGCGACGTTATCCTATGGACTCGTACACTTTGACACAACAGTGACGGTCAACCAACAACAGTTTACATTCATCTGGGTTTTTTTTGGGGGGGGGGTTGCAGACAATGTCCAGTGGACTTACCAAGAGCGACGGGTGATTCGGATGGATAAGCAGGAGTGTCAATGTGTAATGGTATATGAGGCGTTAATGTCATCACTTAATTGGAGTGAACTTTCCTGATACCAAGTCAAGTAGAACCTATGATTAATGAGCCTTTTGACCATTTTTTATTTTGCACTAGTCTTCTTATTATAATGGAGATTGTGTGTTTTTCCTCTGTAACCGAAACTATATTACTAATCGAGTCACAATTAACATAGTTATTTACATCACTTCCTTCATGATTTTATTTATATTTAAACCTCAATTATTAATAAAATTGCTTCACCTTTTTATTAGTGTTGTCCATATCTACATGATATTTTCACGTACCCCACTTGTACGGGTCAGGCACAAAGTCCCTATTAACGTGGGACCACCCACAAGCCGACACTCATGGAGTGGCAGGTGAAAAATTGCGTCGAGTCGGCATTCCCCCTCAAGGGGGCGCCTCAGGCACTGGGCAATAAACCCAGCCCTGCCCCTTTAAATCAAGGGGGCAGGTGTTGCCTGGGGGTATGCCCCTGGGATCGACGCCGTTAATTATATCAATGGTCCAGAGGCCGAAGCCACTGTTGACCATATCGATATTTACCGCGTACCCCACTTGTACGGACCACCCACTCATGGGTGGCAGTGAAAAATTGCGTCGATCGCGTCGGCATTCCCCCTCAAGGGGGGCGCCTCAGGCACTGGGCAATAAACCCAGCCCTGCCCCTTTAAATCGAGGGGGCAGGTGTTGCCTGGGGGGATGGCCCCCTGGGATCGACGCTGTTAATTATAGCAATGGTCCAGAGGCCGAAGCCACTGTAGACCAAATCTACATACTGATAACATGCTATTGTATTTATATATACAAAAAATAGCGGTTTGCAGTGTGAACGGGAAGGCCAATTTGCATATTGATATTAAAAATGTGATTTTATTAAATATGTGCTTAGTATTATTGATTTATAACTGTTTGGATTTATTTTAATGAATATAAGCAAAAATCTCTCCAATGAATCTTAAATGAAATCCATTAACAAGAAAAAATAACTGTCATTTTATTCTTTATTTCCCAATTTAACTAAATAGTTAAATAAGTAAAATTCAGCAATGAAAGACGGCAGTGATGGAAGAGTAAGTTTCATTTCTATTTTTCTATTATAACCCACTCCGTTTCAAATCTTTTTATCTGCCTTCTTATTAGACTTTCTAATTTAATACGATATTTCATTACATTAAAACTTAAATACTTGCATCCGGAGGGTGCATATATTTGCTAGTATATATAATGTTTGCTTTAGAAATTTATGATTTTAGATATTTTCTCTAAACTACGCTCTTATACATCATATATTTAAATATATTTAAATCAATAAAAGTTTTCGAATACTCTCATGACGTCATCACATTTAGAAAAAAGAAAGCTGTAAATGATCATGAATAATTTGTCACATCTTCGTTTCATCTCCTTGATAAATTATATTCGCTCCTTACTATTGCACTGATGATGGTTAATATATCCAAAAATTGTATACAAAACGAAAACGCTCGAACGTAGGCAGAACTATTTATTTATTCATAAATAAACATATCCTCTGAATGTTTGTTTTTGCATACTTTTATACTTATATACGGTCCGATTTATTACCATTTCCTATTACCATATATGTTATTTATTCTCAACTAGTTTCGACCTTAGGTCATCGTCAGGAGAAAATTTCTTATTTGAAGAAATTGTTTTTAGATTTTTTGAAAGGGGGCATTATGGAAGAACTATAAAAATTGAAGTGTTTTTGAGGGTTTGACATGCTATTAAAATCCGGGTAGAAGAGTGTGTTGGTAGTAGTAAGTCCATCTGTTCCGTGAAAAACCTCTTTGAGGTGGGTTATTTTTTTAATATATATATATATATATATATATATATAGTCATCCACAGACACGTGTTTCGACTAATCAAGTCTCTTCAGTGTGGCTAGATATTCTGTGAGCTACCTACAGCCGGGATAGAAATCCGATCGTTTCAGCATCAGTCGGAAAGCATAACCGCTTGGCTAACGTTACCCACAGAATGCGAAGGGGATTTTAACTGTTTTAATACACATGTATGTATGTAAAGGCCGTAATAGAGTGCTCCATCCCTTTTATAGGAGAGCGTTATATATATATATGAATATATATATATATATATATATATATATGGGTGTGTGTATATGGGTTTGTGTATGTGTGTATGCATGTGTGTGTATGTGAGACTGTGTCTATGTGTGTGTGTGTGTGTGTGTGTGTGTGTTTGTGTGTGTGTGAGATTGAAGCTGGTTTCCCCTTTGGTATCCTTGCTTTATTTACAGGACTTTTTAGGTGTGGTTGTTTATGTTCATTTGGAATTTCGGGGGGGGGGGTGCATTGTTTTTTTGTTTATTTGGTTGGGTTTTTTTTTGTTTTGCTTTTTGTCTGTTGGGGTTTTTTTGTGGACTTCCAACGTTGTTTTCTGTTTTACAGTTTTGATATGATGGAGTTCTTGTTGTTTTTTTTTGCTTTGTTTTTTGTTGTCTTTTTTGGTGTTTGGTTATTGCTGTTGTGACTTCATTGTCGTCGTTGGTTGGTAAGTTGAAATAAGTTTCTCCTTATGTTTTCAACAACTGAACGTGTGACTCATATCTGATGATTTTGTACATTTTTCTTTGGTGTCTTACAACTCGGAGTTCCATTTCCTCATACTTTAGGTTTATTGTCATTTGGTTGTATTATTATTCGCATTTGTGAGGATTAAAATATACAAAAATAAAAAATAAAATAAAACAGAACAAAGGCCCTTTCATCGGAAATAGGATCTGCGCATGTCCGACAAAAAGGCCTAACTCCCTTCCCCCCAAAAGAACCCCTCGGTCATTCCATCGAAGGCCACAACTGAGTGTAGTTCGTCTCTTAGCTAGGGCCATGTGTCCTCGTTACTAACGACTATATCCCGTTCAATAAAGCCTGAGTTATGAAACCACATTCTGTCTTTGTCTCTTTCCTTTCTCGTTCTTTGAAGGTCTTTCATTTCAGCTCACCAGCCCAGAAGAACCAAGAACCAAAGCTTTTATCTGGGGCTAAAATACCAGCACCCCAACATACCTTAAATTAGCCCCATACATTTCAGTCTCGGAAGACTATGATATAGTTCTTGTGCCCCTGAAGTTAAAGCACCTCCTGTGACTGTAAAGTCCAATGTTTGAAAAACATTCTCGACTACAGAATGTGAAGGCTGTCCCTGAAGATGTTGATGTGCCGACGCTTTGTTGCTGCTACTTTCTTCTGGACCCCCTAGCTTTATGGTGTTGCGCCAGGGTGACTTCAGACATGAAAAGTCCGCTATGGAGCGCCAGGGTGACTTCAGACATGAACAGTCCGCTACGGAGCGACAGGGTGACTTCAGACATAAACAGTCCGCTACGGAGAGCCTGTCGCCACCGAGGGAGGTCCTGAGCCAAATTTTCCTCATTTTGTTTCCGTCATTGAAAAGATGAGCAAAAGTGATGAGACAAAATTGTTCTCAATTAGTTTTGACCAGAAGAGAAAAACGTTTTTGGGAAAAATATTTTTCGAAAGTTTTTTAAAAAATTTTCAAAGTAGTTGTTATCAACTAAAAAAAGGACGGAAAATGTACTGGCGAAGTGACTTATATATATATATATATATATATATATATATATATATATATATATATATATGTTTGGTTGAACTCAAGTGACAATTCCTGTCGTACGAGTTTCTGTTCAATCTGATGACAGATCGACATGCCGAAAGCGCTCGTAGAGACACCTTTGGTGGATTGCTACACCAGTTCCAACCTGACACCAAAAAGATGGCCAGACACCTTGAAAGGATTGAACAGAAACTCGTACGACAGGAATTGTCACTTGAGTTCAACCAAACATGTTTAACAAAGAAAATGCTGCCAAAACTTGGTCGCCCCTCCCCCCAGTTGCGATTCAAGGATGTCTGCAAGAAGGATCTCAGGTGCTTTGCCCCTTCCAGCTGGGAAAATTTGGCTCAGGACCGCCCTCGGTGGTGGCAGAATCTCCGTAGAGGACTGTTCATGTCTGAAGTCACCCTGACGCAATACCATGAAGCTAAGAGGTCTAGAAGAAAGCAGCGGCTACAAAGCATCAGCACATCAACATCTTCAGGGACAGCCTTCAAATGCAAAATCTGTGGTCGAGAATGTTTTTCAAACATCGGACTTCACAGTCACAGGGGGCGCTGTAACTTCAGGGGCACATAAAAACTTTATTATAGTCTTCCGAGACTGAAATGCCAATGATTATGATGATGATGATATATATATATATATATTTGGGAGAATATGTGCTTAATTGAAGTCGTACCTAATTTTGAAAGTTAATTAATTAATAATTAATTAATTAGGCGGGCAATTAAATAATTATTAATTAATTAACTTTCAAAATTAGGTACGACTTCAATTAAGCACATATTCTCCCCAAAAAAAGCCATATCATAAACACATCGCTTGTGTATTTACTTCTCATATATATATATATATATATATATATATATAATCTAATGAGTCAGACGAACCTACTATTAGTTTCGCATAAAGCTCTTCAGGGCTAAATCTGACTCTTGGTCCTTTCTTTTTTTCAACATTTTTTTCTTCCTGGTTGATGTTTGGTAGTATATTTTTACAATCAAACTTTCTGCTGGGTTTTTTCTCTCCGCAATGATCTACCAACACGCTTGGTATATATATATATATATATATATATATATATATATATATATATATATATATATATATATTCAACTTAGTTTAAAAGAATAGGGGATGCCGTTTCTTTCAATTAAATAGGATATATATATATTTTCATTAATTATAATTTAATATAATACATACTCATGCTTACACACACATACATACACACACACAGCGCAAGTGAATGTTCAGCGTCTGTTTACATTTTTTTTTAATCTACAGCAACCGTTTTCAGCGTTCGTTTTACGTTTTAAACATCCAAGAACGCTCGCTTTCCATTCAACAATTTTTAAATAGACTGACCGACAAAGCAAAAGTGTCTCGCAGATTTCTTATTTTCTGTGATAAATTTATTTTTCCTCAAACTAACGAAAGCCCTGATGAAGATCTATTGAAACAGATCGAAACACTGCAGCGTAGGCGAAATAAACATTACTCGTTTTATGAACTTGTATTTTTCAATTTTTCATATTATATATATATATATATATATATATATATATTATATATATATATATGTGTGTGTGTGTGTGTGGTGTGTGTGTGTGTGTGTGTGTGTGAGTGTGTGGAACCTACTAAACCAAAATTCTCGGTATATCGATGAATTTTTATTAGAATCCTTCAAGTCTTCATGAACATAAACATTAATATTATCATGGACTGCTGTTACAACGGAAATGGAATCTGCTGTCCGGGCTCAATCCTTTTTGCGTTTCACTTCCCGCTGTAAGGATTAAAGTGATAATACTTGAAGATAAAACTCCAACAAAGGTTGATTGACGCAACATTTATATATACAGAACAGAATAAAAAGGGTACATAATACATAGAGGTGTACATGAACATACATACATAAGTAATACAAAGTTACATGTAAAAGGATAAACATAAAAGCGACAGACATGAGACTAGGAATAGTCCATGCTGTATGAATCACTTACAGTAATGTAAGGAGGGGACAAGCCCCCAACAAGAGGGGGTAGACCAGAGTCTAACTCATAGTGTCTCGTAGGTCGAGCAACAGGAAAAGAGGGGGAGAAGTTCAAATCAGCCGCGTAAATACACCCGAGGCCCCTAGCGGGAACCAGCGAAACTAAACTGGCAGACTACTCTCCAGTCAAATACGAAAATAACGCCACACCGCTATTGTCTTTGGGAAAAGCATAAATCAATCTGCTCTCCAAAAGCCGGACAGATTGAGTCATTTAGCCTTGGTAAGGAAACCACTCTAGGAGAAAGAAAACTCTGAATTCAAAGCAGTTTCATTCTGCTTAAAGTTTACCTTGTGTCACATCCTACTCGTGGCGAAGGGGTTGGGTAAATATATAGAACGGTAAGTTAATGGGTTCAAAAGTCGTCTTGTGTTTTAAATCTTTCATACAGCTGTCACATGATTCAATATTGAAAAGCCAGAATTTTTATGACTGCAAATCAGAGAAGGACATTGCGATAGTCAATAAATCGACATGTTACCGCACGGTTGGGCATAAATAGTTTTCGATTTATTGAGAAGTGATTTTGTTAAAGATAAACACAGCTTAGTTTGCCACCATGTCAAAAGTATAGGACACCCAGTTAGCCAAGCTCACCAAATACTACTCTACTTGAGGCGCCCCAGAAAAAACTATCTTACATTTTTTACAAGACCGGAAGTATGGGACGTCTAGTGAGGATTAAATTCACTGATCATTTATTACAGATAACCAAGATTAACTTGTTAACCATTAAATATATATATATATGAATTCATATATTTATATATATGAATTTATATATATAAAAAAAATAGTTGAAAAAATATTTATTTTCTGAAAAAATCCGTTGCAGGCTGACCATGAACGGGTTAAAACTCTTCCTGTTTGAAAAGAGATTTTATCTATTTTTGAATTTGAAATATGTCAAAAACTGTTACACTAAAGATATACAATTATGTCGTTGGCTGTGAAACGCGTAGCGGATGTGCTAACGATGAAACGATCGCATGACTTGAACGCTTTTTAGAACATCAATGCTTTTGTTTTGAATTTAAATTATTTTCTGTTTCTCTCTCGATGAGTCCGGATTAAAAACAAGCTCTGAAGACGATTTTTATAAATCGAAATATTGTTCAATATTTGCTATGAATATGATATAAAATATTTTCATTTTAACAGCATTGTGTGTTTTTATATCCATTTATCTATCTATATATCTATATATATATATATATATATATATATATATATATATATATTATGTGTGTGTGTGTGTGTGTGTGTGTGTGTGTGTGTGTGAATTTAACATTTTTAGAAAAAAACAAAAGATGTTTCATATTGTCTATTGAAAAAACAAAATATCTGTATTTTTACATCTCCAGAGGCTAATATGATCTACAACACTATGGGTTTGTCAACATTACAAATCCTTTGAAATTTTCAATCTTTCTTCAATTGTGCTGTGGACTTTTAACTTGCTTTTTGTAGCTGGAATACAACGTGAACATTTTTAATACTTTTTATGCATTTTTTATATATTTTTACATCAAACTCTTTTGAGTTTTTAATATGGATTATAATGCTTCTGATTTTTTTTAAATAAAATTAATTTTATTTTTAACACAGAATACGCATTTTTTTTTAAATTGCAGCATCGAACACTAGCGTTCGTTTGTACCCCTCCTATTTAACGGTTATTTATTCCGTCTTTCATTCATATGTTGCTCTTGATGAAGACAGCTCTATTAAATGGTCGAAACAGATTCTGTCAGCAAACTAATAACATCTTTTGTTTTTTCTAAAAATGTTAAATTCATACTGTCGGATTAACTTCCATTTACTTCATATATATATATATGTGTGTGTGTGTGTGTGTGTGTGTGTGAAGATAGGATGGGTGGGTTTAGAATCCGACAATATGAGGTAGATAAAAGGATAAGTGAGCAAGAAATGAATAACTCAAAACAAATCAAGGGTTGAAATAATTTCGTCCGTATTACGCTACATCTACTATTCATCCTCCAAACTACCCTCACACTACCCCTCACCAAATCACATGTACGCACGTAACTTTGCTTTAATAAAATCATTTGACTGTGGATGTTCGCGTAATACGGACGAAATTATTTCAACCCTTAAAAAAAAAAAAAAAAAAAAAAAAAAAAAACGTAATACGGACAAATTATTTCAACCCTTGATTTGTTTTGAGTTATTCATTTCTTGCTCACTTATCCTTTTATCTACCTCATATATATATATATATATATATATATATATATATTATATATATCAAGATATATATATATATACTATATATATATATATATATATATATATATATATGCTTGCGCGTGTCTG
>CM042173.1:17599150-17609150 GCA_023376005.1 Doryteuthis pealeii
CCGTGGACCATAATATATATATATTTACCAACCCCTCCGCACGAGCAGGATGCGACACAAGATCAATTTCTTAAGCGGACTTCAACAGGTTTTAATTCAGAGTTTTCCTTCTCCTAGACCGGTTGCCTAACCAAGGTTAAAGAGCCCAGTCTGCCCTACTATTTATCCATAGCTGGAGGGAGAGTAGGATTCATACCTTTCCCAAGGGTATTAGCGCTAAGTGAAATGCAATTACCACGTCCAGGATTTGAACTCGGGTCGACGAGTCCATTTCCCATGACTTTAACCATTACACCACGTGCTTCTCTGTGGATTATATAACATTTTTTGTGGCCCAGGCAAGTAAAATGTATTTAACTATAAAGACACAATTGGATTTTTAAACAACGAATCGCTAGGGGGGGTCCACCAGAGTAAAATAGAATTAAAAGGGGGTCAATACGTAAAAAAAGGTTGAGAACCATTGGTGTAGATGACCGGGGGCTGTATAACATTTTTTGGGACCCAGGAAAGTAAAAATGTATTTAACTATAAACATACAATGGGGTTTTTAAACAACGAATGGCTATGGGGACACCAGAGTAAAAATAGGATTAAAAGGGGGTGCAATTGGTAAAAAAAGGTTGAGAACCATTGACGTAGACGAACCAATCCACACACACACACACACACACGATAGCATACAGACGAATAAGTGTACACATACGATAATACGTATATGAACAAGTATACTTACACACCAACTACAATACACATAAGTATACACACCTACAAAATATCAGGTCTATTACATTCCCTACACACAGACTGTAACCACAAATATTTCTTTCGATACAGATGCGAGAAAGCACCAGTTAGTGGTGTGATTATCAGCAAGGTGACTTCGTACACAATTCCGCTCTGTCGGTGGGGCTTATAAAAACGCTGACTGTATCTCCTGCAGAAGGGTAAAATCCCACTTAACCGGAGGAGGGGTCCTGGGCATGATAATAAAATGCAACTGGTGGTAAGGCTCAAGTTCTGGATATCTGGAGGAGTATTTCTCTGAAATTGGACGCATAGCCTAGAGGACAAAGGAGTTAATAATTAGTATTATTTGGATTATTCGGACTATTGTCCTCATCTTCATTGTTATCTGTACAACGTTTCGGCCGATGTATCCTCCGACAATTGGACACATAGCCTAGTGGGCACATGGCCTAGTAGATAAAGGAGTTGGGTTAAGACAGTTCTAAGTGACAGCTTTCTCTAGACTGCAGGTTCAATCCTGATCAAATGGCAGCAGTAACATAGAATAATAATCAACACAGCTTAACGCCTCTACCCGAGCTATGGTTAGCGGAATGAGACAGGATATCCCGTGGACTCGAAATAAGGGTTGGGTTTCAAAGTTCCGTGATGGCTCCCGATTTACGACAAGAAGGTTCCGATTAGCAAGAAGGTTCCGAGTTTCAAAAAGAAAGGTTCCCGAAGGTTCCCGAGGCCGACAAGAAAATACCTGAAGGCCGGAGGGCACATCGGCCGAGATGTTGTTCAGATGGCAATGAGGATGAGGACAATAGTGAATTTGCTAATCTATCTGGGAGTGTAATGTACTCATTCGTTGTAATTACAATCAACGCCACTGAAATCTGAAATGGTAATACCTGTTAGGGTCCTATTATAGGTCAAATAGATCTGTTTATAATAATCAATATTCGTTCGAGGCGTCTGTAANTTTATAATATTTATTGTTTTATTCTCAAACCTATTAAATGCAGTCCTATGTAATATATATATATTATATATATATATATATATATATATATTATATATATATATATATATGTTATAAAATCTCAAATATAATTTATCGTGTTTCTAATGAGCGAAAAGTACAAATTTAGTTTTGATTTTTACTGATGAAATGATATATGTAATAAATTAAATTGACTTTGCAGGAATTGCCACAGTTCTTCATTATTTGGTTTGGTTTGGTTTGGTTTGGTTTTACGGCATATCAAACCTCAGTGGGTCATTTAATGCCGATAATGTTTTGAATAAATCAATTCTTAATGATAATACATTTTTTATAAATAAATTTTTCTATTTAACACATAGATGGGACCCTAACAGGTACTACCACACCGGTGTCAAGAGTGGACCAGGGACAATGGTGATAAAGGGGTTCCTCCACATTCCCCAAACCTCCAGAACTGGAACCTCACCATCAGATAGAGTTTAACGTCATTCCAGGACATGTAGCCCGCAGCCACAGCCTTCTAGCACCCCATATGATAAAAAGGGTTGGGGCTTGCCATAAGGGCAATAGGGTTGGGATTCTGAGTTCTGAGAGACAACTGTTGTTTGCATACAAAATAGGGAACTAATTCTACTCTTTTAATTCAAGGAATATCTATAATCTATATAATGGAGATAGACTGTCATTTTGTCTTGAAGCCGAAACTATATTTACTACTCAAGTCACAATTCCTTTAATTATTTACGTCAAATTCTCCATGATTTCATTCTTTTAAACCTTCCAGTTATTAATAAAAATTGTTTTACATTATTAAATACTGTTGATCATATCTACGATACTAATAACATGCAATTGTATTTATATATACACAAAATAGCGATTTACAGTTTGAACGAGAAGGCTAATTTGCATATTGATATTTAAAATTTTATTTTAATAATATGTGCTTGGTATTATTGATTTTCTAATTGTTTTGGTTTTATCTTAAGAAATATAAACAATCTCGTAGATAAATCTTAAAAGAATTTATTTACAAGAAGAAATAACTGTAATATTATCCTTTAGTTTCCTATTTAAACTAAAATAGCTTAATAGGAAAATTACCAATGAACAGGGGAGTAATGGAAATGATGGAAAATAGTTAGTTTCAAAGTTGTTCTAATTTTCCGATTATACCCCCTTGTCAAGATCTTTTTTATTCTGCATTTTACGTCAGTTTCATTAGCCTTTCCTAATTTATATGATATTTTTATTATATGTTAAATTAAATACTTGCAACCGGAGGAGTGCAATATTTGCTAGTAATTTTAGAAAGAAAGAGAACAGATCTAAAACGTGAACTAAATAAAACGAGAGATTAAAAAAAGGTAATAAAGATAATAAATAAATGAAAAAAAACACTATGGCGCATCCCTTAATCTTCTCTTTCGCGAGACTTTGTAATTTGTTCCGCTAAAATTGAAGACATTCTGGCAGGAAAAGAATTGTTTGGAAGACCGGCAGTTTGCACCACGCACAGGTTCTCATCGCACATTTCTTTCTAACATGGAAAATGGAAAGGAAAAAAATACAAAGAGAGAAAGAAAAAGAAGAAAGAGGCTAGAAAGAAAGAAAAGAAAGTACAAAGAAGGAAGGAAAGACAGAGAGAGGAGAGAGAGAGAAGAGTAGAGAGGAGAAGAGAGAGAGGAGAGACGAGAGAGAGAGAGAGATACACACTAGAGAGAGATCAATAACAACCAAATAATTTATTTATAAACATGGTTGTTAAAACCGTATTATCAAAACTTATCGGTATTAAATGACCCACTGAGGTTGATATGTCGTAAAACAAAACAAACCATACCGAAATTCAGAACATTTTTTTAACTTTCTCACGTCTCGTATTTCAAACAAATTATAATTTCCATTCTTCTTGTTGTCCGTCGTTTTTCTTCTTTGCACAGTTCATTATTTTTCTCTTTTCTTTCTCGAACAGGATTGTAGATCCTTTTCTCGACATATTTTTTCTTTCGTTTTAAATTTTAATTCGAGTATGACAAAAATAAGCAAGACATTATAGCTGAACGAAAACTTACTAAAAAAGGTTATGTTTTAGTTTCTCACATTAATCATTTCGTATAAAGACAGGTTAAAAATGCACGTGTAATATATAATATATATATATATATATATATATATATATATAACACACACACACATATATATATATATAATAATATTATATATATATAAGAGAGTTAACCTGTATTTTATTCTTGAATTCGAGATAAAATCTCTTTTTCCGAAGATCACTGGAACTGAAGTCGTCTTGTTATGGCATTTCTAGTTATATGAATTTTTTTGTTGTTTTACCATCATTTTCAAAAAAAAGAAAAATTCATTTAACTAGAAATGCCATAACAAGACGACTTCAGTTCCAATGATCTTCTGAAAAAGAATTTTATCTCGAAATTCAAGAATAAAATACAGGAACACACAACACCATTGTCCTTATTATTTTTCTTTACACCTGCATTGTGATAGCCTTCAAAATCAACCTCCAAACCATATATATATATTATAATATATATATAATGTGTGTGGTGTGTGTGTGTGTGTGTGTGTGTGTGGTTTGTTAAACTCTGCTGACAATTCTTGTGGACAATTTTGTTCGAATCCTTTCTAACTGTCTAACATCTTCTTTAATGTCGGGGTGGAATTGGTGCATTGGAATTTGGTGGATTGCTACACTAACACACACCACACACACACACACACATATAATATATATATATATAATATATATATATATATATATATACCCACAAGCAGGGTGCAATACAAAGTAACTTTAAGGAGAATTTAATAGTTTAAAAATTCATATGAAATGCAAATAGCCTCTTCCAGGATTCGAACATACATATGTACGTGCGTATTTATGCATATATACATAAAGATGGTAGAAAATACTTGAACTCGGACTACACTGACAAAGACATTTGGCAGTTTTTCAATTGCCGTTCAAGTTGCTAAACACCAAAGCCTTGACTGTTATTTTCATAAAAATATGTCTACTATGTATATATATATATAAATATATATATATATATATATGTGTGTGTGTTGGTGTGTGTGATATAATTATTTATGTGTTTATATATATATATATAATTATTTTCTTTCAGTTTCTCACGTCACTCATATTTCTTCGTTAATCTCTTGTACGCTTCGTTGATTTTAGTCGTTGTCCGGCCATTTTGCTTTCTTGTAGTAGAGCGTTTGCTTAAGTAGGGAGAAAAAGCCCAGTAAAATACTAATATGACATAAAAATACATATCACTTTTTACCTCTTCCGTCCTTATGCCGTTGGTATGCTGACTATGTTTTTGTAGCAAAAGTGAGGAGGACTATTGATTCACAGTAAGATAATATTCTTTTTTTTTTTAAGTGAGTTTTTCTTCTGATTAACTAGTCTGGCACAAGACTAAATAAAAGAGAGCCAGCCAATCGGGTTAGCTTGGTCGGACAAATGGTTATGTGAAGAAATAGAGCTTATTTCTAAAAAGGGCCAGCGACCCCTGAAAATCCCGCGCTGTCAGTAAAGCCTAGATTACATTGGCTACACTCTCTGAAGAGGGATCAGACCTCCTTCTAAAAATGGATGACCCTGGATAGACACTAAACTGAGATTAGGTTCTCTGGGATGCTGTAGTTCTCAGGGATGTGGAGTCAACCCTCCAT
Source organism: Doryteuthis pealeii (assembly GCA_023376005.1). NCBI lineage: Eukaryota > Metazoa > Mollusca > Cephalopoda > Myopsida > Loliginidae > Doryteuthis > Doryteuthis pealeii. The sequence continues at coordinate 17,604,612 of CM042173.1, forward strand.
TGCCATTGCTCCCAGGTCCGCACAGACCCTGTCGGTGGGACCTCCCAAATTGAGTGTCTTGTGTATGACATTAAACTGCATTTGATGGTAAGGCTTAAGTACAGGATATCTGATGCGTGTAGAGTACCCTTTCAGTGCCATTACTCTTGGGTCCATCTGTGGATCAAATAATCGTCGAGTTGGCCTAAAGTCGGTATCAGCCAGACAGTGAGGGAGTCTATCCCCTTTTCGCTAGCACTAGACCAAGGAGATTATTTTGTGCATCTGAGGCGGGGCGCCACACCTACCATCAGCTCCTTACTTTGCCGCACAAATCCCTGTACTACTCATTCGCTGAATTGGCGAGGAACCTTGTGTTTCATTGGCTGAGCTAAGCCGGCCCTATAAATATGAAAGTGGATCAAATATATCTGCTTAAAAATCATTCGTATTCGATAATTCACGTTCTTCCTGGAATTTGCTGTAATGTATAAGTTCATTTTGATAAATAGAGCCTTCTTAGCACTGTATTAACATGTGGGGAAGTTATATTAACGTAGGAAGGCTTAAAGTAACCTCCCAACGTGGACATGAGTATACATAAAAACTTTCCGACAAAGGTGTAAAAGATAACATATTTATTCCGTAAGTGACTGAGATACATTCAAGACAAAGATATACACAACAGATATATAAACGTATTATGAGGAAATAGGCGTACGACTTGCGTCGTAGAGAATGTCACTTACTGGTAGCTGGTTTGGGGCCAAAGCCCCTCACCTAAGGTGGTTAGAGGTGGCAGGCGCCTAGACAATGTTAACTCGTTGACGGCCTGAGTGAAAAAAGGCAGGAATCCGTAGTTCCCGCTTGTGGCCAAGAACCAACGCCACCTATGGACCGAACCAACCACGGCAAGGGAAGATAACTCATTTGGACATGTCCCCCCAGACTTCGTTTTACTGACCAAAAAACTGCATTGCAATTTAGCTTTGTAGCAGAGGGAAATTGCAAACCTTTTCTCTACCTTTTTCCACCGTTACGTCCCTTCTCCAAGATATTTAATGGCCTTGTAAGATTCAAAAGTTATGACAAAGTCATAACTCGTTGGAACGCGAACAAACTCCGACACAGGTTGAGGGACAAAACATTTTATATAAACACAGAATAAACAGGGTACATAAAGTACATAGATACATATACAAGAGTAGAGGAAATGACACATTCATGAATGGTAAAATACAAGATATTTAGGTATCAAAGAGATACCTAAATGTACATAAAAACGTAGTTACGGATACATGACTAAAGGATAGTCATATATCGTATAAGAGACTTACTAGCAGTGAGTGGACAGTGTTAAGGGCCGAAGCCCCACCGAGAAAGGGGTAGACCGTGTCTAACCCATGTGTTCTCGTAGCGAGCAGCAGGCAAAGAGAGAGAAGAAGTTCAAATCAGCCGCTTAAATACACAAGGCCCCTAGCGGGAACCAGCGACACTAACGGGCAGACAACTCTCCAGGCAAATACTAAAATAACCCCACAGCCTCTTTGTACCCTTGAATTTGAAATCGCTGCACTAAATCTTCAATTTGACGAACATATGTATTTACTCAATCCCACCGCCACGGATAGAATGTGACACAAGGTAATTTTTTGTGCGGATTGAAGCTGGTTTTCCTTCTCCTAGACTGATTGCCTAACCAAGGCTAAAATAACCCAACATTCCCAACTAGTTACCCATAGAAGGGAGAACCCAATGAAAGGAGGGACATGCTTTTGCCAAAGGTATTAGCGTTGAGTGTGATGCAAACTGCTTTGTCCAGGATTTGAACTTGACTCACCGATTCCATTTTCTACGACACCTTCATTTTGATGGACGTATTGATTACTTCCCCTTTATGGGTCCGCCCTGTCGGCTGGGGCGTTAGAATGCACTGAATGCACCTCTGCAGAGGGGTATGCCCCCCCCCCAAATGGGGCCACCTGTTGGCCGTGGGTGGCAACCCGTGATGCTTAAGGATGGAGTCTTGGTGGATGAGCAGTCCATGACCTGCAACACTCCACTTAGAACCTTACTTATGCTAGACGGGCGCTCGGAGAGACCCTCTCTGATCAATCGGCTGGTCACATCTAGCCCTAGCACCTATATGATTGCCCCAACCCTATTGGCCTTATGGCAAGCCCCAACCCTTTTTATCATATGGGTGCTAGAAGGCGGTGGCTGCGGGTCTACATGTCCTGGGAATGACGTTAAACTCTATCTGATGGTGATGTTCCAGTTCTGGAGGTTTGGGGAATGTGGAGCACCCTTTCATCACCATTGCTCCCTGGTCCACTCGGACCCGGAGTGGTAGTACCTGTTAGGGTCCCATCTATGGGTTAAATAGAAAAATGTATTTATAAAAAAATTGTGTATCCATTAAGAATGAATTTCTTTCAAAACTTTGTCTGCATTAAATGACCCACTGGGGTTGATATGCTGTAAAACAAACCACACAACCAAACCAAACCAAACCAAACCAGCAGGATGCGATATTATTAAAAAATGTATTATCCATTAAGAATTGATTTATTTCAAAACTTTGTCGGCATTAAATGACCCACTGAGGTTGATATGCCGTAAAACAAAACAAACCAAACCCTTTATGGGTGAATTGTTCTATAGAATCTATCGAAAATACTCGTTGTATAAAAATTAGAATAATGGTTTTTTGCATGGCATTACGAACAGCTGACTGCTGAAAAAATGGCGATCTTGTACCAAAATTGTCCCAGTTTCGAAAATTATTGGAATCCGTCATGGACACCATTTTTGGTTTCAATTCGTTTAAGAGAAGAAGAAGAAAACATTTAGGGATGCTGACGAGAAAGAAGAAGAATGAAAGAAGAAAGGAAGGAAGAAAATAGTGAGAAAATGGCAAAGACAGGCATAAAATTTAATATATTTTTAACGACTGCCTATTTCCAAGCGTCCCAAAAACCTTTCCCCCCTCCTTCCCTTCCCGCCAATACACATGTGATCACAACTAAGAATATATATGTATTTTTAAACATTTCCATCTTAAGCCTCTTACGGTGTATAATTTCTACGCTCCATCCTCTCACTCCCCTCCTCCCTCTCTCTCTCTCTCTCTCTCTCTCTCGCACTCTCTCTCTCTCTCTCTCTCTCTCTCTCTCTCACAACACACACACACCACACACTCTATCTCTCAGTCTGTCTAACTCTCTCTCCTCTCTCTCTCTCTCTCTCTCTCAATGCATATATAATATATATATATATATATATATATGTGTGTGTGTGTGTGTGTGTGTGTGTGTGTGTGTGATCCAATTTTTACGCAAGTCAACACTTTTGCTCTTCAGTTTTTTTTTGGGGGGGTTGTTGTTTTTTGCTTTTTTTATTGTTCTTGTTCTTGTTTTTTGTTGGTCCTTTCTTATTTTTTTTTTGTTGTTGTTAAATATGTCTTTTAGGTTCCAGAAAGTACACAAAGAATATTATGAGGAACTGTGAAAGTTATATGACACACATTTCCATTCAAGAGGTTAGCAAGCTAGTCTCGCAGATCCGTCACCACTGAAAAAGAGAGTGCGATTTTCGCAGGATGGCCATACTTACGGCCTAGTATTATATACTACCCGTGGCGAACGGGTTGGTTAAATACTTTCATTTCCCTTCAAGAAGAATGGCCGTCCTGTCGTCTGGGGTGTTAGAATGCACCGACTTCACCTCTGCAGAGGGGTAAGACTCCCCCAATGGGGCCACCTGTTGGCCGTGGGTGGCGACCCGTGAAGCTTAAGAATAGAACCCAGGGGGATGATCAGTTCATGACATGCAATACTCCACTTTGGCCCTATCTTGGGCTAGACGAGCGGTCGGAGAGGCCCCCTCTGATCAATCGGCTGGTCACGTCAAGCCCTAGCACCTATATGATTTTCCCAACCCTATTGCCCTTATGGCAAGCCCTAACCCCTTTTTATCATACGGGTGCTAGAAGGCGATGGCTATGGGTCTACATGTCCTGGGAATGACGTTAAACTCTATCTGATGGTGAGGTTCCAGTTTTGGAGGTTTGGGGAATGTGGAGCACCCCTTCATCACCATTGCTCCCTGGTCCACTCGGACCCGGAGTGGTAGTACCTGGTAGGGTCCCATCTATGGGTTAAATAGAAAAATGTATTTATAAAAAAAAATTGAGTATCCATTAAGAATTGATTTATTTCAAAACTTTATCGGCATTAAATGATCCACTGAGGTTGATATGCCGTAAAACAAAAACAAAACAAACCAAACCAAACCAAACCAAACCTTCTGAAAGAGAGATAATGGAATCCGTGTTATCAGCACCGATGATGATGATGATGATATGATGATCATGATCATGATATGACCTTGTTATTAAAGTTGATGAAATGTCTGAGAAAACTTGCAATTTTATTTCGATTTCTTTTCTGTCTGTCTGTCTATATTTTTTCTACTCATCTCCTCTGTTTTTACCCTTTTTTCTCATTTTACAATCTCTCTCTCTCTCTCTCTCTCTCTCTCTCTCTCTCTCTCTCTCTC
>CM042173.1:17611650-17621650 GCA_023376005.1 Doryteuthis pealeii
AAAAAATGTTAAAATTCTCGGGAGAATAAACCGAGTTCCAGTTCAATTTGCAATTTAATGATACTCTGTGTTTGCGCTTACCCCAATCATTATAATTTCTCAATACTTTTTAGATGTGGTGTAATGCTTAAGATCATAGCAAATGAACACAGTGACACGAGTTTAAATCATCTGGCCAGCTATGAGTAAATAGAAGGACAGACTCAGCTCGTTAACCTTGGTATGACAACCAATCTAGGAGAATGAAAACTCTGAATTAGATGCTCATTATAAAATAGTTTCTCTTATTTATTCATTTGCAATTACTTTTAATATGAATTCTACAAATAGGATGTGACATGATATTCAGATTCAAAGCCACTGAATGCGTCCTTTAATAGATGATTGATTGATTTTAACGGCATGCCAACTTGTCAAGGTTTATTTTATTCCTAATGGTTTGGAAATCGCATTTATTGTACGTTTATATTTACATTTAATTGTTTAAGTTTTAGTTTTAAAACAGTCCCAACGAAAACAAATAATCTTAAACAGATCTAATACACCTATATATGAAACCCTAACAGGTACTACATTCCAGGTCAGAGGGAACATGAGAGTTTAACGTCATTTCCAGGACATGTAGACCCTCAGCCACCGCCTTCTAGCACACATACGATAAAAAGGGTTGGGGCTTGCCTTAAATGCAATAGAGTTGGGGCAATCATATAGGTGCTTGGGCTTGACCTGACCATCCGATTGATCGGAGGGGGTCTCTCCGACCGCCCGTCTAGCCTAAGTAAGGGTCTAAGTGGAGTGTTGCATGTCATGGACTTCTCACCCACCAAGACTCCGTCCTTAAGCATCACGGGTCGTCACCCACGGCCAACAGGCGGTCCCATTTGGGGGAGTGTTACCCCTCTGCAGAGGTGCAGTCGGTGCATTCTAACGCCCCAACTGGCTGGGTGGTATATCATTTGGTTGTATGTTCAGATTTTAATATCTTGCACAATTTCCTTTAGATCACCTTTCCCACCCAGTCGTGCCTAATCTTGCACTGTCTTTTTGCTAGTTTGCTGTTTTCGGTTATTATGTGATAAACCGTTTTGTCTCTGTACCCTGCAGAGGTGCAGTCGGTGCATTCTAACACCCCACCGACAGGGGGGTCCTTCAGAAGGAGAAAAAGAGTAGTTGGGAACTAGGCATAGATGCTCTGTATTGTTTTGGACAAATCCTGAAAGCAGCACCCCACAAAACAGCAACTGTACGACCACTTATCTCCCATCTCACAAGCTACACAGATAAAACGATCAAGACATGCCGAGTACAGCTGGGGAAGTTGGGACGAACTCATAAGCGACGTTCTCTAGTGGACTCTAGCTTTGGCCTACCAGAAAAGGCTCGCATTCATCAATCCTGGGTGCAGTCTAGAGGACCTACCGTGAGATACTGGGACGGATAGCAAGAGAGACGACCAAGGGATATCGTGCAGTCGGCACGATTTGATGATGATGATGATGATGATGATGAATAAAATCCTGGTGTCTTTGTTTTTGAAAAATTTAATTTTTATTACTAATTAAATAATGTACTTATTTATGACCTGAGAGAAAGAGAGGGAGTATCGTCAAGTTATCCTATCCTCATGGTATCATGCTTTGTACCGCTGTCCCATACCCACACGAGGGACCAGGAGCAGCGTCTGACCACCACTATGACCGGCAGATTTTCTTCTGGCTCCGTTTCTCGTCGCTGCGTCACATCCGCTTCCGGTCAACACCCGGAACTTCCGTTTTTATTTTTAAATCTATTTCCGGGGTCATTATTCCGTCAAATTACAGGCACCCCGCAGTGTGTTCACTCCTCAAATTTTAACCTTTTTTTGTTATTATTTCTTGTTCCTCTTTTTCTTTAGAAATCCGAATACATTTTTATTTTTTTTTATCCCAAATTAGTTACCTATTAGTTACGCTACACTGGTTAACACTTAAGAGATTTATCGATTTAAACATGTTTGTCTTGGTTGTTAGTCCTAACGAATGCTACGTAATTGTTTTCCATATTCCAACTTAAAGAAGTACCTATAAACATAAATTAATAATGTTTAATTAAACGTGAATAATTATTCTAACATGATAAAATAAGCTCAACTAGATCATTTTAAATTCTCAAGGGAGATAATTAAAAAGTAATTATAGATTACTTCCGAATGTTAAACTATTTATCTGCAATTAATTAAAATACAACTTCTATAAATAAAAGTCAACTCGACATCTCGATGTCAAATCGAATTTTTAAGCAAGTTTCTTAAATGACATATATTGAGGGAGTCCAGAGGAGAGCTACTAAATTAGTGAATAATTTAAAATCCCTTTCATATGAAGAAAGACTTAGGAACATTGACCTACCAAGTCTGGTTTTCCGACGTATGAGAGGGGATATGATCGAAGCCTACAAATACACGCATGGTTTTTATTCAACGAACTCTGACCTACTAAACATTGCTCAAAATACCTATACAAGGGGACATAAATTAAAACTCCTTAAAAAATCTTGTAAAGCAAACGCAAGACAAAATTATTTTAGCTACAGAGTGGTGAATACATGGAATAAACTACCTTTATCAGTAGTGAATGCCCCCTCTCTAAACTCCTTCAAGACAAAGTTGGATAATCTGTGGAATGACATTAAATATTCAGTGGATTTAAAATGAATATTTATAAGGGACAGCTGACAAGTCTCAGACCTAATATACTAGCTGAAAAGATATTATTATTCCTTTTGAGTTTTCACATCAGTGTTAGCTGATGGTCTTTCACTGGAGTCTGAGTGACAGCAAGTCTCCTCACGTATCCAGGACTCTTCTGAGTATTCTGGCAGATTGCAGCAGTGCAGTGTTCTGAATGGTTTCAATCCTTCCTCTGATATCCAAACTTTCCAAACCCTTTTCTAATCCTTTTGGGACTGTTCCAAGTGCACCAACTACAATTGGTATAACTTTCACTTTCATATTCCATAACTTTTTCAGTTCTCTGGCAAGGTCCAGATATTTGTCAATTTTTTCATTTTCCTTTAACTTCACCCTGTGATCCGCTGGCACTGCAAAATCCACCAGTTGACAATTTCTTTCTTTTTTGTTAATCAACACTAGGTCTGGTCTTCTTGCTGGGATAAGGTGATCCGTTTTAATTTCAAAGTCCCAGAGAATTTTGTGCGTTTCGTTCTCAAGAACAGATTCTGGTTTATGCATATACCATTTTGTTGTGTTGTCAAAATTTAATTTTTTGCATAATTCCCAGTGGATCACCTTCCCAACCCAGTCGTGTCTAGTTTTGTATTCTCGTTGTGCTAGTTTGCTACATTCGCAGAGTATATGGTTAACAGTCTCATCTCTATTACCGCAAAGTCTACATTTACTATTCTGTTGGGTCTTATCAATTTTTATTATTTTTATTATTATTATTATTATTATTATTATTATATATAAGTTAGATTGTTTTTTTAGAGAACCTACATGGATACATGAAAATAATTATTTTAAAAAAGATTCAAGTATTTCTAGATGCTCAACTAGGGTCCTTGAAAGTTTAGGAATTTGTTTTATCAAGAATTTTACGAAGGGTGTAAGAAAAATGATATAATTTTGTAATCTAATCCAGTGTTTCCCAACCTATGGTCACATGGCCAAAATGGGCCACAAATCTCAGGTGGACCAAAGAATTATTATAATTCTGTATAGTTGTATCTTGATTGAATAAATATCTTATGTAAAATGGAAATATTTTTTCTATTAAAATAATTTCATGGGCCACAAAAAAAATTCTGGCTTCAAAGTGGGCCATGAGCTGAAAAAGGTTGGGAACCCCTGATCTAATCTATTAGCTTGAACAATTCTCGTTCAAATGATCTCAAATTTGAACAACATGTATAGAAACAGTGTGAATTTATTAGAGATACTCGTAGAATGATCCTCACTTGAAAAAAAGGGTGACCCATCAGGATGTAATGGTTAACAAACTAGTCTCGCAAATCCATTACTACTGAATAGTGAGTTCTGCCGTTCCAGTGGACCATAGAGTGAAAATAAAGAAAGCGAAAAGATAGACAAATACTTGAATATTACAAGACAGCTACAAAATTTAAAAAATATGTGAAATATCAATGTGACGGTGATACCAATAGTAGTTGGTGTTAAGTTTCTGACCGCCATCGTTGGCCAGTTGAAAAGGACTTAAAGTAAGTAAGTCCTGAACTATAGAATCCTTTGGTAAGTGAATAAGTCCTGGGTTATGGAATCCTACGTAGTGTCAAAAGGTCCAGTGATATAATCCTATGTTCCGTCGTCCACGAAGGCTCGAAGCAATATGTGTAGGTATGACCAGAACAGCCGGTATAAATAATAATATCAGCAGCAGAGTACTGCCAGTGATTGGACAAGAAGTTGGTCACATGGTTGTCGGCGAGTCTATAAGTACAGGTGGGCATCTGGCACACACCTTATATCGGGAAAAGGGAAGCGCGTGGTGTAATGGTTAAAGTCATGGGAAATGGACTCGTCGCCCCGAGTTCAAATCCTGGACGTGGTAATTGCATTTCACTTAGCGCTAATACCCTTGGGAAAGGTACGAATCCTACTCTCCCTCCAGCTATGGATAAATAGCAGGGCAGACTGGGTTCTTTAACCATGGCTAGGTAACCAGTCTAGGAGAAGGAAAACTCTGAATTCAAACCTGTTGAACTCCGCTTAAGAAATTGACCTTGTGTCGCATCCTGCTCGTGCGGAGGGGTTGGTAAATATATATATCGGGAAAATACCAACAGTTGGTGCTCTTGGGACGGTCCTCAATAGCCTAGAAAAGAAACCAGGTGAAATGGAGATCAGAGGAAGAATCGAGATTGTCCAGATCACAGGATAATTAAAATCGGCTAGAATACTTAGAAAAGTCCTGGAAATCTGAGGCGACTTGCTGTCACTCAGACTTCAGTGAACCATGTCGCTGGGGTTTAGAATACGCTGACTGCATTCTCTGCAATGGGGTAAGACTCTCCTACCCCAAAAAAGGTTACCCAAGTGGTGGTGATGGTGGTGGTGGTCTAACTGGGAGTACTGGCAACGAATGGGTGACTCTACACCCCCGAAAATTCCAGAATTGGAACCTCACCACTGGATGGAGTCTTAACCCCCTGCAGTCGGCGTATTTTACCCCACCCCAAAAAAACACTACCATTTTCTTCTTGTACTTTGTTGATATGCCAATTAAATCTTTCAAAGTAGGTTTGGTTTGATTTATTTTACGGCATATCAACCTCAGTGGGTCATTTAATGCCGACAAAATTTTGAAATAAATTAATTCTTAATGAATAATCAACTTTTGTTTATCGACACATGTTTTTCTATTTTAACCCATAGATGGGACCCTAACAGGTACTACCACTCCGGCTCAGAGTGGACCAGGGAGCAATGGTGATGAAAGGGTGCTCCACTTTCCCCAAACCTGCAAAACTGGAACCTCGCCATCAGATAGAGTTTAACGTCATTCCCAGGATATGTAGACCCTCAGCCACCGCCTTCTAGCACCCATATGATAAAAAGGGGTTGGGGCTTGCCATAAGGGCAATAGGGTTGGGACAATCATATTGGTACTAGGGCTTGACGTGACCAGCCGATTGATCGGAGGGGGCCTCTCCGACTGCCCGTCTAGCCCAAGAAAGAGCCAAAGTGGAGTATTGCAAGTCATGGACTGCTCAACCACCTGAATTCTATCCTTAAGCATCACGGGTCGCCACTCACGACCAACAGGTGGACCCATTGGGGGAGTCTTACCCCTCTGCAGAGGTGCAGTCGGTGCATTCTAACGCCACAGCCGACAGGGCGGTTACAAAGTAGGTAAGCCACAATGTGTTGGTTTTCCCCTTCAAAATATAACGCTATAAATTTTGTAATTGCTCTAAGAACCTCCCCCCCCCCAATCTCCACGCACTTAATTCATTGTTTATCAATTGTTTCCTCTTTTTGCCGGCAGGGGGTTAATTATTTGAAACGAGGATCAAAAGGAAACTTGTTGAAAGTTATTTCTATTTTGTCGTTGTTGTGTCAGTACTGTTGTATGGCTGCACCACCTGGACCCTAACGAAGTGACTAGAGAATAAACTAGATGAGAGCTGCACAAGAATGCTGCGTGTGATCCTGAACAAGACGTGGAAACAACACCCCACGAGAAAACAGCTGTACGACCACCTGCCACATATCACCCAAACCATCCGAGTGAGACGGACAAGACACGCTGGACACTGCTGGAGAAGCAAGGACGAACTCATAAGTGACGTCCTCCTGTGGAAGCCAGCACATGGGCACGCCAGTGTGGGCCGACCAGCAAAGACGTACATTGACCAGCTCTGTGCGGATACAGGATGCTGCATAGAGGACCTCCCGAGAATGATAAGCGATAGGGATGGATGGAAAGAGATTGTCATGGATATCCGTGCCAACAGCGCGACATGATGATGATGATGATGATGATGATGATGCTGCTGATGATGATTTTATTTCTATTACTATTTTATTTATTTCTATTTTTTCAAAAATCTGGGCGGCAACCCAGTTGGTTATGGGGAAGTGATTAATCAAATAATTTCAGAAAAGAAAAGGGGAAATATTGATACATCGACATCAGTATCTGAAAAATGCAGACGCCATGTTTTTTTTTTCCTTGGAGTAGGAAGAAAGAATTTGCAGAACATTTCCTGCTAAAAATGCTAACTTGTTTTTTTATGTCTCCATTTCCGATATGAGATATTGTTGTTCTTGTGATCTACACATTGCGGACTGCTATACTCATTTTGGCCGCTATATTCACAGCGAAGTCTATCGAGTACGACTAAAGGCACCCGAATAAGGTCGGAGAGTACAATGGCCGAAACGTAGTGAGTATAGCAACCAAGATGAGTAAGTATTTATCAAACCCGTTCACCACATATAGAATGTGGCACAAGGTCGCAAGTCTCCTATATATAAGGGATGGGGCACTCTATGACGGCTTTTACACACAAAGTGATGTGTGTATTAAAACTGTTAAAATCCCCTTCGCATTCTGTAAGTGATGACAGCCTAATTGTTAAGGTGCCGGACCGATCGGATTTCAATTCCGGCTGTAGGTAGCTTACAAATGTCTAGCCACACTGAATAGGCTTGATAAGTCGAAACACGTGTCTGTGGATGACTCTCTATGTATATATAATCCAAAAATCCGGAGAAGAAATCTTCCTTACGACATAGGAGTTTTTTTTAATGTGTCGCAGTTTGCAGAGCTCAATGTGTGCTCTAAATGTTAGAGTCACAGAAAAAATTTATATGTAAAAATATAACAGAAGATTTAGCTCTATGGTGATAGAAGTAAAACAGTTAATCTCATAAAAGGGGAATGCGGCAAACTAGCACAAAAGAAACACAAGAACATGCACAACTGAGTGGGGAAGATGATCAACTGAGAAGTGTGCAAGAAACTGAAATTTCACCATACTAACAATTGGTATATGCACAAACCAGAAGGTGTCCTAGAAAATGAAACGCATACAATTCTGGGAATCTGGGATACAAACGGATCACCCAATCCAATCCAGAAAATTAGACTTAGTTTTGACTAAGTCTGATTTTCAAAAAAATCAAAGGCAAAAATATCCAAATAGGTCAGAGTGGACCTGGGAGTAATGGCAATGAAGGGATACTCCACCCTAGATCTCCACAACTGGACCATCAGATGCAGTTTTGTACCAATAAATGACTGTAGTTATTATAAGGAAAAATAGTGTCCGGTAGCTGAAAATACGTCCATGATCCCCTTATTTCTTGTAGTTCAACAAATAAGGTGATCATAGACGTGGTCGAAAGCGCTTGGAAAAATATTGGACACCATCTCTACCATTTGGACACCAATATAAGAACGAGGGCTTGAAGTAAATGTGCACTCCGGCCTTCTTCAGGCATTTCTTGTCGGACTCGGGAAGCTTCTTTTCGAACTTGAGAACCTTCTTGTCGTAATCGGGAGTCATCATGAAACTTTAAACCCAACCCTTTATTCAATCCACATGGATATCCTGTTCTCATTCCGCTAACCATAGCTGGGTACAAGTGTTAAACAGCGTTAATTAACACCCTATGTTACTGTCACTCTTGGCCAGGATTGAACCTGAAATCCAGAGATAACTGTCACTTAGAATTGTATTAACTCAACACCTATATCCACTACGCTATGTGTCCAAGGCCAGAGGGCACATCGACCGAAACGTTGTGTTGATAACAATAAAGATAAGGACAATAGTCCGAATAAACCAAATAATCCAAATTATCAAGCCTCATCTCAAAAATGCAGAGAAATAGTGTAGATAACAATAAAGATGAGGACAATAGTCCGAATAATCCAAATAATACAAATTATCAAGCCTCATCTCAAAATCAATAAAAAACACCTGAAAAAGGCCAGAGGGCACATCGACCGAAACGTCGTGTAGATAACAATAAAGATGAGGCCAATAGTCCGAATAAACCAAATAATACAAATTATCAAGCCTCGTCTCAAAAATTCAGAGAAATAGTGTAGATAACAATAAAGATGAGGACAATAGTCCGAATAATCCAAATAATACAAATTATCAAGCCTCATCTCAAAAACTCAGAGAAATAGTGTAGATAACAATAAAGATGAGGACAATAGTCCGAATAATCCAAATAATACAAATTATCAAGCCTCATCTCAAAAACTCAGAGAAATAGTGTAGATAACAATAAAGATGAGGACAATAGTCCGAATAATCCAAATAATACAAATTATCAAGCCTCCTCTCAAAAATTCAGAGAAATAGTGTAGATAACAATAAAGATAAGGACAATAGTCCGAATAATCCAAATAATACAAATTATCAAGTCTATTCTCAAAAAATCAGAGAAATAGTATAGATAACAATAAAGATGAGGACAATAGTCCGAATAAACCAAATAATACAAATTATCAAGTCTCATCTCAAAAAATCAGAGAAATAGTGTAGATAACAATAAAGATGAGGACAATAGTCCGAATAAACCAAATAATCCAAATTATCAAGCCTCCTCTCAAAAATTCAGAGAAATAGTGTAGATAACAATAAAGATGAGGACAATAGTCCGAATAATCCAAATAATACAAATTATCAAGTCTCATCTCAAAAAATCAGAGAAATAGTGTAGATAACAATAAAGATGAGGTCAATAGTCCGAATAATCCAAATAATACAAATTATCAAGCCTCATCTCAAAAATTCAGAGAAATAGTGTAAATAACAATAAAGATGAAGACAATAGTCCGAATAATCCAAATAATCCAAATTATCAAGCCTCATCTCAAAAACTCAGAGAAATAGTGTAGATAACAATAAAGATGAGGTCAATAGTCCGAATAATCCAAATAATACAAATTATCAAGCCTCATCTCAAAAACTCAGAGAAATAATGTAGATAACAATAAAGATGAGGACAATAGTCCGAATAATCCAAATAATACAAATTATCAAGCCTCATCTCAAAAACTCAGAAAAATAGTGTAGATAACAATAAAGATGAGGACAATAGTCCGAATAAACCAAATAATCCAAATTATCAAGCCTCATCTCAAAAATTCAGAGAAATAGTAATTATGATGTGTTCAGTATTTTTTAGTCTAATCTTAACAATGAGGAACTTTTTGCTCTCAAAAGAAAATCTCATTTTTGCGGTCAATGTTCACAGAACCGGCCAGATGTAAAAATTAAGGGGGAAAATAGACATTTGATTCTAATTATGTGAGGAAAAATGTAGTAAATCGGCACTATTTTGCCGGTGGTGCGGTGGAGGGATTCTGGTTTCATCCTTCAAAGTGTGGTCTGACACAGGGGGCGGGGGGGGGGTGAGGAATGTGCCAAACTATCGCGTTTTTTATTTGCAATGTTGACAATTCTCGAAAGCAACATTTTAAACAAAACACCACCAACTCCTCAAAAAAAAATACACGTT
>CM042173.1:17624150-17626650 GCA_023376005.1 Doryteuthis pealeii
GCTGTACGGATGTACCACTTGGACCCTAACGAGGCGCCTTAAGAATAAGCTGGACGGGAGCTGCACAAGAATGCTGCGTGCAGTCCTGAAGCAGCACCCCATGAGGAAACAGCTATATGGCCACCTGCCCCCCATCTCACAAACCATTCGAGTGAGACGGACAAGGCATGCCGGGCACTGCTGGAGAAGCAAGGATGAGCTCATAAGTGACGTTCTCCTGTGGAAGCCAACACACGAACATGCTAGTGTGGGCCGCCCATCAAGGACCTAAATTTGACCAACTAAGTAAAGATGCAGACTGCTGCGCAGAGGACCTCCCTGGGAAAATGAATGATAGGAAAGGTTGGCGAGAGATTGTCATGGATATCCGTGCTAATAGCGCGACATAATGATGATGATGATGATATATATATATATGTGCATTTATATATATATATATGTGTGTGTGTGTGTGTGTGTGTGCATTCATATATATATATATATATATATATACTAGCAAATATATGCACCCTCCGGGTGCAAGTATTTAAGTTTTAATATAATAAAATATCATATTAAATTAGAAATGCTAATGAAACTGAATAAGAATGCAGATAGAAAGATTTGGAACAGAGGGGATATGATTGAAAAATAGAACAACTCTGAAACGAACTCTTCCATCATCTTCCATTACTCCCGTTTTTCATTGGTAAATTTTCCTAATTTAACTATTTAGTTAAAATTGGAAGTAAAGGATAATATTACAGTTATTTCTTATTAATCGATTTCATTTAAGATTTATCCTCGAGATTTTTTCTCATATTCATTAAGATAAAACCAAACAATTAGAAATCAATAATACTAAGCACATATTTATTAAAATCAAATTTTAAAGATCAATATGCAAATTAGCCTTCCCATTCACACTGTAAACCGCTATTTTGTTGTATACATAAATACAATTACGTGTTATTTGTATCTAGATATGGTCAATAGTATTAATAATGTAAAACAATTTTATTAATAATAGAAGTTTAAATAAAAATAAAATCATGGAGGATGTGATGTAAATAACTAAGGGAATTGTGGCTTGAGTAGTAATATAGTTTCGGTTACAGACAAAAAAACACACAATCTCCATTATAATAAGATATATATAATCGGTTTGAAATCAAACCGATTTCAAATTGTGTATTTAGTTTCTAATTTTAAAAAGCGTGGGAACTTTAGGACACGCCTAATAGAATTTGCGAATGGAGTCAAAGTTCTGATTATATCTGACTTTGTCTAAAATATTTTCTTAATGGACTTAAAGTGTTTAATGTAGACAGATGTGACTTCAAATGACTTCATAAAATGTCGATATGTAGCATATATTTCCATTGAAAAACTTTCCCATATAATCTGAAGAAATTATCAACTACTTTTTCTTCTTCCTCATCTTCGTTGCTATTCTGCTTTTCATTGATAAAAACCAGCAAAGTTTTCTTTCCGCCTTGCACTTGTTGAATATGTTGAACAAAAAGAAGAGAACAGACAGAAACGTCGAGAAAGAGAAAATGAAGAAGAGAGTGTTTATGCGTTTGGTTGTAAGATAGAGATGAAGATATTGAAGGCGAGAGAGAGAGAGAGAGAGAGAAATAGAGAGAGGGGAGAAAGGGTGAGAGAAAAAAATGTAGGCATTTTGCCTTCGAAGATCTTTTGATTAAAGTTCATGAAAGGCTGGATCCACATTTTTTTTAGTGCGAGCCAAACCATTAAGCTCTCAGTACAGTTATTTCAGTACAAAAGGATGAAGGGTTCAGTTCAGTGAATAAACTCACACATCTGCTTTGTAAATATATATATATATATATATATATATATATATATATATAGGGTCATCCACAGACACGTGTTTCGACTTATCAAGTCTCTTCAGTGTGGCTAGACATTTTGTAAGCTACCCACAGCCGGAATTGAAATCCGATCGGTTGGGTACGGCACCTTAACCATTAGGCTGTCTTCACTTACAGAATGGGAAGGGAGTTTTAACTGTTTTAATACACACATCGCTTTGTGTCTAAAGGCCGTCACAGAGTGCTCCATTCCTTAGAAGAGCGTTGTATATATATATATATATATATATATATATGAGTCAGATCTTAGCCCTGAAGAAACTTTTAGTAGGTATATCTGACTCATTAGGTTTATCTTTATTATTTGCTCTACTTAGGTATTGAGCACTCTTTACTTATTAGCTTTAGTATATCTTGGCTGTTTTTATATGAATATATATTTTTAATATATATATATATACATATAAATTGTTTTTTCTTTTGTGTTTTTGTGTTTTTGTTAGTATTATAGTATCAACCGATTATTTTCGGTTGGTACGACTATCTTGGTCTTTTCTTTTTTTTCAAATTTTTTTTCTCCCCAGGTGATGTTTGGTTGTATATTTTTACAATCAAACTATTTGCCTTTTTTTCTTACTGCAAGGGTTTACCAACAAGTTTTGTATATATATATATATATATAA
>CM042173.1:17629150-17639150 GCA_023376005.1 Doryteuthis pealeii
GAAAGAAAGATACATAGAGAGAGAGAGAGAGAGAGAGAGAGAGAGAGAGAGAGAGATTGAATAGAAAATATAGGAAGATATCTTAAAGAAGAGAAAATAAATTATATATGAGAGAGAGAGAGAGACAGACAGACAGACAGACAGACAGAGAGAGAGAGATTTGGGATTGAGCCTCGTCTTAGGTAGCATGTATGTATTTATTCAACTCCTCCACCACGAGAAGAATATGACACAAGATTATTTTTAAGCGGAGTAAAGTTGGTTTGAATTCAATTTTCTGGTTACCATGGCAAGATTAGATTCATGCCTTTCTCAAGGGCATAAGCGCAAAGTGATACACAAACAGCCACATCATGGGAAATCCAGGACGTGGCTGTTTGTATTTCACGAGTCCATTTCCCACGAGGATGACCCTTATTTCACGAACTCTTTTTGGTACCATGTAACCTAGTTAATCAGTGAAGAAATATGAACCACCAAATAACTAACATTGTATTGATTGAGGTCCATAAGAAAGCAACGGCAACAAAGCATCGGAACATCATCATCTACAGGGACAACCTACAAATGCAAAATCTGTGTTTCTCAAACATCGGACTTCATAGTCACAGGAGGCGCTGCAACTCCAGGGGCACACAAAAACTAGTCTTTCGAGACTGAATTGCAAATGAATGATGATTGATTGATTTTAACTGCATGTCAACCTGTCTTGAGTTATTTTATGCCTAGAGGTTAGGGAATCGCGTTCAATTTACACGTACATTTTTGTGTATATATATTTACCGACCCCTCTGCACGACTAGGACGTCAGACATCGTTACTTTTTTTAGCAGGTTTGCATTAATAGTTTTCCTTCTTCTTGGTTGGTTGCTGAGCCAAAGTTAAAGAGTCCAGTCTGCCCAACTGTTTAACCATAGCCGGAGGTAGAATAGTTTCTCAGGGTATGAGTACTATATGAAATGTAAATAGCCTCGTCCAGGATTTCAGCCCTGGTCGCCGACGATAACCATTACACCATGCGCCTCTGTTCTACATTTTCTGTGTATTTGGGTCTTAAGAATTATTTTCTTTTGTTTTATTTTTCACACGATCCTATCTAATACGATTAATTTTCAGACAGATCTATTTGACCTATATACGGAACCCTAACAGGTACTACCATTCCGGGTCAGAATGAACCTGGGAGTAATGACTATAAAGGGGTACTCAACACTCCCCAGATCTTCAGTTTAGTGTCATACTCAGGATACTCCCCCCCTCTCTCTCTCTCTCTCTCTCTCTCTATCTCTCTCTCTCTCTCTCTCTCTCGCGCGCCAGCGGCATCCATCCCTATCAGCCATCGCTCTTCTAGACAGCATCCAGTGTCCGTACGGATTTGATGAAATTAAGTCTTTGCTGGTTGTCCAAAACTTGTCGTCGGTTTGTCAATGTGTATGTATTTGTCAAACCACTTTGTCACAGACAGGGTTTGACACAAGGTCAATTTTTAAGTGGGGTAAACATGGTTTAAATTCAGAGTTTTCTTTCTCCTTGTCTAGGTGCCTTACAAAGGTGAAAGAACTCTGCGTATCTTACTATTTACCCATAGCTAGAGGGAGAACATATGGATTCATTACTTTCCCAAAAAGCCTCGTCCAAGATTTGAACTCGCCGATTTCATTTCATACGGTTTGGTTTGGTTTGGTTTGGTTTGGTTGGTTGGGTTTTACGGCACGTCAACCCCTTGGGTTATTTTATGCCGAATATTTCTATTGGTAATTTGGTTTGGTTGGTTGGGTTTTACGGCATGTCAACCCCTTGGGTTATTTTATGCCGAATATTTCTATTGGTAATTTGGTTTGGTGGGTTGGGTTTACGGCATGTCAACCCCTTGGGTTATTTATGCCGAATACTTCTATTGGTAATTTGCTCTGGTTGGTTGGGTTTTACGGCATGTCAACCCATTGGGTCATTTTATGCCGAGTACGTTAAGGTACAGCTGCCATGTGTACAGCCACCTGCATATCATTCCAGATCTTGTTTCTATTGGTAATTAGGTATAGTGATATGGATTTAGTTATTTTTTGAAATCAAGTTTTCTATTGAGGATTTGAACACCAAAAGAGTGTGTGGGTGATTTTTGTAGGTCTATGAACTTACATCCTTGATAGGAGGATGGTTCTTTTCAGAAAGTTTGATATAACCGTTGCACATCACATGCGTCCATAGAAGAATGTGGTGTTTATTATTTTTCTAGCAGTGTCCAATATGTCTTACTAGTTTCACTTGGATGGTTTATGAGATAGGGGGTAAGTGGCCGTACAATTGCTGTTTTGTGGGGCGCTCCTTCCATGATTTATTCAAAACAGCAGGCAAGAGAAACATACAAAAAAAGGAAAGGAAGAGAATTGTGCACAGAAAGAAACAGAAAAAAGAAAGAAAGAAAGCAAGATTCCAACACACACACACACACACACACACACACACATGTTGAACTATTTACAATAGCTCTTAAGTAAACATATTAAACATTGTAATAATTGAATTATCATACTGTGATATATTCACAGGTACGGCTAGTCTATAAATAGTATAGAAGAAAGAATCATATCAAGGTGGATTTCATTCATATATATATATATACCAACCACTCCACACAAGGTCAATTTCTTAAGCGGAGTTTAACAGGTTTGAATTCAGAGTTTTCTTTCTCCTAGACTGGTTACCTAACAAAGGCTAAGGAGCCCAGTTTGCCCTACTATTTACTCCTAGCTGGAAGAAGAAAACTCGTGAATTCAACCTGTTAAACCTCGCTTAAGAAATTGACCTTGTGTGGAGTGGTTTGGTATATATATATATATGAATGAATCCACCTTGATATGATCTTTTCTTCTATACTATTTATAGACTAGCCGTACCTGTGAATATATCACAGTATTGTAATTAATTATTACAATGTTTAATATGTTTACTTAAGGCTATTGTAAATAGTTCAACATGTGTGTGTGTGTGTGTGTGTGTGTGTGTGTTGGAATCTTGCTTCTTCTTTCTTTTTCTGTTTCTTTCTGTGCACAATTCTCTCTTTCCTTTTTTGTATGTTTCTCTTGCTGCTGTTTTGAATAAATCATGGAAGGAGCGCCCACAAACAGCATTGTACGGCCACTTACCCCCTATCTCATAAAACATCCAATGAAACTAGTAAGACATATTGGACACTGCTAGAAAAAATAATAAACACCACATTCTTCTATGGACGATGTGATGTGCAACGTTATATCAAACTTTCTGAAAAAGAACCATCCTCCTATCAAGGATGTAAGTTCATAGACCTACAAAAATCACCCACACACTCTTTTGGTGTTCAATCCTCATAGAAAACTTGATTTCAAAAAATAACTAAATCCATTCACTATACCTAATTTACCAATAGAAACAAGATCTGGAATGATATGCAGGTGGGCTGTACAATGGCAGCTGTAACCTTAACGTCTCGGCATAAAATGGACCCAATGGGTTGCATGCGTAAAACCCAACACACCAGAGCAATTACCAATAGAAGTATTCGGCATAAAATAGCCCAAGGGGTTGACATGCCGTAAAACCCCCCACCAAACCAAATTACCAATAGAATATTCGGCATAAAATACCCAAGGGGTGACATGCGTAAAACCCACGCCAACCAAACCAATTACCAATAGAAATATTCGGATAAAATAACCCAAGGGGTTGACGTGCCGTAAAACCCAACAACCCAACCAAACCAAACCAAAACCAACCGTATGAAATGAAATCGGCGAGTTCAAATCTTGGACGAGGCTTTTGGAAAGTAATGAATCCTATGTTCTCCCTCTAGCTATGGGTAAATAGTAAGATACGCAGAGTTCTTTTCAGCCTTTGTAAAGGCACTAGACAAGGAGAAAGAAAACTCTGAATTTAAACCATGTTACCCCACTTTAAAATTGACCTTGTGTCAAACCCTGTTCTGTGACAAAGTGGTTTGACAAATACATACACATTGACAAACCGACGACAAGTTTTGGACAACCAGCAAAGACTTATTTAATTAAAATCCGTACGGACACTGGATGCTGTCTAGAAGAGCGATGGCTGATAGGATGGATGCCGCTGGCGCGCGAGAGAGGGAGAGAGAGAGAGAGATAGAGAGAGGGAGAGAGAGAGAGAGAGGGGGGGAGTATCCTGAGTTATGACACTAAACTGAAAGATCTGGGGAGTTTGAGTACCCCTTTATAGTCATTACTCCCAGTTTCATTCTGACCCGGAATGGTAGTACCTGTTAGGTTCCGTATATAGGTCAAATAGATCTGTCTGAAAATTAATCGTATTAGATAGGATCGTGTGAAAAAAAAACAAAAGAAAATAATTCTTAAGACCCAAATACACAGAAAATGTAGAACAGAGGCGCATGGTGTAATGGTTATCGTCGGCGACCAGGGCTGAAATCCTGGACGAGGCTATTTACATTTCATATAGTACTCATACCTGAGAAACTATTCTACCTCCGGCTTGGTTAACGTTGGGCAGACTGACTCTTTAACTTTGGCTCCAACCAACCAAAGAGAAGGAATTTAATGCAAACCTGCTAAAAGTAACGATGTCTGAACGTCCTAGTCGTGCAGAGGGTCGGTAAATATATATACACAAATGTACGTGTAAATTGAACGCGATCCCTAACCTCTAGGCATAAAATAACTCAAGACAGGTTGACATGCAGTTAAAATCAATCAATCATATTCATTTGCAATTCAGTCTCGAAAGACTAGTTTTTGTGTGCCCCTGGAGTTGCAGCGCCTCCTGTGACTATGAAGTCCGATGTTTGAGAAACACAGATTTTGCATTTGTAAGTTGTCCTGTAGATGATGATGTTCCGATGCTTTGTTGCCGTTGCTTTCTTATGGACCTCAATCAATACAATGTTAGTTATTTGGTGGTTCATATTTCTTCACTGATTAACTAGGTTACATGGTACCAAAAGAGTTCGTGAAATAAGGGTCATCCTCGCGTGGAAATGGACTCGTGAAATACAAACAGCCACGTCCTGGATTTCCCATGATGTTGGCTGTTTGTGTATCACTTTGCGCTTATGCCCTTGAGAAAGGCATGAATCTAATCTTGCCATGGTAACCAGAAAATTGAATTCAAAACCAACTTTACTCCGCTTAAAAATAATCTTGTGTCATATTCTTCTCGTGTGGAGGAGTTGAATAAATACATACATGCTACCTAAGACGAGGCTCAATCCCAAATCTCTCTCTCTCTGTCTGTCTGTCTGTCTGTCTGTCTGCTCTCTCTCTCTCATATATATAATTTATTTTCTCTTTCTTTAAGATTATCTTCCTATATTTTCTATTCAATCTCTCTCTCTCTCTCTCTTCTCTCTCTCTTCTCTCTCTCTCTCTATGTATCTTTCTTTCACTCTTTCTTTTGCTCTCTCTCTTTCTTTTTTTTCGCTTTCTCTCTCTTTTTCTTTCTTTTGTGTTCTTTTTTTCTCTCTTTCATTCTCTCTATCTCTCTCTTTCTCTCTCTCTCTCTCTCTCTCACTTCCTTTCTCTCTTTCTATTTTTTTCTTTCTTTGTCTCTCCATTTCTTTGTCTCTTTCTCTTTCTCTCTCCTCTCCCCCTTCTCTCTCTTCTCTCTCTCTCTCTCTATGTATCTTTCTTTCACTCTTTCTTGCTCTCTCTTTTTTCTTTCTTTTTTTTTCGCTTTCTCTCTCTTTCTCTTTCTCTTTCTTTTGTGCTTTCTTTTCTCTCTCTTTCATTCTTTCTCTCTCTCTCTCTCTCACTTCTTTCTCTCTTTTCTATTTTCTTTCTTTCTTTGTCTCTCCATTTCTTTCTCTCTCCCTCTCTCACTCTCTCACCTTCCTTTCTCTCTTTCTATTTTTCTTTCTTCTTTGTCTCTCCATTTCTCCCCCCTCTCTCTTCGTTAACTCGTATGTGTGCATGCCCGTTCTAAAAATAACCCGAAACAAGGACAGAAAAAAAAACAAACATTGGTTCCCAACTCCTCAGCTAGTGTTTTTACACACCCAATTAGTCATGAACATTCCGACTTGATTTCAAAGCTCCCTATATCCCTATATCAAAATCCATAACTGAGTCTTCCGGACCGGCTTCTGGTGGCGGTGGCCTATGTGTCTGCGGGTATCCCACTCACTAGATGCCCTCCTCAACACACAGGCCATCCACGCAGCTCTGTATGTGCGATCAGAGATGCCCGACCGATAAGCCGGGTAATTATGAAAAATCCTCCTCTACATGACCGATAAACAGTCATGGATAATGAGGGTCACCAATGTGGCTGGGGAACCCACATTTGGACACGAAGCCCCGAGAAATCTCACAAAAGTAGAGCCAGCTTAACCCACATCAGGTGAATGCCCTCATGTGCACACACACACACACACACCACACACGCGCGCGCGGCACACGACACGCGCAACGACCACACACAACACACACACACACACCACACATCTAAATATATAAGACTAAGATTTTGGTCTGTACGTGTCGACGCATAAGTTTAAAACATCATAATGCCCCCCTGCCAGGTTTGACAATAAAAAACCATCTACGAATAATCAGGATATTTTTTAACTGATATTCAATGACATTTTTCACAAACAACAACAACTTTCGGTTATTTCTATAAGTCTAACATGATCAAAGGGGAACCACTCTTGACTGATAGATTATTTTATCTATTTTCCCATTAAACTAACCCTAAACCCTAACCCTAACCCTAACCCCTAACCATAACCGTAACCCTAAACCCTACCCTAACCCTAATCCCAACCCCGTCTTTCTTTTATCCTAGTAGATCAATAAATAAATAAATAAGATAATTTATCAGTCAAGAGTGGTTCCCCTTTGTTTTATGTTGGCGTTATAGAAATAACCACAGGGCTTATATTATATTATGGGCAGCAGATTTAAAAAAAAAATGCTTATAATGAAGAAAAAAAGACAAAACTTTTAAATGGCTATCTCCTATAAGTCTAACATAAACAAAGGGGAACCACTCTTGACTGATAAATTATTCATTTTCCCATTAAACTAACCCTAACCTCACACCATCTTCTTTTTTCCTAGTAGAATAAATAAATAGTAAATAAATAATTTTTCAGTCAAGAGTGGTTCCTTTGATTATGTTAGTCTTATAGGAAATAACCCAACTTCCATTTCGCTTTGGAAACAAAGTGTTTATTTCTGTTTTTGTTACACTAGACAAATGGCGCCGGTTCTTGACATTCTTGCAACTCAAGAAAAGTTTTAGTCCATTTTCTCGAATGAAAACTTTATTCAGATAATATAGCCACCACCATACGCCTAAACCGACCACTATTTTTGGTAGTTTTGAATTCCTTGACTATTTTAATAAGTGTTTGTTTCCTGTTTTCGAAACGTGTCTTTTAGTGTATGTCATATCTCAAAGATCAGCTAAAATCCCCACGTGACAAAATATTCTTACCTAAAATGCAAAGTAGGACCCGCCCCCCCCCAAAAAAAAAAAACAACCCATAACCATGATTTTAAGCATGTACGATTCAAGAAATGTTCGTTTTGTGACCGAGCGAACATTTTCAACACCACCGCATATCTATCTATCTATCTATCTATCTGTCTGTCTGTGTCTCTGCCTGTCTGCCTGTCTGTCTGTCTATCTATCTATCTATCTATCTATCTAAGCCTGTTCATATCCATATAAATCAGTCTGTTCATATTTATCTATGTTAATCTCTCTCTCTCTCTCTCTCTCTCTCTCTCTCCATATATATATATATATATATATATATATATAATATATATATATATATTAAAGAAATGGATACAATAGAAACCTACTCGAGTTTCATCGTTAGAATCATCGTTAGAATCATCGTGCCCATATTCACCGGTAAGCCACCCTTTATATATATATATATATATACAAAACTTGTTGGTAAACCCTTGCAGTAAGAAAAAAAAGGCAAATAGTTTGATTGTAAAAATATACAACCAAACATCACCTGGGGAGAAAAAAAATTTGAAAAAAAAGAAAAGACCAAGATAGTCGTACCAACCGAAAATAATCGGTTGATACTATAATACTAACAAAAACACAAAAACACAAAAGAAAAAACAATTTATATGTATATATATATATATTAAAAATATATATTCATATAAAAACAGCCAAGATATACTAAAGCTAATAAGTAAAGAGTGCTCAATACCTAAGTAGAGCAAATAATAAAGATAAACCTAATGAGTCAGATATACCTACTAAAAGTTTCTTCAGGGCTAAGATCTGACTCATATATATATATATATAATATATATATATACAAACGCTCTTCTAAGGAATGGAGCACTCTGTGACGGCCTTTAGACACAAAGCGATGTGTGTATTAAACAGTTAAAACTCCCTTCCCATTCTGTTAAGTGAAGCAGCCTAATGGTTAAGGTGCCGTACCCAACCGATCGGATTTCAATTCCGGCTGTGGGTAGCTTACAAAATGTCTAGCCACACTGAAAGAGACTTGATAAGTCGAAACACGTGTCTGTGGATGACCCTATATATATATATATATATTATATATATATATATATTATTTACAAAGCAGATGTGTGAGTTTATTCACTGAACTGAACCCTTCATCCTTTTGTACTGAAATAACTGTACTGAGAGCTTAATGGTTTGGCTCGCACTAAAAAAAATGTGGATCCAGCCCTTTCATGAACTTTAATCAAAAGATCTTCGAAGGCAAAATGCCTACATTTTTTTCTCTCACCCTTTCTCTCCCTCTCTCTATTTCTCTCTCTCTCTCTCTCTCTCTCGCCTTCAATATCTTCATCTCTATCTTACAACCAAACGCATAAACACTCTCTTCTTCATTTTCTCTTTCTCGACGTTTCTGTCTGTTCTCTTCTTTTTGTTCAACATATTCAACAAGTGCAAGGCGGAAAGAAAACTTTGCTGGTTTTTATCAATGAAAAGCAGAATAGCAACGAAGATGAGAAGAAGAAAAAGTAGTTGATAATTCTTCAGATTATATGGGAAAGTTTTTCAATGGAAAATATGCTACATATCGACATTTTATGAAGTCATTTGAAGTCACATCTGTCTACATTAAACACTTTAAGTCCATTAAGAAAATATTTTAGACAAAGTCAGATATAATCAGAACTTTGACTCCATTCGCAAATTCTATTAGGCGTGTCCTAAAGTTCCCACGCTTTTTAAAATTAGAAACTAAATACACAATTTGAAATCGGTTTGATTTCAAACCGATTATATATATCTTATTATAAATGGAGATTGTGTGTTTTTTTTGTCTGTAACCGAAACTATATTACTACTCAAGCCACAATTCCCTTAGTTATTTACATCACATCCTCCATGATTTTATTTTTATTTAAAACTTCTATTATTAATAAAATTGTTTTACATTATTAATACTATTGACCATATCTAGATACAAATAACACGTAATTGTATTTATGTATACAACAAAATAGCGGTTTACAGTGTGAATGGGAAGGCTAATTTGCATATTGATCTTTAAAATTTGATTTTAATAAATATGTGCTTAGTATTATTGATTTCTAATTGTTTGGTTTTTCTTAATGAATATGAGAAAAAATCTCGAGGATAAATCTTAAATGAAATCGATTAATAAGAAAATAACTGTAATATTATCCTTTACTTCCAATTTTAACTAATAGTTAAATTAGGAAAATTTACCAATGAAAACGGGAGTAATGGAAGATGATGGAAGAGTTCGTTTCAGAGTTGTTCTATTTTTCAATCATATATCCCTCTGTTCCAAATCTTTCTATCTGCATTCTTATTCAGTTTCATTAGCATTTCTAATTTAATATGATATTTTATTATATTAAAAACTTAAATACTTGCACCCGGAGGGTGCATATATTTGCTAGTATATATATATATATATATATATATGAATGCACACACACACACCACACACACACATATATATATATATAAATGCACATAT
>CM042173.1:17641650-17646650 GCA_023376005.1 Doryteuthis pealeii
AAACACAAGTTCATAAAACGAGTAATGTTTATTTCACCTACGCTGCAGTGTTTCGATCTCTCTCTCTCTCTCTCTCTCTCTTCTCTCCTCTCTCTATATATATATATATATATATATACTATATATTATTTTATATAATTTATATATGGTTGGGGGTGTGTGTGTGTGTTTTGTGGGGTGCGTGATTTTTATTAGAGCAATACATTAAAAGAATAAAGTAAACTTTTTGTCTATCTTTAAATGAATATCGTAATGGCGTTCAATTCGCCTTTAACGTCATTTTCATTTCATTTCATTAATCGATTATCGATATAGCAAAGGGGTGGGTGGGGGGTTTGTTACAAAACGGGAACCTATCATTTCACGGGTCGTCTACTTATCAACAACTAATTTTCTTCCATTTTAATTCTAGTTGCTTATTAATCGCAATAAAAGATCAAAAATTAAAGTAACGTGTATTTTTTTTTTGAGGAGTTGGTGTGTTTTTGTTTAAAAATGTTGCTTTCGAGAATTGTCAACATTGCAAATAAAAAAACGCGATAGTTTTGGCACAATTCTACATATCCTCACCCCCGACCCCTGTGTCAGACGGCACACTTTGAAGGATGAAACCAGAAATCCCTCCACCGCACCACCGGCAAATAGTGCCGATTTACTACATTTTTTCCTCACATAATTAGAATCAAATGTCTATTTTCCCCCTTAATTTTTTACATCCTGGCCGGTTCTGTGAACATTGACCGCAAAAATGAGAATTTTCTTTTGGAGAGCCAAAAGTTTCCTCATTGTTAAGATTAGACTAAAAAATACTGAACACATCATAATTACTATTTTCTGAATTTTGAGATGAGGCTTGTAATTTGGATTATTTGGTTTATTCGGACTATTGTCTCTCATCTTATTGTTATCTACACTATTTTTCCTAGTTTTTGAGATGAGGCTTGATAATTTGTATTATTTTGGATTATTCGGACTATTGTCCTCAATCTTTATTGTTATCTACATTATTTTCTCTGAGTTTTTGAGATGAGGCTTGATAATTTATTATTTGGATTATTCGACTATTGACTCATCTTTATTGTTATCTACACATTTCTCTGAGTTTTTGAGATGGGGCTTGATAATTTGGATTAATTTGGATTATTCGGACTATTGTCTTCATCTTTATTGTTAATTTACACTATTTCTTCTGAATTTTTGAGATGAGGCTTGATAATTTGTATTATTTGGATTATTCGGACTATTGACCTCATCTTTATTGTTATCTACACTATTTCTCTGATTTTTTGAAGATGAGACTTGATAATTTGTATTATTTGGATTATTGGCGACTATTGTCCTCATCTTTATTGTTATCTCACTATTTCTCTGAATTTTTGGAGAGGAGGCTTGATAATTTGGATTATTTGGTTTATTCGACATTGTCCCTCATGCTTATTGTTATCTAGCAACTATTTCTCTGGATTTTTTGAGATGAAGACTTGATAATTTGTATTTATTTTGGTTTATTCGGACTATTGTCCTCATCTTTTTGTTATCTATACTATTTCTCTGATTTTTTGAGAATAAAGACTTGATAATTTTGTATTATTTGGATTATTCGGACTATTGTTGTCCTTATCTTTAATTGTTATTACACTATTTCTCTGAATTTTTGAGAGGGAAGGCTTGATAATTTGTATTCATTTGGATAATGGACTAATTGTCTCATCTTTATTGTTATCGCTACACTATTCTGCTGAGTTTTTGAGAATGGGCTTGATAATTTGTATTATTTGGATTATTCGGACTATTGTCGCTCATCTTAATTGTTATCTACCTATTTCTCTGAGTTTTTTTTGAGATGAGGCCTTGATAATTTGGTATTTATTTGGATTATTCGGAGACTATTGTCCTCATCTTTATTGTTATCTACACTATTTCTCTGAATTTTTGTGAGACGAGGCTTGATAATTTGTATTATTTGGTTTATTCGGACTATTGGGCCTGCATCTTTATTGTTATCTACACGACGTTTCGGGTCGAATGTGCCCTCTGGCGCTTTTCAGAGTGTTTTTTATTGATTTTGAGATGAGGCTTGATAATTTGTAATTATTTGGTTATTCGGACTATTGTCCTCATCTTTATTGTTATCTACACTATTTCTCTGGCATTTTTGGAGATGAGGCTTGATAATTTGGATTTATTTGTTTATTCGGACTATTGGTCCTTATCATTTTTTATTGTTATTCAACACAACGTTTCGGTCGATGTGCCCTCATGGCCTTGGACTAGCGTAGTGATATAGGTGTTGAGTAAACAATTCTAAGTGACAGTTTATGCTCTGGATTTCAGGTTCAATCCTGGCCAAGAGTGACAGTAACATAGGTGTGTTAATTAACGCTGTTTAATCAATCTTGTACCCAGCTATGGTTAGCGGATGAGAACAGGATATCCATGTGGATTGAAATAAAGGGTTGGGTTTAAAGTTTCATGAATGACTCGCCGAATTACGACAAGAAGGTTCTCAAGTTCGAAAAGAGCTTCCCGAGTCCGACAGAAATGCCTGAAGAAGGCGCGGAGTGCCACATTTCTTTCAAGCCGCTCGTTCTTATATTTTGGTGTCCAATGGTATAGAGATGGTGTCCAAATATTTTTCCAGCGCTTTCGACCACGTCTATGATCACCTTATTTGTTTGAACTACAAGAAATAAAGGGGATCATGGAACGTATTTTCAGCTACCGGACACTATTTTTTCCTTATAATAACTTACAGTCATTTTATTGGTACAAAACTGCATCCTGATGGTCGCAGTTGTTGGAAGATCTAGGGTGGAGTATCGCCTTCAAATTGCCATTTACTCCAGGTCCACTCTGACCTATTTGGATATTTTTGCTTTGATTTTTTTGAAACATCAGACATTAGTCAAACTAGTGCTAATTTTTCTGGATTGGATTGGGTGATCCGTTGTATCCGCAGATTCCCAGAATTGTATGGCGTTTCATTTTCTAAGGACACCTTCTGGGTTTTGTGCCTATACAATTGTTAGTATGTGAAATTTCAAGTTTTGCGACACTTCTCAGTTGATCATCTTCCCCACTCAGTTGTGCATGTTTTCTTGTGTTTTCTTTTGTGCTAAGTTGCCGCATTCCCCCTTTTATGAGATTAACTGTTTTACTTCTATCACCATTAGAGCTAACTTCTCTGTTATTTTTTTACATATAATTTTTTCTGTGACTCTAACATTTAGAGCCACACATTGAGCTCTGCAAACTGGCGACACATTAAAAAAAAAACTCCTAATGTCTAAGGAAGATTTCTTCTCCGGATTTTTGATTATAATAATACATATGAGTTAGTTCTCCACAGACACGTGTTTCGACTTATCATAGCCATTCAGTGTGGCTAGACATTTGTAAGCTACTACAGCGGAATTGGAAATCCGATCGTGTCCGGCACCTTACAATTAGGCTGTCATCACTTACAGAATGCGAAAGGGGAATTTAAGCAGTTTTATACACCAATGCACTGTTGTGTGTAAAAGCCGTCATTTAGAGTGCCCCATCCCTTATATTATAGGAGACTTGCGAACCTTGTGCCACATTCTATTCGTGGTGAACGGGTTTTGATAAATAATTACTCAAATCTGTGGTTGCTATACTGCATACGTTTCGGCGCTTGGTACTCTCCGACCTATTCGGGTGCCTTTAGTCGTTACTCGATAGACTTCGCTGTGATATAGGCGGCCAAAATGAGTATAGCAGTCCGCAATGTGTAATCACAAGAACCAACAATATCTCATATCGGAAATGGAGAACATATAAAAACAAGTTAGCATTTTTAGCAGGAAATGTTCTGGCAAATTCTTTTCTTCCTACTCCAAGGAAAAAAAAAACATGGCGTCCTGCATTTTCAGATACTGATGTCGATGTTATCCAATATTTCCCTTTCTTTTGCTGAAATTATTTTGATTAATCACTTTCCCCATACCAACTGGGTTTGCCGGGGCCCAGATTTTTGAAAAATAGAAATAAAATAAAAATAGTAATAGAAATAAAATCATATCAGCAGCATCATCATCAATCAATCAATCAATCATCATCATGATCGGCTGTTGGCACGGATATCCATGGACAATCTCTTTTCCATCCATACGCCTACTCGCTTTATCATTCTCGGGAGGTCTCTATGCAGCATCTGTATCCGCACAGAGCTGGTCAATGTACGTCTTTGCTGGTCGGCCCACACTGGCGTGCCCCATGTGCTGGCTTCCACAGGAGGACGTCACTTAATGAGGGTTCGTCCCTTGCTTCTCCAGCAAGTGGTCGGCAGCGTGTCTTTGTCCGTCTCACTCGGATGGTGTTGGGTGATTATGTGGCAGGTGTCGTACAGGCTTGTTTTCTCGGTGGGGTGTTGTTTCCACGTCTTGTTCAGGATCAACACGCAGCATTCTTGTGCAGCTCTCATCTAGTTTATTCTCTAGTGCACTTCGTTAGGGTCCAGGTGGTGCAGCCCATNTGGATCCTAACGGATGGTCCATGGTTTCTGTCTTGGTTTGGTTTGGTTTGTTTTACGGCATATTCAACCTCGTGGGTCATTTAATGCCGACAAAGTTTTGAAAT
This sequence comes from Doryteuthis pealeii, assembly GCA_023376005.1. NCBI lineage: Eukaryota > Metazoa > Mollusca > Cephalopoda > Myopsida > Loliginidae > Doryteuthis > Doryteuthis pealeii. The sequence goes on from CM042173.1 coordinate 17,646,253, forward strand.
AAATTCATTCTTAATGCAATATACTATAATAGAGTGGACCAGGGAGCAATGGTGATGAAGGGGTGCTCTACATTCCCCAGACCTCCAGAACTGGAACCTCACCATCAGATAGAGTTTAAGGACATGTAGAATCTCAGCCACCGCCTTCTAGCACCGATATGATAAAAGGGATTGGGGTTGCCATAAGGGCAATATTGGGGCAATCATATATGTGCTAGGGCGATTGATCGGAGGGGGGGGCTCTCCGACCGACCGTCCAACCCAAGAAAAACCTAAAGTGGAATATTGCAAGTCATGGACTGCTCAGCCACTTGGGTTCTATCCTTAAGCAACACGGGTTGTCACCCACGACCAACATTGGGGGTCTTACCTCTCTGCAGAGGTGCAGTCGGTGCATT
>CM042173.1:17651650-17661650 GCA_023376005.1 Doryteuthis pealeii
GCCATTAAACAAATAAACCAAATCATTAAAGGTCATGTTATTGAATGATGAGATGATGATGATAATGATGATGATGTTTTTAAGAGTTTACCTAGAAAGTCGCTTACTGCGTAAACTGGAAGATTGGGTGCGGTCCCCCATAAAAATCCATTTATTAAATTCTTTCCTCCCACATTTCCCTCTTTCTGTCATTTGACATTGGCCCATTGTAAAGAATCGCTTAATTGTTAACTGTGCGTCACTGAATATTCTTCTCAATTTTCTTTTTTCTTTTCTCTTCTTGCCAATGATAAGAACAAAAATGCCGTAACAAACGACAGAATTGATTTCATGAAATTCGTTACGACTGATTTTTCAACGGAGACAATATGCCTCGGTTACACAGGATAGATTGCCTGCTGGTTTAGAGAAAAATTGCCTGGGTCCAAAATATAATTGACCTGGTCTTTATGGGAAATTGCATAGATCCACAAAATATATAGATTGCCTTGTTTAGAGAGAGAATTTGCGTCTGTGTAATGGAGGAAAAGGATTAAGAATATATTGTATTACTCTGTCTGTTGTTTGTAGGAAGAAATCTGCCTTGGATCACGCGCGCACTAATGCAAGAAGGATTGCCTGGTCTTTAGAGAAAATTGCCTGGATCAGCGATAAGAAATACGAGTTCAGATTGCTTTGTTCCTTAGAGAGAAATTACCGTTGGGTCACAAGAAAATAGATTGCTGTGGTCTATATGGAGAAATATGCGCATGATCATCAAGAAATAGACTCGCCTGGTCTTTTAGAGATAAATTGCCTTAATCCAAGACATAAGATTGCCTTGTCTTTTTAAGGAGAAATTGCCTGGATCACAAGAAATATATTGCTTTGTCCTTTAGAGAGAAATTGTCCTGGGTCACAAGAAATGGATTGCTTGGTCATATTGGGAGAATTCCTTGATCACAAAATAGATTGCCTTGTGATTTTACTTGCTAGCATAAATGTCGCGCTTATCTAGGAATAAGTGTCTTGTATTTAGCAATAAAAATTGCCTAATACGAGTACTTGCGAGAAGGAATTGAGATAATGATAGTGTGTAGTTTTTAGAAAGAAGAGAATATGCCTGGATCTAACAAGAAAAGGATTGCCTTGTATTTTAGGAGCGAAAATAATGAGCCTGAATTTAGATGCATGATAAAGAAAAGATTGCCTTGTCTTTTAGAGAGAAATTGCCTGGATCACAAGAAATGATGGTCCTTGTCTTTTAGAGAGAAATTGCCTGGACACAAGAAATAGATGGCCTTGTATTTTAGAGAAAAATTGCCTGGGATCACAAGATATATATCCAACCTTCTCACCAATCGAACGTCAATAAAATCAGAATGAGTCTCCGTCACTTTTCCATGACGTGAAAACATGAGGCCTCATCAATATTCCCGTGGCCATTGCAAAATACTCTACTTCGCCTATAAACACAAATTTACCATCTGTTGTTTTAGCTTCTTTAAAAAGATAGTTATCAGTCTATAAAAGATAACGACTTATATGTATTGCCTGTGTAAGTAACTACTTGATAATATCGTTGGCTAGCAGCTCTACATCCGCTATGCAAGATGTATTCCAACTTTGTAGTTTAGATTCATTATTTTAATTAATTTTAGAAAGGCTAAGAATAAGATAGTCGAATAAGATTGACTAAGTAGATAATTAAACAAGATAGATACAGCACTAGGAACCATTACTCTCTCATCCTAGCTCCGACTGTCTTATACATTGTCCTAAATTTTCCTAATTCAACTATTTAGTTAAAATAGGAAGTAAAGAATAAGATTACAGTTATTTCTTCTTGTTAACGGATTTCTTTTAAGATTTATCTTTAGAGATTTTTTGCCTCATATTCAATAAGATAACCAAACAAGTTAAGAAATCAGTAATACTAAGCATATATTTAATTAAAATCAGATTTTTTATATCAATATGCAAATTAGCCTTCCATTCACATTTGTAAACTGCTATTTTGTAGTATATATAACAAGTGCATGTTATTAATATGTAAGATATGGTCAACAGTATTAATAATATAAAGCAATTTTATCAATAATTGAGGTTTAAATAAAAATAAAATCCTGTAGAACGTGACGTAAATAACAAAAGAGAATTGTGACTTGAATAGTAATATAGTTTCGGTTACAGACAGAAAAAACACACAATCTCCATTATAATAAGATTTGCAATTTTAATTTTGGAAAAGGTTCTTCAATATACATATACGGAATTTTTAATATATATATAATATATATATATATATATATATATAATATACACACCAAAACCCACTTGGCATATGGTAACCAGTCATATACCTGATGTTCCGAGGGTCAAACTCCGTGATAAAAATAACATGTGATCAAAACAAACACCTAACGTGTGGCACACCGCGTGCACCCTGTTGCTATGTGTATTGATGGAGAGATGTGCTTTGCATAGCACCAGCAACAGACAACTCTAACAAATCGTAGTGCAGGTTGATCAGCAACTCCCTCAGGAGAGTCCACCGATAGGAGAGTCCACCACACACACACACATATATATTATATATATATATATTATATATATATATAGAGGAGAGGAGAGAGAGAGAGCGAGAGAGAGAGGGTGGGGAGAGAATACACTTATTTAATAAGCCTATCTTGTTTTAGCACGATGCCAGAAGAATGGGGCATCCAGTAAGAACCGATTGTTAAATAAATAAACCAAACAAAACTTATTAGAAAGAAAGTCAGTTTTCTTTGCCTCTTTTTCAATTGTACCTCAATTTTTAAAAAAGAAAGTGAAGAACTATAGAAAATCTGGAACGATTCAATATTGCCCCCCCGCTCCCCACCTTCAATTTTGAAAGCCCTCAAGAACTGGGTAAATTGTTTCATTACAGATGACGTAAGCCAACAGAAAGGAACCATTTCCCTTCTGGAATGCGGCTAAAACAACAGAAACGGATAATTCCAATGGAGAATCCGTATAATGGTAAAAAGAAGCGCAAATAGAAACAAGACCAGTCAACAGTAGCGAGTGTAGATTTTAATGCATTTTGGAAACAAGGTCTAGAACAAAACCAAAAATGGAATAAATAAATAATAATGATTATATAGATTCATCAATAGGCAATTACAGTAATGAATAACAATATATATATAATATAGTATATATATATATATATATATATATAAATAAGATAAAATAATATAAAGGTTTTAACATATCTATTTATTTTGGTGACAAAGGAACAGTCACAAACCTTTTGGTTTCATGCGTAACAATCATCAGTTCAATCTGATAACTAATGGTAATTCAATTTTTAAAAAAGTGCAATTTTTTATTTAAACCCATAGATGGGACTTACTAACAGGTAACTTAAGCGCCGTGAGTCGTGAATTGGCAGCCGGGTCGCGTGACGTGGCCCCTCACTTACTAATGAATCTACGAGGCCAGATTTTTTTTTAACTCTTACACTGCAACGAATTAAACAGAATTTGATATATGGACACAGCTGTTGTGGAAGGTTCAGGTGATGGACAATTTACTGAATTTTAAATTGGATTGTTTAAGGAAATTAATTTTTTTTTTTTACTGTATTTGTTTTCTTTAGAAAAAAAGTTGGTTGGATTTTACAGCATGTCAACCATTGTTGGGTTATTTTATGCCAAAGACATTATGTTTTATTCATTCTTTTTGGTTGGTTGGATTTTATGGCATGTCAACCATTGTTGGGTTATTTTATGCCGAAGACGTTTTGTTTTATTCATTCTTTTTGGTTGGTTGGATTTTATGGCATGTCAACCATTGTTGGGTTATTTTATGCCGAAGACGTTTTGTTTTATTCATTCTTGGTTGGTTGGTTGGATTTTACGGCATGTCAACCCTTGTTGGGTTATTTTATGCCAAAGACATTTTGTTTTATTCATTCTTTTTGGTTGGTTGGTTGGTTGGATTTTACGGCATGTCAACCATTGTTGGGTTATTTTATGCCGAAGACGTTTTGTTTTATTCATTCTTTGGTTGGATTTTACGGCATGTCAACCATTGTTGGGTTATTTTATGCCGAAGACGTTTTGTTTTATTCATTCTTGATAGGTATTCAATTTTTTTTAAACTCAATTTTTTAAACACCGTTTTTCAAACTCATTTTCTTTCTATTCAACCCATAGATAGGACCCTAACAGGTAATACTTCTCCGGGTCAGAGGGTACATGTGAATAATTGTCACTGAAAGGAGAGAAAAATGAATGGAGAGTGGTCTATATATCAATACTCTTGTATTTGCATTTCACTTAGCGCTAATACCCTTGGGAAAGGTATAAATCCGACTCTCCCCCCCCCCATCTATGGGTAAATAGCAGGGCAGACTGGGTTCTTTAACCATGGCTAGGTAACCAGTCTAGGAGAGGGAAAACTCTGAATTCAAACCTGTTAAACTCCGCTTAAGAAATTGACCTTGTGTCGTATCCAGCTCGTGCGGAGGAGTTGGTAAATATATATATTAATACTCTTGTTCTTTGATCTTCCGACCGTTGTCATATTGCAACACTCTCTGGTGAAAGATGAGACGGTGCAAATCGTTCAAGATTAAACACAAAAAATGTAAATCCTGGTTATCTGGTGTTGCATATCCGGCGAATTCTTATTTCTTATGAGTATCGTCACCCTAGCAAAATAAAACAAAAATAATCATTATAAAGAAAGAAAGGACATGCTACACAGAAAAAATATAATAAGACAGAAAGAAAGAGAGTAGCAAAAAAGATAGAGGAAAGGGGTGAGCACGAGGAAGCGATAACGCTAATCTGTTTCTATTGAACATAATGAAAAGAGGGAAAAAAAGGAAAGAAACAAAAAAGTGAGAGAGAGTTAAATCAAGATTATTATATTTTTTACGTATTGAAATAACCTTTTCTTAAGTAAATATATGAAACGCTGTAATAATTGAATTATCGTACTGTGGTATATCCACAGGTCCTGCTAGTAAGATATATTATAGTTAGTAGTATATCCACAGGTCCTGCTAGTAAGATATATTATAGTTAGTAGTATATCCACAGGTCCTGTTAGTAAGATATATTATAGTTAGTAGTATATATTAGTAGTAAGAAAAAAAGAACTTAGAACCTCGCCATCAGATAAAGTTTAACGTCATACCCAGGACATTAAAAAAAACCCAGCCACCGTCTTCTGGTATAAAATGGTTGTGGATTGCCATAAGGGCAATAGGGTTGGGGACAATCGTATAGGTGCTAGTGCTTGACGTGACCAGCCGATTGATCGGAGGGGGCCTCTCCGACCGCTCGTCTAGCCTAAGCAAAATCCAATGTGAAGGGTTGCATGTCTTGAACTGATCAGTCACAAGGTTTCTATCCTTAATCATTACGGGTCACAACCCATGGCCAAAAGGTAACCCAATTGGGAGGATTGAATTACAGCCTAGCTTAAAAGAAAGGACATCTGATCCTAGAAATACCAGAAGAGAAGAAACCACTATCACCCGGCTACGCATTGGCCATACTAGATTAACCCACTCCTATTTTTGGGATTTAAGCGGCCAGATATTAGGGGTGATGTGGTCACACACTGCCTACTAATATTATACGGCCCCACATGATACATTAAGAGGCAAAAAATAACAGGCCGATTGGCCTGATAGTCAATCTGTAGGTTTAGGCTGGAAAATGTTAAAAGTATACAAAAATACACAAACTGTTTCCTTTTTTTTTCTTCAGAAATGTAATATGAAAAGATTAACCATTTTGTAAACAAATTATCGCGAAAAACTTTAAAAAATCAATATTTAAATGCAAAAAGTTATGCGTTAGTAATTTTACCAAACTAGCGTCTTAGGCAAAACAGACCGTATACGTGATTGAAAAGCATAAAAACAAGGTAAATCACAGCCGTTTATAATTCATAGATTAGTGAAAGACAAAGTATAAATAACGTATTTTAATTTTGAAAAGAATTAAAATTAAATTAAAATAATGATTAATAAATTCTAGCGGTATTATTTTATTATTTTCTGTTAAATTTTTAAAGTTACCTTCCTTTCTGCGTCAAGTTTATAAGCGACCCAGAATGAGTTAAAATATAATTGGCCTGTTATTTTTTGCCTCTTACTGTATCATATGGGGCCGTATAATACTAGTAGGCCATGGGTCACAGTAATTTTATCACAACCAACCCTGGGTCCTCCTGCTTGTGTGACATGGCCTGTTATCAGACACAGTGTTTTCCAACAGTCGCCCTCTCGATCCAGGGCAGCACTATCTCATCCATGCACTTTATGTAGGCCTCTGTGTTGAGTCTGGGGCCATATGGGAAGATGACTGGAGGCATAACGCCACCATCACTAGTGACCAACCCAAATATTATGATGTGGACTGGGTATTTGCTATTCATCACTATTGATACATCTTGTGGGGATAGAACAAGTCAGTAGTTGTTCTGGGTGCCCAACTGACTTTAGTTTGCTGCACAGTAGACAAGACATGAAACAAACAAAGCGCATGTGCGAAATTTATAATTGAAAACAATTCGACAATTTACCCATCACACACACATACATATATATATATACATATATATATATACATATATATATACATATATATATATTATTTTCACATACATATATATATACATATATATACATATATATATATATATACATATATATATACATATATATATACATATATATATATATATATACATACATATATATACATACATATATATATACATATATATATATATATACATATATATATATATATATATATATATATATATATATATATATATATATATATATATATATATATATATATATATATATAAAAGCCCTCTATCTATGTTCGTTATGTTGATGATATTCTTGTCCTTGTCAACAACACAAATGAACTAATTGAACTCCAACAAGCATTCAAAAAAAAACTCTGTCCTCAATTTTACATATGAACGAAACAATAATAATCAACTCCCATCCTTGATGTATTACAATAACACTTTTACAACATATCCATATAAAAAGACCGTAACTGTTAACTCAACTACTTTAAATTTTAATAGTGAGTTCCAGCCTCCACATCCATTAATATAATTTGAAAAAAATGGAACACATCACCCCTGATGATGGCATTTCAAAGTGCCGAAAGTACTCGGGACATAAACTTTGGTGGACTAATCCACGAATTCTATCCAAATATTAAAAAAGTTGGCCAGAAAACTTCACAAATAAAATTGTTAAACAGGAGATGTGTGTTTTGTTTAATTCAACATATATATATATATATATATATATATATTATATATAATATATATATATAAAGTAAGTCGACGGGACGGCCTAAAGTCGGTATCAGCCAGTCAGCGAGGGAGTCTATCCCCTTTTCAATAGCGCTAGACCAAGGAGATTGTTTTTAGCATCTGGGGTGGAGCGCCACACCTACCATCAGCTCCTTACTTTACCGCACAGATCCCTGTGCTACTCATACGCTGAGTTGGCGGGGACCGGTATCGAACTAGGAACCTTGTGGTTTCTAGCCGAACGCTCTACCGACTGAGCTAACCCGGCCCAACGATATGTTTTTGATATGGCTTTTTTTTAGCCGACAATTTATTATTTTATTTGTTTGAAAACATATACGTATAACCCTCCATACAAAAAATAGTGCACACGTCAAGATGGGATAATTTTGTCAACAAAGATTAAGAAATGGCGGGATTTTACGGGAATTTACTTTTAAATGCAAAAATCTAGGTTTTATGTAAGAGAAATTTGTTTTTTCTTTTTTATAACACATAAACTTGGAATTGTTCCTTATATTAAACGTAAAATAAAACATTAAAAAGTTAATTTTCCATTTTTTTTTATTGACGTTTTAAAATATTTTTTAACAATACTAGTGCATATTAAAAGAGCGTGTTTTGCACATAGCTATATATTATATATAAAACACGAATATAATATAAAGAACGATTCATATATTCCAGCAATGCTACCTTACTAAAAAAAAAGAATTTAAAAAATAACTGCTCATGAGTTTTTAAAAATAGTCAGCTCATGGTCTAAGGTAAATAACTATGATTGTTTAAATGTAAAATTGTCTCCCTTGAACAACGTCACTTTATACAGTTTGTTCATTCCTGTTTAAATAAAATTATCTATTTCTCTGAATGTTTGAGATGAGGCTTGAAAATTAGTATTATTAGAGTTATTCGGACTATTGTCCCCATCTTCATTGTTATTTGTACAACGTTTCGGTTGATATACCCTCCGGCCTTCTTCAGTTATTTCTCGTCGGACTTGGGAACCTTCTCGGACTAATAATTAATTAACACAACTCCTACCCCAGCTATGGTTAGCGGAATGAGAACAGGATACCCCCATGGACTAAATAAAGGGTCAGGTTCAAAGTTCCGTGATGGCTCCCGAATACATCAAGAAATTTCCCGAGTTCGAAAGAAGGAGAGTCCGAGAAGGTTCCCGAGTCCGACAAGAAATACCTGAAGGAAGGCCGGAGGGTATATCGGCCGAAACGTTGTACAAAATAACAATGAAGATGGGGACAATAGTCCGAATAACTCTAATAATACTAAAATTATCTATTTACTTACTTTTTCGGGGGGCGGGGAGAGAGAAAAAAGTAAAGAAAAGATTATTGAATTTTTTCGGAACTTCAATTCTATTTTTTATCTTCTTTGCAAATGCACCTACTCAAGACGATTCTCTGCTACATAGCCGAGTTTAGTTTGGTTTAATTGGATATACACTCTGTGAGTTATTTAATGTCAAATCTTTTTTTTAAATTTATTTTGTATATATGATTTGTATGGGAATAGTTCGTAGGTAAATATTTTTGGATTGGTTTGGTTTGGTTTGGTTTACGGCATATCAACCTCAGTGGGTCATTTAATGCCAACAAAGTTTTGAAATAAATTCATTCTTAATGGATAAATCAAATTTTGTTTATAAACATGTTTTTTCTATTTAACCCATAGATTGGACCCTAGCAGGTACTACCACTCCGAGTCAGAGTGGACCAGGGAGAAATGATGAAGGGGTGCTCTACATTCCCCAAACCTCCAGAACTAGAAACTCACCATTCCCAGGATATGTAGACCCTCAGTCACCGCCTTCTAGCACCCATATGATAAAAAGGGTTGGGCTTGCCATAAGGGCAATAGGGTTGGGCAATTCATATAGGTGCTAGGGCTTGACGTGACCAGCCGATTGATCGGAGGGCCCTCTCTGACCGCCCGTCTAGCCCAAGAAAGGGCCAAAATGGAGTATTACAAGTCATGGACTGCTCATCCACCTGGGTTTTATCCTTAAGCATCACGGGTCGCCACCCACGGCCAACAGGTGACACCATTTGGTGGAGTCTTACCTTTCTCCATAGGTGCAGTCAGCGCATTCTAACGCCCCAGCCGACAGGGCGGTTCCTGTCTTGTGCAAAATTTAATCTACGCTAACTGAATAACTAAAGAAGCTCCAATAATGATACAGCATGATGCTTTCACCAACACCACCCACCCCACCCCCACCTGGGATAAGGAACTAAGCCGAATAACGTATGAGTGACGTAATAGGTAAAGAAGTAGTGTAGTTGTGGCAGGGTAGCTGATGCTACGTAATCTCATTTTTAACGGAGTAAAGTTTAATTGAATGTCCTTCTCCTAGACTGGTTGCCTATTATTTACCCATAACTATGAGGAGAGAGATAGATTCATACATTACCAAGAACATTAGCGCGAAGTGAAACACGAACAGTCTCATCCAGGATTTGAACACGGGGACTGATTCTATATCACACGATAACCATTACGCTAAACCATGTTTTAAAACACACACACACACACACACACACACACACACACATTTAAAAAATCCCAAAATGTACTTTTCAAAATCATGTGCCCAAACTGCAAACAAATTTATATAGGATGTACTCAATCACCAAATAGTTGAGTC
>CM042173.1:17666650-17681650 GCA_023376005.1 Doryteuthis pealeii
TTTATTTTTGATGCATTTAAAACGGTTTTTTCGGTAAATTTCGATCAAGATGCCTACCAAGACGCTACTTAAAATCCATTTTTACAAAATAAATTGTAACATTTGCGATTGAAAAAAAACTTCACACTAGATTGTCCAATTGGACACATAGCCTAGTGGATAAAGGAGTTAGGTTAAGACAATTCTAAGTGACGGTTATCTCTAGACTGCAGGTTCAATCCTGGTCAGAGGTAGCAGTAACATAGAATAATAATTAACACAGCTTAACACCTGTATCCCAGCTATGGTTAGCGGAATGAGAACAGGATACCCCCGTGGACTGAATAAAGAGTTAGGTTCAAAGTTCTGTGATGGCTCCCGACTACAAGAAGGTTCCCTAGTCCAAGAAATACCTGAAGAAGGCCGGAAGGCATATCGGCCGAAACGTTGTACAGATAACAATGAAGATGGGGACAATAGTCCGAATAACGCAGATAATACTAATCATCAAGCCTCATCTAAAAAATTCAGAGAAATTGTTTGTTTTTTTTTTTGTTTTTTCATTTTGTAAATCTCTACTCAAATGAATGGTTCGATCTAGCAACGTAAATGATTTTTTTCTTTATTTTCATTGAGCTTAAGATACCAGCGGTGTATGAACTAACTTAGATAGATAGATAGATAGATAGTCCTATATGAATGGACCTCACAGTGGATAGCCACATACAAACGGACCTAGATAAACAGACAGATAGATGGGTTTTTTTGTAAATTTATTTGCATGTACGTAGGCGCTTATTTATTCTTATATTGATCTGGATTTTACAAGCATCAATCACTTCACATGATTATAAAAATTCGATCCTTTTTGAAATTCCATTGTTGACAGGAAGAACATATATTATAATCACTACAGAGGTTAAAGAGTTAATCATAAAAGCAATTGTATCGAGGTTCGATTTTCTATCTGGACGTCAGCTTGTATTAATAACAATATCATCAAACTAGTACTTACAGCACGGATTCTCTCTCTCTCTCTCTCTCTCTCTCTCTCTCTCTCTCTCTCTCTCTCTATCAAGCATCCCAATTGGTAAGTCCTATTGACGACATCCAGTGTCCGTACTGAGGTGTATGTAATTTTTTGCTGGTCGACCAATAATGGTATGTCCATGTGTAGGTGAAGTCCATAGAAGAATGTTGCTTATGAGTTCGTCCTTACTTCTCCAGTAGTTCCCAGCAAGTCTTATATTGATGGTTTGTGAGATGGGAGGTAAGTGGTCTTACAGCTGCTGTTGACGATTCCAAGATTTGTTTAAAACAACACACAGCATCCTTGTGTAGTTCCCATCCATTTTTCTTTCCAAAAGCGTAAAAGTCCAAGTGGTGCAACCATACAATAGTACTAACACGGCTACAGCCTTGAAGAATTTCCATGTTATGTAATCATAGATTTAAGACTTCCATATAGTTCTCAACATGTCAACAGTAGTCCATGCTTTACTTATGCGTAAGTTGACATCACTTTTAGTAGGTGAGATATTGCTACCGAGGTATGTGTGTTGATCTACTAATTTCAGAGGCTTGCTATTTAAAGATTTGAGTAAAACACATGAACTCTGATTTGCGTAGAGACCAATGCCACTTGCTGCCTGCTTGAGGCTATGCAACACAGATTTGGTGAGCACGTGATTTTCAGGAAGCGCTAGATCATTTATGTAGTCTGCATTATAAGAAAAGAAACTGCAAATAAGAAAATTGCATAAAAAGTGCCGAAGCTACTATAAGCCGGGGTAATAGTAATGACGGGGTACCCCAAATTCAACAGAGCTCTGTTGGTAGGGGTTTCCTACCTGATGATGGCAAACTGTATTGCCGAAAGCACTGTAATGAAACCTTTGGTGGACTGTTACACCAGTTCCACCCTGACATTAAAAAGATGGCCAGAAAATTAGAAAGGACCAACAAAAACTCGTCCGACAAGAATTTCTGTACAGTTTAACACAACATATATATATATATATAATAATATATATATATATATATATATATATGTCCTGGTTAGTGGCAGACCATTCCAGCTTTGTGACCTGATGGAAATTAGAATGTCAAATGCCGATTTTCAAAGCAACCGGGATTTGGTCTCTCAGAATATTGTTATGATTCAGTCTACTTATTTTTATAACTTAGCTCAGTCGTAGAGCGTTCGGCTAGAAACCACAAGGTTCCTAGTTCGATACCGGTCCCCGCCAACTCAGCGTATGAGTAGCACAGGGATCTGTGCGGCAAAGTAAGGAGCTAATGGTAGTTGTGGCGCTCCACCTCAGATGCTTAAAAAACAATCTCCTTTGTCTAGCGCTATTGAAAAGGGGATAGACTCCCCGAATGTATTCCCCCTTCTGTAAGTGTCAGTGTTGAGGATGTATCCTCTCTAGAAGACCCTTGGCAATGACATTCTCAGAACTGTGTAATAAGGAAGGTGAAGGTCACATCTGTATTCGTTCGACCACGAGTTGCCGGGGTGGAGGGTTCCGTATTGTTCCACGCACCTGCTTAAGTTAGGTGTCGGTTTCAAAGTAATACATCAAAGTCTTCGATCGAGACGATAAAAATTCGATAGTTAAACCATAATGAACTTATATATATATATATATATATATATATATATATATATATATATATATATATATAATCGTTATATATATATATATATATATATATATATATATATTCGATAGTTCATCCATAATGAACTAATATATATTTTTCTCTCACACACACACACACACACACATATATATATTTTCTCTCACACACACACACACACACGTATATATTATATATATATATATATATATATATATATATATATATATATATATAATAAAATTCCTACAAGCAAAATATATTCGATAGTTCATCCATAATGAACTAATATATATTTTTCTCACACACACATACACACACACACACATATATATATATATATATAATATATATATATATATATATAATATATAATAACATTTCTACAAGCAATATATTTTAACGCTTTGTCTCATCGGTGCCTATTGGTAAACTAAAGTCATCCTGAGGATTTCATTTTTCTTCTAGTCGAGGTATGTTGTTATTTTGACAATTTTATGTTTTAAGTTATTTTTGGTGTTCTTTTCCAAAAAGACAAATTCTTTGAGATCAGATCCAGTTTCTATCGCTTTATTAGTTTTTGATTTATTTTTTTCTTTACTATTTCTCTGAATGTTTGAGATGATCAGAGCGATTTAGAATTACTACCCCCAGCACCTTTATCAGGTCTAGTGGAGCAAATATTTGTGTTGCGCTTAAGGCCGAGTCCGACAAGAAAAACCTGAAGAAGGCCGGAGGGCACATCGGCCGAAACGTTGTACAGATAACAATGAAGATGAGGACAATAGTCCGAATAACGCATATACAAAAAAAATCACAGAGAGTTGAAACTGAGAAGCAACAGGACGGGTTAACTCATGAATCTCTTTTAGTATGAATTTCCGCTTATATATATATATATATATATATATATATATATATATATATATATATATAATATATATATATATATATAAAGTAATTGGTAATTTGCTTAAGCATTGTTAAGTATGTTATAATATATTAATAATTTCAAGGCAATTACAATGCGTGTAAAAAATAAAAACAAAAACAAAAAAATAACATCTTTTTGTTTTTATTTTTTATACGCATAATAATTGCCTTCTATATATATATATATATATATATATATATATATATATATATATATATATATATATATATATTCGATAGTTCATCTATAATGAACTAATATATATTTTTCGTCTTTGTACCCTGATTTCAAGTTTATGTGTATCATCATAGGACAAATCCCCCAGTTTCTGAAATTTATCTGTACCCCCCAAAATAATTGATATTTTAGCTATATAATCAGATCGATTAAGAATCACTACCCCAGTACCTTTATCAGGTCTAGTGAAGCAAATATTTGTGTTGTGCTTAAGGCTCATACCAATTGGATGTGAGGGTGGGTCAGCAAGTGCCCCGAAGAATCCGTGATGGTAGGCGTACAACATCCGGGCATTCGCAAGGTCCTGAGTCCACAATTGGCAACATTTGCTTCCTATAAATGCTGCCCTATATAGGATTTACATTTTTCCATCCTGTACAAAACGAAACGAAACAACATCTTAACGTTCTCGAGGCCGTTTCGATTTTCTTTTCTCGTCCTTCATTGTGCGGCAGATAAGACCCAAGCACTCACTATTTTTCCTATGTGAGGGCTTGGGTCGGTGTGACCTTAGGGGCTTTGAAAATTTTATTTATATTTTTTCGCCCCCCCCCCTCTTGTCTAACCTAATATCATATCATTTCCCCCGATTTAATTTAACTATCCTGACTTTTAGTGAAAAAGCACCGGACGAAAGGGCCCAAGTTTTATATCAATAAAACAACTTTCCCCACTCTATCCCTCCTTTCTGTCTCCCATTCATTATCATAGTGTAGGTTACTATACATGATATCCTTAATAAATATATTATATAAATTTGCCTGTACCAAAAATGTAATATATATATATATATATATATATATATATATATATATATATATAATATATATATGCATGTTGAATTAAACAAAAGACACATCTCCTGTTTAACAATTTCATTTGTGATTTTCTCAAGTTTTCTGGCCAACTTTTTAATATTTGGGTGGATTTCGTGGATTAGTCCACCAAAGTTCATGTCCCGAGTACTTTCGGCACTTCGAAATGCCATCATCAGGGGTGATGTGTTCCAGTTTTTCAAATTATATTAATGGATGTGGAGGCTGGAAGGAGGAGAATTGATGGGAAAGGTGCTATAGGCATTTTAAAATGTGTGTACTGCATTGGAAATTAATTTTCTTTAAGGATGGTTTGTATTGTTTTATGCATAACGCTTCTAGTATTTGGAGTTTTTGTTTGTGTGTAAAATAATTTACCAAAAATCAGGAATTATCGAATTTTAATGAAATTTTCAGTGTTTATTTATCAATGAATGATCTTTATAATACATAACTTATTTTATTTCAAAACTTTCTCATTTTTTCAGGTCACTTAATTTTGACCCCCCCCCCCTTATGTTGGGGCGTAACATTTTTTCGAGTTGGTCTTATAGTTTACTAATTACAGTATAAATAAAGAGATTAAAGACCAAAGTTATGAATAGAAACAAAGATTATGGTGGCTTTTCTATTAGAAAATAAGTACCGAAAATCGAAAAATAAAATGTAAGAAAATGATAAATAATTAAATTTTTGGACATTTCCTTTTTACTCATTTCGATAATTATTTAATTGGCTATTATCTTATAAAAGAAAAAAATTATACATCCATATTTTTTTCTGTTTAAAGAGGGGGGTACATTTTCAATAGAGTTTTTCTAGAAAACGTATACTTTGAAGTATTAAAATAAGGTTAGCATTAAGTAGATATTTATTTCTAGAATCTAAAAATATAACATTTTAAACTTAACATCAGACTTTTCATATTTTAAATGAATTTTATATATTAATTTTTCATAGCAAAAATACTAAATTAAAATTTTGAAATAAAATAACTGATGCACTAAAAATTCATTAATTGATAAATCAATACTGAAAATTCATTAAAATCGGATAATTACCTGATTTTTTTTAATTTTTTTTTTTTTTTTTTTTTTTGCAATCGCGAATGTTACATTAGAATTGTAAACAGGCGCTTAAAACCCTTAAAAAAGAGACAGAATGGCGGATCGAGTCAAAACTGACCAAAACAAATCCTTTTTAAATGTATTAAAAATAAACTGCATATGTAATGATATTTTCATTTTTTTAATGATGGTCATTGTTACTACTTATCGATTTAGACAAAAGTTTGACCTTAAATAATAGATTTAATTAATTTTAATTTGTAACAAACGATTTTTTGGTATACCTAGCTTAACATTTAAATGTGAAATCCAATCTACTGCAATTGTTACTATGTTTTAATAATAAACAAACATCTTTTTATATAATTGTTTTTAAAATTACAATAACAAGTTAATGTATAAAACGATAATAAAATGTTAAAAGTAAAAATACGAGGTAGTTGAATAACTTATATAAAGTTTAGTGTTTAAACACTAAACATTAAACAAACCTAAAATAAATATGATTTTAATGTATGTAACTTGAAAATATAATTCTAATAATAAATAAATTAAATTAATTAAAATTAAGTCACCACTTCCATTTTTTTCTAAAAACCGTTAAGATAAAAGGGCTTATTTAGGTACCACCAATTTTCCCTGTCAAATTTGCCCCCCTCCCCCCCCCATGTTTAACACAATGAAACTTTCATAAAAATTAATATTATCTTGAAAAAACTTTTTCCATTCGAAAGAAGAAACATTAAATAAACTCCTGATGATTTTTTTTAAAATCAAGCTTACGGAAATAATGAAAATTATGACTGAAAAAAAAAAAAGTTTTCACATTTGCACCGTTAAATCAACTTAAGTTTAATGTAGCCAAAAACAAGTTACGACAAGAAGTTTTTTTTTTATAATTTGTATAAAAAATCAATTAATGGTCCGACTTTCACGAAAATTTCCATAACTATTTACCCATGGATGTAAATATGTCTGAAAACACTTTCCTAATTTTTCCTAATTTTTTTAGTCCGGTCATTGACCGGGTACTTTAGCTAGTATATATATATATATATAGATATATATAAAGATAAATCTAATGAGTCAGACGAACCTACTAAAAGTGTCGCTTAATGCTCTTCAGGGCTAAGATCTGACTCTATTTGGCCAAAATATTGTACCAATAGATTTTTGTTGGTACGATTATCTTGGTCTTTTCTTTTTAACAAAAATTCTTTTCTTCCCGGTTGATGTTTGGTAGTATATTTTTACAATCAAACTATTTGCTGGGTTTTTTATCACCGTGAGGATTTACCATCAAGTTTGGTATATTAAATATATATATATATATATATATAATATATATATATATAATATATATATCCATTTATTGTCCAGATTGTCATATGTTTTCAATTATTTCAT
This sequence comes from Doryteuthis pealeii, assembly GCA_023376005.1. Classification (NCBI taxonomy): domain Eukaryota; kingdom Metazoa; phylum Mollusca; class Cephalopoda; order Myopsida; family Loliginidae; genus Doryteuthis; species Doryteuthis pealeii. The sequence goes on from CM042173.1 coordinate 17,673,733, forward strand.
ATGACTTTGATGACTTGAATGCCTAATTCCTAATCGATTTGTCAATTTCGTTTAATTTTGAATTTTGCGGAGAGGAATTACGCATGTATTGAATTCAGTTTTGCTATGATTATCTTTTTAAGTTTTTTTTTTTTTTTGGGGGGGCATCTTTGATTGATTGATTTTACTGTTATTTCAACCCTTCTGGGCTTATTTTATGCCTCGAGGTTAGGGAATCGTGTTCATCGCACGTTCATGTTTACATTTTTGTGTAGTTGTTTGTTAAAAATAATTCAGACACGAATATTTTTTAATAGATCTGTTTTACCCATAGATGGGACCCTAAGAAATACTACCTCTCCGGATCAGAGAGGACTCCCCACTTCCCACAGATCCAAAACTGGAGCGTCATCATCAGATGCAGTTTAGTGTCATACCCAGGATACTTCTTTGTGTGTGCGCGGGGGGTACAAAGTGTTCTAAGCCCCGCCGACAGAACTCTCTTTTTCGTCCTGGTTAGAATTTTTATATCATTTTCTTAAAAAGAAATGAGATTTCGTCATCAAAATATTTGAGAGTAGATATTTTAAGAGATCTTTGGTGGCGTTCATTGTGTTATGGTTACAATACCCAAGGAAATATATAAGTACAGATACTTTGGTACTTCCAAGTGTCCCAACTACGATTGGTATTACTGTCATTTTCATGTTCCACAACTTTTTCAGCTCTCTAGCAAGGTCCAGATATTTGTCTAGCTTTTCGCCTTCCCTTTGTTGTCTGATGGCACAGAAAAATTCACTAGTTGACAAGTTATTTTCTTCTTGTAAATCAAAACGAGGCCAGGTCTTCTGGCCGAAATTGGGTGTTTCGTTTGGTTGCAAGTAAATACTTCTATTCAATAATATTCATTTGTTTGAATACAGTTACATAATTCCAAGTAACTAATAATAATCTTTAGTAAACAATTATAGTTTCAAGTAACTACTTTTAATACAAAGAATTTAGTTATATGGCATCAAGTATACCTCTTAGAATGCACCGACTGCACCTCTGCAGAGGGGTAAGACTCCCCCAAATGGGCCACCTGTTGGCCGTGGGTGGCGACCCCTGATGCTTAAGGATATAGCCCAGGTGGATGAGCAGTTCATGACATGCAATACGCCACTTTGGCCCTATCTTGGGCTAGACGGGCGGTCAGAGAGGCCCCTCTCCGATCAACCAATTGCACAATTCCCAGTGGATCACCTTTCCTACCCATTCATGCATGCCCTTGTATTGTTTTTGTGCTAGTTTACTGCATTCACTTATGTGATTAACTGTTTCATCTCAATCCCCACATAACATACAATTGCCCTTATCCCCAGGTGCACTATAACCAGGGGTGGTAGTACATGTTAGGGTTCCATATATGGTTCAAATAGATATATCATTTGTATTACGTATGAATACTTGATATCAGATAATCGTCGGATTAAATAACTTTAGATGCGGAATTTCACGGAGAATAAATCAGGGTGGAAGGCATTTACCACGATAAAAGATGTGCTTAAACAAAAGCCGGACAAGTAGAGAAATTGGGTCTTTAATTGGTCTGCGAGATGATAGGTTCTCTTCTTCTTCTTGTTAATCAATACTGGTATTTACATGTGTCCACTTTCACACGATATGGCACAAGGCCGTTTTATGTGGGGACCAACCACAATTCGGGTGATAGGTAGAAAAATTGCGTCGATCCCTTCGGCATTCCCTCTCAAGGGGGGACCTCAGGCGCTGGGCAATAAACCCAGCCCTGCCCCTTTAAGTACAATGAGGCAGGTATTGCCTGGAGGGACGGCCCTCTGGGATCGACGCTATTAATTTAGCATCCCACCGGTCCAGAGGCCGAAGCTCACTGGACCCCCGTCCCGAAGGACGAGTGGGTGGCAGCTGTAGTAGCTGGGACTACTCAATACTAGGTCTGGTCTCCTTGTTAATCAATACTAGGTCTGGTCTCCTGGCCGGGATTAGGTGATCCGTCTCTACCTAGAGAATTTTATGCATCTCATTCTCCAGGACAGAGGGTTAGGGTTAGGGTTAGCTATAGCTCTGCTGATGAGGCCTAATAGGCCGAAATGTACATACAGAGATTGATTTTTCTCGATTTGTTTAGCCATACATTTAATAGGTATTCCCGCCTAATTCATTATTAAAAAATAATTAATTTTCAAAATTAGGTACGACTCCAATTAAGCACTTATTCTCCCAAAAATTATCGGCAAAAAGCCATTCTAACAAACCTTGTTTACAATATATATATATATATATATATATATATATATATATATACTTCTTTATTTTTTCGTTCCAAGCTACAGAAATAACTGAAGAGCTGCCCTGTGTGTTGACATCATGATTCCCAAGTTCAGTTTCGTCATTCTACTCATCCTGGCGTCTGTTGCGGCACAGACAACGGACGATATCTGTAAGTTGGCAATGTTTCGATAATCGAATTTCCTCACCTGGTTTCTAATTAATCCCTTTCTTCTTTTTCTTTTTTTCTTTGTCTTTTTTTTCTTTTTTGCTTTTTTTTTCACCTTAAATTTTCGGAAAGAAAGATTTATAACCCTAACCCCTAACCCTAACAAACAAACGGATATTGACGGTGTAAATGAAAAACATGTCCTTTCTTAATCGAGATCAAAAAGGAGTGCCTAAAGGTCGTATGGTCCGAGAAAAGAGAGACTGACCTTCTTTTATTACGATTTGTTTGAGTTCATATCGGCTACGTTAGGGACAACTCAGAGTGTGCATCATATTAAAATGGTTTATTTATCTCTGTGCCTAAAAGCAAGGCTATATGCAAGAACAACGTAGGAAGCACGTGGTGTAATGGTTAAAGTCATGTGAAATGGACTCGTCGCCCGACATTCTTGTGAACCCTGATATAAATTAAAATCAAACCTGAAATGGACCCCCATATTGGTAAAAGTGAAATATCGTAGACTCACATATAAATACAAATTAAATTTATCAAAAATATCTAATAAAAATCACATCCAATATTTGCACCGAGTGCATTTGAAGAGAGGGGTGTGGTTGCCTTGCTTGACATAAATGTTCAATTCTCGGTGATATGTTTGACAAAGAACCTATCTTCATAATGTCAGGAACGGACAAAAAATCACTCAACAAAGCATTATGTACATACAAGACCACCCTTATCACAGTCTACTCTCACAAAAACAGGACATTTCCTACAAGACTGCATTGACGAGAAAGTAATTCCAAAGGTACGATATCCTCTGAACTTCCCCCTTCACTTGATATGATAGTTATTCTCTGTTCAATCAAATCCTCTCTAACCTCCCAAGCTCTCAATTTCACCACAAACTCACTTTCTCTTCTATAAATACAAATGTACGTAATTTGTTTTGAATAAAGTTAGACTGATGATTTTCTTCGCGTAAAGAAGAACGAAATATTTCTCTCCTACATCTACTTGTTTGAGTCATTATTTTTTGTTCACTTTTCCTTTTACCTTACCTCATACTGTCGGATTTTACTCCAACCCTCCTATCTTCATATTTAAATCTGTATTTGGTCAGATTAAGAACATAATACTGGCCCCTTTCGATTAATTTGCGGGTCACGTCAAACCCTACTACCTATATGATTATGCCAACCCTACTGTCCTAGGTATGACATTAAACTGCATCTAGACGGGAAGTTCCAATTTTGAGCTCTATGGAATGTGGAGTACACATTCATTGCCATTACTCCCATGTCCACTCTGATCCGAAATAGTACCCGTTAGGGTTCCATCTATGGATTGAATAGATAAAAAATGTGTTTAAAAAGAAATTGAATACCCAACAAGAATGAATAAAACAAAATGTCTTCAGCATAAAATGATCCTAGTTTGACACGCCTTAAATCCAACCAACCAACCAAAAATTATACGAGATAGATAAGAATGAAGTACATTTCGAAATCACAAAATTATTAAAACTAATTATAAATATTCCTGGGACAACTTTATTATTGGCTTGTGTGCATTGGAAGGTGTAACATATTAAACAGTAATGCAAATAATAAATTTGTGAAAAGTGTTTATTTCAGTTAACTCACAAATGATTGGTATCAAGTCCCGAGTCAGTGAAAGATTACACAATCCAGTTCAGGATTAAATCCAAAAAGGGCAACATATTAAATGGTAATACAGAAAATAAACTTATGAAAGGGTTTAGTTCCAGTTAACTCACAAATGATTGGTATCAAGTCCCGAGTCAGTGAAAGATTACACAATCCAGTTCAGCATTAAATCCAAAAAGGGCAAAATATTAAATGGTAATACAGAAAATAAACTTATGAAAAGGTTTAGTTCCAGTTAACTCACAAATGATTGGTATCAAGTCCCGAGCCAGTGAAAGATTACACAATCCAGTTCAGCATTAAATCCAAAAAGGGCAAAATATTAAATGGTAATACAGAAAATAAACTTATGAAAAGGGTTTAGTTCCAGTTAACTCACAAATGATTTGGTATCAAGTCCCGAGTCAGTGAAAGATTACACAATCCAGTTCAGCATTAATCCAAAAAGGGCAAAATATTAAATGGTAATACAGAAAATAAACTTATGAAAAGGGTTTAGTTCCAGTTAACTCACAAATGATTGGTATCAAGTCCCGAGCCAGTGAAAGATTACACAATCCAGTTCAGCATTAAATCCAAAAAGGGCAAAATATTAAATGGTAATACAGAAAATAAACTTATGAAAAGTGTTTAGTTCCAGTTAACTCACAAATGATTGGTATCAAGTCCCGAGTCAGTGAAAGATTACACAATCCAGTTCAGCATTAAATCCAAAAAGGGCAAAATATTAAATGGTAATACAGAAAATAAACTTATGAAAAGGGTTTAGTTCCAGTTAACTCACAAATGATTGGTATCAAGTCCCGAGTCAGTGAAAGATTACACAATCCAGTTCAGCATTAAATCTAGAAAGGGCGAAGTTCCAAATAGGCAAATCTATATTGTAATACCAACATCAGCAAGATGTCATTTTCCATACAGATGTAAGGATTAAAGTTCCAAATGCAAAACAAAGCCTTCACAAAACGTTTCCATCACGTCGGGGTCACCAGTTGTAAGATTCAAAGTGATAATACTTGAAGATAAAACTCCGACAAAGGTTAATAGACAAAACTTTTTATATACAGCACAGAATAAACAGGGTACATAATACATAGAGGTGTACATGAACATACATACGTAAGTAATACAAAGTTACATGTAAAAGGATAAACATAAAAGCAACAGACATGAGACTAGGAATAGTCCATGCTGTATGAATAACTTACAGTAATGTAAGGGGGGGCCCCAACAAGAGGGGGTAGACCAGAGTCTAACCCATGGTGTCTCGTAGGTCGAGCAGTGGCAAAAGAGTGTGAGAAGTTCAAATCAGCCGCTTAAACACAGCCGAGGCCCCTAGCGGGAACCAGCGAAACTAAACGGGCAGACAACTCTCCAGGCAAATACGAAAATAACGCCACACAGAAGATACCACATTAAGTAGTCCACACGAGTCAGACGATTTTTTATAGTAATTCGAAATTTGATTTTTCCCAGAATGCAACGTCGATGGTTATTTATTTCAGACAGGAAGTTATTTTTGGCTTATTTCAAGAACATTCGAACAGTTTAATTGCCTATTATCTTTTCTTTTTCTCACTTTTTATATTCAGATTATATGTATGAGAATTGTGCGGATACCTGTACGGCTACGTTTGTGGAAAAATATCATGTGATGAAAAGCGTTGACCCTTACACAGCCGAGGCTCGAAGAATCTACAATGAATGTATGGAAGATTGTGACAACTATTTCAGAGACACTTAATAAGTTGGAATACTGAAAGAAATAAACTTGAAGAAATGCTTGGAAAGACGTTTGGCTCAAGGGAAATGTCATCCCCCAAACACAGATTCCTCAATTGAATTACTTCGTTATTCGACTTTGAAATGTATTTCTGATAAATAAATCCCTATTACCTTGCTCTAAATAATCACGAAAGTTTTTGTGTTGTTTTTTTTTTTAATCAATTTTGTTTGTTTGTTTGTTTGTTTGTTTATTTGGTTGTTTGTTTTTCTCTTATTAAAAATTATTCTAACAGTGCGTGACAAATTATTTCGCTAAAGGGTTGTGGCAAGTACTAGACCAGTTCTCATACTTCGGTAGCAATATCTCATCTACTGAAAGTGTGTAATTGCAAATGGTCTCTTTCTTTCTTTCTTTCTTTCTTTCTTTCTGTATTTTGTCTGTGTTGCCTGTCTCTTTTCTTCCCTTTCTTTCTTTCTTAATAAAAACGGAATAATCCATTATTTAGCTGGGGTGACAACACTCCTAAGAAATAAGAATTCGGCTGATAAGCAACACAAGATAATAAGTATTTACATTTTTGTATTTCATCTTGGACGATTTGGACGCTATCATTTTTAAGCAGAGTGTGTTGCAAGATGATAATGGTCGGAAGATTAAGGAACAAGCGTATTGATTTATTTGACATTATGGCTGGAGTCTTGCAAAGAGATACATTGGCATAATTTTATTCATATTCTGCCCAGATTACGTAAAAAAAACGTCAATAGATCTAATGAAAGAAAAAACGGTTTCACACTAAAAAGGCAAGAAGCAGACGATATCATGCAGAAACTATTACTAATGTAGACTATGCTGATGATCTAGCATTTCTTGCAAATACACATGCTCAAGCCGAATCTCTGCTGCATAGTCTGGAGCAGGCAACAAGAGGCATTGGTCTCTACATGAACTCAGATTTTTTTAAAGCGTTCATGTGTTTTAATCAAATTATTTCCACTCATTTTCCAAATCAAACAAAAGTATTTACCTACAAACTATTCGCTTACTAATCACACACACACACACACACCACACACACACAGATTATATATTTTATATATATATATATATATATATATATATATATATATATATATGAGAAGAAAATATTTTAAAATATAACAAACACAGGATGTTATGATTAGGGAAACAATTTTATCCGTCAATACTTAAGCATTTCGGTATATTGTACCATCTCCAGGACACTGTTAAGTAATGTTTATGTGAGGGACAAAATGAAAGATCTTAAGTGTATAGTGAATGTGTGAATATGATGTTATTAACGTTCATTTTTATATGCGCGTTTGTTTACGAAAGCCAATGACGTGATCATTGCATGTGCACAAATGGAAGGTGAAGATCATAGGATGACGCATGCATGAACGTGAATAGGCGGAGAACGAAAACACGTATTTCATATGGAATATTAATGTTAGAAAAATAAGAAGATTAAAACAATATATTCTTACTTTTCTAACATTATATCTCCTCATTAAATGGCCAGCCTCTGAATTTAGTAGATCAGTTTCATCCCTTTCTCTATCTTTCCCCTACTCTCTTTGTTTGTTTGTTTGTTTCTTATTATATTTTTCTGTGTAGCATGTCCTTTTTCTTTCCTTTGCCTTCTTTATAATAAAAACTCGGTAGAAATATCATAGTTCTAGCACTTTTTGTAAATGCACCTGCTCAAGCCGAATCTCTTCTGCATAGTCTGGAGCGGGCAACAAGAGGCATTGTCTCTACATGAACTCAGATTTTTTTAAAGCGTTCATGTGTTTCAATCAAGAGGGGTCCCATCTCCTCATTAAATGGGAAACCTCTAAAATATTGTAGACCAGTTCACATACTTCGGTAGCAATATCACATCTACTGAAAGTGATGTCAACATTTAATGTTTCATTTAAATGGTATCAGTCAAAGGTTCCAGCATCATCGCTTGGTCAATGCGGAATTTTTATTTATCACTAAATATTACTTATATCCAATTATCTATATATATATATATATATATACCATTAGTACATTAAAGAAAAACAAGTAGGA
>CM042173.1:17684150-17694150 GCA_023376005.1 Doryteuthis pealeii
AGCAATGGTGATGAAGGGATGTTCCACATTCCCCAAACTTCCAAAACTGGAACCTCACCATCAGATAGAGTTTAACGTCATTCCCAGGACATGTAGACCCTCAGTCACCGCCTTCTAGCACCCATATGATAAAAAGGGGTTGGGTCTTGCCATAAGGGCAATAGGGTTGTGTGTTTGTGTGTGTGTGTACATGTGTGTGTGTCCGTGTGTGTGTATGTGCAATTAATATATAAAGGGTTAACGTGCAGTTATTTAAAGAATGACGTGTTGTTGTTTTTTGTTTGTGTTTTTTTTGTTTTTGTTTTTTTAATTTTTCATTCATTCGGAACGTTCCAATCGATTATAAAACGCAGCTGTTGGACATTAAACTTTTTTTTCTGTTTCACTTGATTTATTTTGTTTTACTTTGACAATTAAACGTAATTTAATATCCAATGACAAATCAATGAAATTAACGATTCAGTTGATTTGTCAAAGAAAGAATATTCTGTATTTAAAGTTTTGCAGGTCCCAAAATTCTGATTGTGTCAAACAGAAGACGTGTATTTCTATTCGGTAAGTCAGACTTTATAATTTAATGCACTTTATATTATAGTATATATGATCTCTGCCATTTAGATAGATAGATTCTAACGGCATTTCAACCTGTCTCGGGTTAGTTTATGACTATAGGTCGTTCATATTTACGTTTTTTTATGTAGGAGTTTTGTTTGATTGTTTTTGTTTTGTTTTGTTTTTTTGGGAGGTGCACACGTCACTATCGAATAGAAATAATCTTAAAAAGATCTAATGGCCAATATATGACTCCCTAACAGGTACAATCACTCTGGGTCAGAGTGGATGAGGGTGTAATGTCAATGAGGGGGTAATTCACACTCCCTCAGATCATCAGAACTAGAGCCTCACCACCAGATGTAATTTGATATTATACCCAGGACACCTCTTTTTGGATTGGTGGGGAGGTCTTACACCTCTGAAGAGGATACAGTCATTGTATTCTAAGCCCCACCGACAGGATAGATAGATAGATAGATAGATAGATAGATAGATAGATAGATAGATAGAACGAGTTTTAAAACGCCCAAAATTGATACGAACACGTCTTCTTGAATGCGACAGACTTTTTATTCTTTAAAATAATCCCACTTGAATTTCAATGCATTTATTTCAGCAACTTTTTCATTGGTTGAGATCCTTCTGAGACTATTTGAGATGATGTTAAACAGGGGATCAATATATATATATATATATATATATATATATATATATATATATATATATATATATATATATATATTATTATATTAATATTATTATTATTATTATTATTATTATTATTATTATTATTATTAATGTGTATGGTTGGCACTAGTATACTAGAAAAAGTAGTAGTAATCCAACGTACAGTGTTATTAGAAGAGTGCTCAATATCTGCGATAGAACGTTGATAGAAATGTAAAACGTTCCCAAATAAATTAATAAAAGCTAAACCTTTTATTTGTCACTTCATTCAACTATATATATATATATATATATTATATATATATATATATATATATATATATATTGTGTGTGTGTGTGGGGGTCTCTGTGTGTGTCTGTGTGTGTGTAGCATGTATGCATATATATGTGTGTGTCTGTGTGTCTGCGTTTCTGTGTGTTTATACACTGTTATCCTTATGCTGTGTCTAGTACTATTATATTTTATAAGGTAGGAGCCAACTTTCATTTTTGTTTGTGTATATTTATTTATATATATATATATGTGTGTGTGTGTATGTGTGTGTGTGTGTGTGTTGTGTGTGTGTGTGTGTGTGTGTACGCGTGTGCTTGTGTATGTGTGTGTGAGTGTGTGTGTGTGTATGTGTTTGTATGTGTTTGTATGAATATATATATATGTGTGTGTGTGTATGTGCCTGTATATATATATATATATATATATATATATATATATATATACGCACATACACACACACACATATATATATATGTTCATACAAACACATACAAACACATACACACACACACTCACACACACACACGCACATATATATATATATATATATATATATATATATATATAAACATGTATGCTTAAAGGGCCTTCCCTTAAAAAATATGATATTGTAAAAAGTACCTGTCACCAATTACTTAAGCATAACATTTGTTATGTAGATGTAGATGTAGAAATTATTTATATATTTATCTAATAAAGTAAAATAATTTATGATAATTTATTTCAACAATTTTTGAATTCATGTCATCATGTCATTTTTCTATTAACTTTAACTAATCAAGTTATTTTATAATTTAATAAAATAACCAACTCATTCAACTGTGGCAAATGGAAATCGAATAATAATTAATCAGAATAATTTTATTTATTTTGTTATTGTCTAAAAGAATTACAATGGTTAAATTACAAAAATAAGAATTAGGCGGATAAGCAACACCAGATAATCAGGATTTACATTTTTGAATTTCATCTCGAAGGATTTGGACAGTCTTATTTTTAAGCAGAGGGTGTTGCAAGATGATATTGTTTATCCGCCTAATTCTTATTCTTGTAATTTAACCCTTGTAATTCTTTTAGACAATAACAAAATAAATAAAATTATTCAGATTAATTCCATTTGCCACAGTTGCTGAAATAAATGCATTGAAATACAAGTGGGATTATTTTATATTGAATATATACACTCAAAGTTTGAGTAATCAATTTTTAAAATTGTTTATTACTCTCACCCTTTGATTCGGTAACAAGAAATTAACAAGTTTACAAATAAATACCAACGATTTTGTGTAAAATGTATGAGTAAAATATACAAAATAATTATCTAATTAATACTTAATAGATGCACGCAACATTTTTTTTCAGGGGGACAAAACTAAGTTTCCATTTCAAATTGTTTTATGTTTTTTTATTCCTTTAATAAATTTGATGATTTTACTTACTTATGATACAAACCCCCTGACATTGAATTTTTAACTCCCACCCCCTCAGGCAATATATTTTTTAAATTAATTTTTACACCGGCCGGATGGTTTTTTTGTTGCTAGTATGAATAATTTGAACAAAGTCAGTTCTGATCACAAGTCTTTGACGAAAAACAGGATTATGCAAGTGCAACATCCTCTATACTCAGAAGCCTTAGCTATGTAAAACATTATTTGTACCATATTACCTTTAGGCACCCCTTTTTGATCTCGATTAAGAAAGGACATGTTTTTCATTTACACCGTCAATATCTGGTTGTTTGTTAGGGGTTAGGGTAGGGGGCTAGTTTTATAATTATTGTATAATACTGTTATAGGTGATACACCCTATAAGACTAATGGAATGCGCCGACAGGTTATTATAAGTAACAGGGATAATTGTGGCTTGGGAGTAAGCCAATGCGAGTAAGCCAATAACTCTATTTGTCGGACGTAGTTTCCACTTATCTGTATTGTATTTGTCTACTTTCTGTTAATACATTTTCCTACATTTGTTACCCGTCGTTTTTTTCTTATTTGACCCTTTAAAACCTCACAACAATAACACATCAGCGAGTTCAGAACTTTTAAAACTTTTGAAAGTTTTGAACTCGCAGATTGCACGCACAGAACAGGAAGCCCCGCAAAAGCGGTCCAAATACCACATTAATACGACGCTGAATAAATACCCGATCACACCTTCAAGCCTGGAAGATCTGGCATTCAACAGACAGGGTTGGCAAGACGCCTGTCGCACAGGAGCTAAGCGGCTCAATATCTAGATTAACATGGCTGCAGAGCGACGACGTCTTCGTCGTAATGAACCACCAAATGCAGATGGGAATTTCCCTTGCAATGTGCGTGACCGCATCTGCAAATCCAGAATTGACTAATTAGCCACGACTGTTGAAGACATGGAGTGACGTCATCATCCTCTGCGACGGACTTCTAAAAGGAAAGGGTAAAAAAGTATATAACACAAGAATGTTGTGATGTAAGTTGTGACGTAATTTTTGTTACTGACAGAAATACACCCAACATCCATTATTAATAAGAAAGATTAAAAATAGTTAATTGAGGTTGTAATTGTTAACAAATGTTTATTGTCATTAGTTACTTGAAATCATATAATCCGCCCTGTCAGCTGGGGCGTTAGAATGCACCGACTGCACCTCTGCAGAGGGGTAAGACTCCCCCAATGGGGCCACCTGTTGGCCGTGGGTGGCGACCCGTGATGCTTAAGGATAGAGCCCAGGTGGATGAGCAGTTCATGACATGCAATACTCCACTTTGGCCCTATCTTGGGCTAGACGGGCGGTCGGAGAGGCCCCCTCCGATCAATCGGCTGGTCACGTCAAGCCCTAGCACCCATATGATTTTCCCAACCCTATTGCCCTTATGGCAAGCCCCAACCATTTTTATCATATGAGTGCTAGAAGGCGGTGGCTGCGGGTCTACATGTCCTGGGAATGACGTTAAACTCTATCTGATGGTGAGGTTCCAGTTTTGGAGGTTTGGGGAATGTGGAGCACCCCTTCATCACCATTGCTCCCTGGTCCACTCTGACCCGGAGTGGTAGTACCTATTAGGGTCCCATCTATGGGTTAAATAGAAAAATGTATTTATTAAAAAAATTGTATTATCCATTAAGAATTGATTTATTTCAAAACTTTATCGGCATTAAATGACCCACTGAGGTTGATATGCCGTAAAACAAAACAAACCAACCCAAACCAAAATCATATAATGATGTACAAATTATTAGTTTAATATACTTAAATACTTGGAACCATTTAGCTGTATAAATTATTATTAAAGGATAGGAATACTTTAAACCATTTAACTGTGCGTAAATCAATTGTATTAGATAGAAATCAGATACCTTATTTAATAATTACTAATTATTTATTGTGAAAAGTAGTGAGAATAGAAGCAAAGAAATATGTGAAAGATAAACCGTTTAGATAGGTTTTAATACCAAACAATTACATACGTCGTGCTTATACAAATATATTTATGTATTTATGTTTTACTTATCCCCTGGCGGGAAGGGCAGATAATTAAGAGTTCAATTTTAGGTAGTCAAGGGGAAGTAACTATTTAATTTACAACATTTTCCCCTTCAAGAAATATTAAATTATTTATACACAATTATATGGTTTATTATTACTTCTTAACTTCTGTTTATTTACTGCAGTGACAGACATTCAACGAGTGGATAAGGATGAAAACTCAGCGCTTAATTTTCATCATCGTGGCAATGGCGATGGTCATAGCAGCGGTTTCGACTTTGGCAGCCTCAATGGAAAGTGAGTATAAATTGTCACCTTTTTTAATATTAAATTATTAATTACTTTGTAGGCGTTATTTTCGTATTCGCCAGGGGAGTTGTCTGCCCGTTTAGTTTCGCTGTTGGGGCTTTGGTCCCCCTCACATTCCTGTAAGTGATTCTTATGTCTGTTGCTTTTATGTTTATCCTTTTTATATGTAACTGTGTATTACTTATGTATGTATGTTCATGTACACCTCTATGTATTATGTACCCTGTTTATTCTGTGCTATATATAAAACGTTTTGTCTACCAACCTTTGTCGGAGTTTTATCTTCAAGTATTATCACTTTGAATCTTACAACTTCTTCCGTTCCTATAATGTTACATAATCTATGCGGTTGCATAAGATTTTTGTCAATCCCCTGTATTTCTAAAGGGATGGCCCTTTTCATATGACGGGCGGAACTTTCCATGGAATAGTACAGAAAGCCCGCCAAATTACGTGAAGTCACGTGGGACCTGGTTTGGTCCTCAGTTTTCAGTTGGACGTCAGGCAGTGAGGATGTCCTGCCTTAACTGTGACTCACTCTGCATACGCGCGCTATGTTAGTCAGATATTTAGTTACATGAAATGTATAGTTAAGGAAATAAAAGCTTAAGAAAAATAACACGGTCTTGTGATTCATGGATGTCTTGGTAACAGGACTGATCTAGAAGAAGAAACGAGTTAAGTGCGACAACCAAGACGAAGTCAATATGTCAGAAGAAACTGATCTAGAAGAAGAACCTAAGATAGAAGATGAACAGAAGAAGAATAGAAGTAGAGAGGAAGTAAGAAGAAGGGTATGCAACAATAATAAATAATCGTTGCTGTTTACTTCGGGGAACTGGCGACAACCGAGTGTTTTCGGTGTGACTTGACAGAAAAAGACTCCCGGTCAAGTTCGCAAGACTTCCAGTCAAGTCACGAGACTTACAGTTGTTGGCGGGTTTTTTTTTTTTTTGTAATATAAGGCGTGTGACAAATACCCACTTGTACTTATAGACTCGCCGACAACCATGTGACCAACTTCTTGTCCAATCACTGGCAGTTCTCTGCTGCTGATATTGTTACTTATACTGGCTGTTCTGGTCATACCTACACACATTGCTTCGAGCCTTCGTGGACGACGGAACATAGGATTATATCACTGGACCTTTTGATACTACGTAGGATTATATAACCCAGGACTTATTCACTTACCAAAGGATTCTATAGCTCAGGAATTACTTACTTACTTACTTACTTTAAGTCTTTTCAACTGGACAAGTATGGCGGTCAGAAACTTAACAATAGTCAAGTCCAAAAACTCCCGGTCAGGTCCTAAGACTTCCGGTCAAGTTCACAAGATTTGTGGTCAAGTCAGAAGACTTACGGTCAAGTCCCAACGCTTCCAGTCAAATTCAAGTCTCGCAGGTCCATTACTACTGAATAGTGAGTTCGATCCTCGCTGGATGCCTCATACTCGTGACCTTGTGTCACATCCCATCCGTGGCGAACAGGTTCGGTAAATACCCAATGTCTAGTTATAATAGCCGTTAGTTTGAGAATAATATAAAAGTCGTCGGGGCGGCCTAATATCGGTATCAGCCAATCAGCAAGGGAGTCTATCCCCTTTTCACTAGATCAAGGAGATTTTTTAGCATCTGAGGTGGAGCGCCACACCTACCACCAGCCCCTTACTTTACCGCACAGATCCCAGATCAATTCGTGGTCGAACGAATACGGATGTGACCTTCACCTTCCTTATTACACAGTTCTGAGAATGTCATTGCCAAGGATCTTCTAGAGAGGATACATGCTCAACACTGACAATTACAGGAAGGGGAATACATTCAGGGAGTCTATCCCCTTTTCAATAGCGCTAGATCAAGGAGATTGGTTTTGCATCTGGGGTGGAGCGCCACACCTACCACCAGCTCCTTACTTTACCGCACAGATCCCTGTGCTACTCATAACGCTGAGTTGGCGGGGACCGGTATCGAACTAGGAACCTTGTGGTTTCTAGCCGAACGCTCTACCGACTGAGCTAACCCGGAGAGTAATATACTTATATGCAAATACATCAACTATTATGGGTTAGATGACTTCCGGTCAAGACAAAAGCTGAAAGCATTGGTTCCTGCCAAATTACCGAAGTTAAGCAGTGACAGGCTTGTATAATTATAGGATGGGTGACTACTGAGGAACAGTAAATACTATAAGCAAAACACTGGTCAACAAAATTTTTGTTGCACTGATATTGATATAATGAATATGTAAATTTGGTACCCCCTCACTATAATCTGATTGGACAGTGTCATGTATAAATAGTCGACACTGTGTTGGTACAGGTATATATATATATACCTATACCTACACCTATACCTAAGCCTACAAGCTAAACTTACTCGCCAGACTACACCACGACTGCTCGGCAGACAGTTTGCTATTCGACGTACCAGCTACTACTTCGATAATATACCAAATACCAACTTCAGAATATATCTCTTAACCCGGATATATCAGATATCAACCACTGTTATTATTTATTTTTAATGTACTAATTTAAAATATGAAGGTGTGTTTTTTTTTTCCTGAATGCTTTTGTTTATTTGTTTTTATTTATTTTGCTGTCGAGGTATTTCACGAAGGAGTCCGGGGCCTAGTGGCTCACATACTAGATTGCGACGTCATAGCGAGTTCGAACTCCAGAAGCGCTATTACGTCAACTTTCGGACTAATACCCTTGGGTAATGGTATGAACCCCTAATTCCCCCAACTATTGGGTTAAATAGTACCACTACTGTTCTTCTACAAGAGCGGCATGGACATTAAATAACCCACGAGGGCTGATATGTCATTAAACAAACGAAACCAAATTAAACCAATACAACTAATAGGGATTGCTGGAATGCATTATTTACTAATAAAAAGCTTAGTTTAGTTTGGCACAAGGCCAAGATTATAGAGTGAAGTTGGTGTGCTGATAAATATCTGGTTCGTTTGCTGTTTATTTTTAATCGTTATTTTTAAAAATATAAATTTAAAACAAAAAAGAAAGAAAGAAAGAAAGAAAGAAAGAAAGAAAGAAAGAAAGAAAGAAAAAACAAGACATGATTATTACCAGATGAGTAACGACACTCATTTTCCTCACGGCGATATTGAAGAAGAAAAAGATTGAAATAGAAGAAGAAGAAGAAGAAGAAGAAGAAGAAGAAGAAGAAGAAGAAGAAGAAGAAGAAGAAGAAGAAGAAGAAGAAGAAGAAGAAGAAGAAAGTACACGTTTACAAATAGATTCCTAATTTATCTATAATAAACCGTTTAGAATTGAATGCAAATAATTTAGGGAAACAAATATTTCTAACAAACGCATTTTTTTGAAAAAGTAAATATTTGGTCAAGATTATTGCAGCGTTTGCACTTCGCGAAATTATTTGTGGGAATTTTGATTTGATTTGATTTTTTATTACAAAACTCGAGAAATGGCATTCGTTTCTGGGAATTTAATTTACATCAAAGGAAATCGAGTTTTATTAGAGAGAAAGAGAGAGAGAGAGAGAGAGAGAGAGAGAGAGAGAGAGAGAGAGAGAGAGAGAGAGAGAAAACAAACAAACAAACAAACAAACAAAAAAGGAAGGAAACAAAGGCTGGAAGAAAATTTGCAAATCGGATATTTTTAATCTCATAAAGAAAGAAAGAAAAAGAAAGGAAAGAAAAGAAAGAAAAAGAAAAGGAAAGAAAAGAAAGAAAAGAAGAAAGAAAGAAAGAAAGAAAGAAAGAAATGAAAATAAAGATAGAAAGAAAGAATGAAAAGAAAGAAAGGAAAGGAAAGGAAATGAAAAGAAGAAAGAAAAAGAAAAAGAAAAGAAAAAAAAGAAAGAAAGAAAAAAAGAGAAAGAAAGAAGAAAGAAAAAGAAAGGAAAGGAAAGAAAGAAGAAAGAAAGAAAGGAAGGAAAGGAAAGGAAAAGAAAGAAAGAAAGAAAGAAGAAAGAAGAAAGAAGAATGGAAATGAAAGGAAAGATTAAAAAAAATAAAGGAACGAAAAAAAACGAAAATTGCAAGTCGGGATTTTTTGTCCCATTGCCTAGCAATGTCCCTATAAACGTTAAAAGGAAAAGAAAAAAGAAATGAAGAAAGAAAGAAAGAAAATATAAATTAAAAGAAAAAAAAAGAAAAGAAATTTGCAAGTTGGAATTTTTTAGTCACATTAACTAGCAACACCCACAAAACCGTTAAAAGAAAATTGCAAGTCGCACATTTTTAGTCTCATTCTCTAGGAACGCCCACCAAAATGCGGAGTCGTTGAGTCGAACGACCCACTGGAAATTTTGGTCTTCTAAATTGAAGAAGAAAACACAAAACGCTGAATCATCTTTTTTGTTGTTTTTTAGGATTTAGCAATATCAAATAACTGAAAATACAGCATTTTCATAGATTCCAATCAATTAAGGTTTGGAGCATTATTATTATTATTATTATTATTATTATTATTATTTCATTATCATTATTATTATTATATTATATTATCATCATCATCATCATCATCATCATCATCATCATTATCATTATTATTATTATTATTATTATTATTATTATTTACTCCTTTTGAGTTTTCACATCAGCATTAGCTCATGGTCTTTCACTGGAGTCTGAGTGACAGCAAGTCTCCTCAGGTCTCCAGGACTCTTTTAAGTATTCTGGCAGATTGCAGCAGTGCAGTGTTCTGAATG
>CM042173.1:17696650-17709150 GCA_023376005.1 Doryteuthis pealeii
ACAGTCCTGTTTCGATGCATCACGTCTCTTCAGTGCAGCTAGACTTAACAGGCTACCTTCAGCCGGGATCGAAACTTGACAGACTTTTCATCAGCACACCCACAAGCGGAGGTGAATTTTACTGACAAATACATACATACGTATATATGTAAAGGGTGCTTGAGAGAGCTCGATCCGTTTTTTAAGGAGAGCCTTGCAATTTAAACGTAATCAGCAGCCGTCAACGAAATTCCCTTACAGAGAGCTCAATCTACCAAGGGTGGCATCTATTTAGTCATCTACATACAGTCCTGTTTCGATGTTTCGCGTCTCTTAAGTGCGACTAGACTTAGCAGGATGCCTCCAGCTGAGATGGAAACTTGACCGATTTTTCATCTGTCAGATTCACTAACCACCGGGCTATCAGCATACCTAGTGAATTTTCAAATGACAAACACATACATATGTATATATGTAAAATGCGCGTGTGTGCGTGCGTGTGCGTGTGAGTGTTGATATCCCATCAGGTATAAAAAGTAAGTAAAGTCATCGGGGTGGCCTAAAGTCGGTATCAGCCAATCAGCGAGGGAGTCTATCAAATTCACAGAATGAGATATAGGCGGGAAGTTCAAAGACAAGCGTACAACGACAAATATGCTACGACAGTGGGTTTAAAAGGGGTCGGGTTAGCTCAGTCGGTAGAGCGTTCGGCTAGAAACCACCGGTCCTCGCCAACTCAGCGTATGAGTAGCACAGGGATCTGTGCGGTAAAGTAAGGAGCTGATGGTAGGTGTGGCGCTCCACCCCAGATGCTAAAACAATCTCCTCGGTCTAGCGCTATTGAAAAGGGGATAGACTCCATCGCTGACTGGCTGATACCGACTTTAGGCCGCCTCGTCGACTTTACTTTACTTACAACAATACATACAAATATATACGTTAGAACAAAGGCATTAGTGAATGTTCACTTTGTTACGTAGTGGGGTTTTGTCAACGTGCCTCAAAATTTACGGCACTAAAAAGGTATTTGTTACGCGGCGGTCGTCATTGTCGATTTAAAAAGGTACAATACGTGATATATATCGTCCCAAGGGCTTAGCATTTATTTTCGGGCTCGTGTCGTGGGCTGTTTCGGAGAGAAGGAAAGGCAGAGAGAAAGAGAGAAAGGACACTGTTAAATTACTATAATCCCACACTAGGGACCAGAGGCCCGTCTGAATCATACGCCACCGGAAAGCAAAAAGAGACCGATTTTCTTGTTTCTCGTTCCTCGACACCACGTGACTTCCGCTCGCTTTCTGTTTCTCATCCGGGGATCATACCTCGGTCAAATTATCGGCAATCCGTTGTGTGTCCTCTACTCCTTCTTTTTTTAACCTTTACTTTCTCTTATTTCTTCTTCCTCTCTTTCTATAGCAGTCCGCTCACAGTTTTATTTCTACTATCAAACTCCGGTGGACCTTCATAATCACGTTACAACTTCAATGTTCGTTAAGGTTAGGTCGGATATAGGTACCGATGATTTGTTTGGTTAGGGGTCTTCAAAAGACCGTGAGAGCTTTAGCTAGTAGTTAATTGTTTAGTTGCTGAAAGATTGGTGAAGTGTTGCAAGAGTTAAATCCTGTCTAGAGTATTTGAAAGACTTCAGAGTATCAGAGTTTGTATGGGGGTTAGCTATATCCGCAGGTTGTAAGGAATTGTCGAAGGCTCTCCAAATTCTCCTGTGCGGAATTAAGTAGACAGTTTTTATCGTCCGTCAAGGGAGTTGATAAAGACTATATTCGTAGTTAGAAAGGGGTGAACAAGAATTGCTTCAAGGGATTTAATATTCTAATGTCTGTTATATCCTTAAAATGAACAAGCAGAGAATAGAGTAGCAAGAGCTGCTGACCTACCTTTGTGTCCCGCTAAGGGGAAAGCAGTGAAAAGAGAGGAAGAGAGGAAGCAGTGTACGCTTTTATAGGCACCATCACGTGATCAAAGCTAGTGTTATCCGGTGAAACATGTTTGTCCCCTAAGGGCTGCTAGCCGGTGTAGCCGGAAGCGAGTCCCTTACTAAATTTCAACATACTGAGTCTTCGGACGTAGAAGAATTCTAGCCGCCCAATGTCTAAGGCTCTGTCGTCTATACAACACCTGCCAATTGTATAAATGCTGAACTCAGAATAATTGCTGGAATAATAATAATAATAATAATAATAATAATAATAATAATAATAATAATAACAACAACAAGAGAACTTGTTATTTGTGGATTTTGCCGCCCTGGTGGATCACAGATGAAAAAAAAAAGAAAAGAAAGATAAAACTTGGACCTGGTCAGAGAACTGAAAAGAAAACTGCCGAACATGAAGGTAAATGTCGTACCAATTGTAACTGGTGGCCATGGAATGGACCCCAAGGGTTTGGAAAAGAGTCTGAGTGAACTGGAAATCAGAGAAAGAATCGAGACCATACAAAGAACAGCATTGTTAAGATCAGCTAGAATTTTAACGCCTTCAAACCACAAAAAATGATAATTTGTCGATAAATACGCCTTCAATCGACAAATTATTTTTTTCATATAATGCAGGCATCGTTTCAGCTAGGGACTTCATTCATAGGTGGGTTTGTTTTTTGAGCTATCACTGCCCAGCGTTTTTTTTTTTTAGGCAGGAGGCCGGAATGGAACTCTGCAAATAGTACCGATTCTGTTTGTCCATATACAATTTGTCTGCATGGTCAAATTTGAATCTTTTGCGCAATACATACGTAGAACCGGCTTAGAGAACCGGATCAGTGACAAGAGTTAACTAAATATTGCACTGTATATGATTAATTTATTAATTATATTACATCGAGCTCTCTTGGGGATATAACTGATCCCAAATAGAATCATCCCAAACTTACCAGTCGATTGGATACTTTTATCTTTATAGGGCCGGTTTAGTTCAGTCGGTAGAACGTCAGACTAAGAACCACAAGATTCTGGGTTCGATACCGACCCTCGCCAACTCAGCGTATTAGTAGCTCAGGGATCTGTGCGGTAAAATGAGGAGCTGATGGCAGGTGTGGCGCCCTGTCTCAGACGCCTAAACAATCTCCTTGGTCTGCGAATAGTACCACAGAATCTACACTGAACTGCGTGATGCTGACCTTGCCTGATACTCTGCGTGTGCTACTTGCCAGATTTTCTTCTGTAGGAATAGCTGCCTACAGTCTATGAGAAAAAGATAAGTTCACAGAACGTAAAGACGAAATGGAAAGCACATGTACTTTTAACCTTATTTATTCACATATAAACTCAACCACAGTCAATATACAAAGTACTTAGGGGCAGTACTTACAGTTCATATATCTCCCTCGTTGAGGGGGGTGTCAGGTTGGGTCTACAGTTGTTACTCCCTCACTGAGGGGAAAGTTCCTTCAGTCACAAGAGACTGAGACAAGAACTCGTTTCTCAGAGGTTCACACGTTGGTACCAAAAACGTAAAGAGGGTTCTTTCCCCAACCTGACAAGGGACGTTACCTTTTCTACTTCCTGTCCCCGAAGGCACAGGAGAGTTCTAGTCCTTACACTTCTATAGTTTGGAGCACGGATGTATCTATACATTTTAAGATAAGGTTCTTCATCTTTTTTATCAACATATATATTCATAGAAAATGAGATGCGTGACATTATTTTGGATTTGGAGATACAAATGAGTCACCGAATCCTGACCTTAAAACCAACACAGACCTATCCAACTCAGCTCTATATCTTCCAGCATAACATAACATTTTGCCTCTGTGAATTTACGAGGCTTCATCAGAAATTTTCAATCATTGTACCCCACCACGAGAACTTGTGATCTTCCATATCGTTGGTGACACCTTCTCCTCCCGCTTCTCTTTCCCCTGTCTCGGTCTCGCAACTTCCGGTTAATCCTCCCCCTCCCTTCCCTTTACTCCTTCCTTATTGTCCACCTTTTCACTGTATGTATATATATATATATATATATATATATATATATGGGAGAATATGTGCTTAATTGAAGTCAAACCTAATTTTTTGAAAGTTAATTCATTAATGATTAATTAGGCGGGATTTAACTACTTAAATGTAAGGCTAAACAAATCGAGAAAAATCAATCTCTGAATGTATATTTCGACCTATTAGGTCTCATCAGCAGAGCTATAGATACGAAGATCGCCCCGTGTGTGATTCGAAACCCGTATGTCGAAACGACACGCAAGCCTCTTACCCTTACACCAAACGGACCTCGCAATTTTTCATCGCTTTGTTTAGGTATTAGTAGTACTCATATTCCTCTTAAGAGACTTCGCACGAACTTACGTAAACGTAAACAATATGGCTATTTTCAGCCGACAATATTTGGGAGAATATGTGCTTAATTGAAGTCAAACCTAATTTTTTGAAAGTTAATTCGTTAATGATTAATTAGGCGGGATTTAACTACTTAAATGTAAGGCTAAACATATAATATAGAATGAATAGAGAATAAATGAGAAAAGTATTGGCATGAAAAAGTGCTCAATGCTAATAAAGCAGAGCAGTTTTATAATCAATAGTAATGAAATTATGGATGATTTGGATTCATAACTTAGAGTTTCATGGTTATGCAATCCTCAGATGAGTCAAATGGTTGAGATCTTAAAAAACAGTAGTTTTTTAGCGTTTACATAAACGTGAATTGTTTTTTTAAACTGTGGCTTGTTTAACGTTTATCTTCCAGCTCAGCTCCCTGATATCTAAGATTTGTTATCATAAACCATCTATCTATACATATATAAAGGACAGTTGGTGTGTATGTATGTATGTATGTATGTATGTATGTATGTCTGGAGGAAACTATGAAAATAAAACAATTAACGACAAAGTAAATATATACATACATTCACTATCATCAGAGCTTGCATTTTATGGAAAAATAATGAAGATTTTATTGTTGTATACTCTCTTTCCTTACTTTCTTACTTCTATCATTCTTCTTCCAGCGTCTCTTCTAGTTTCTGGACTTCGTCTTGGGGACTTCGTGTCTGGTCTTCCATTGGGGATTTCTCTTTATCAGAAGCCCTGTGTCATTGGTAGTTTTTAGATAATAACACAAGACTTCGATTTACTTAGATCATGTTTTATTCTGAAATCCCCACCAGACTACCTGCACAGATTGAGTCGGCACCGTGCATAACACGACTTACCACCGTCGTGGTCTTTGGCCGATCTGACTAAAATCTCTTTCTAATCTAAACCGGAAGAGGGTCTTCTCCACCGATTTTCACGGTATCCACCGGAAGGAGGATCAAGACTGAGGTCAAGCCTTGTCATTCAATCCTTCAAGGCAGCCGGCTGAACTTATAACAGCCATTTTGGTTTCTACACTACTGTACATAAATATTAGGAATCTAACAATTATGTAACATTATTTATATTCATGAAGATATTTAAAAATTAAAATTTGAATAGTAAGAGAAGAGAAAGTCATTGGCGACATTTGCAATTTAAACATAAACAAATAAATTATGGAAGTGAAAAAACAATCTTAGTAAAAAATGTATCATTTGGTGAATTTTCCTGTTCCAGAGGAGAACAGAGTAAAAATGAAAGCGTTCAATAATTCGTGGATAGCCTACGAATTATGTCTGTAAGTGTAGTAAAATTCAAATAACGGTACGGTAAATGGAAAGTTACCATTAAGCGTTATAGGAAGTTGTAAAAGTGATTGACAAGACAGTTCACCTTCTCTCACCTGGACGCTGATTGCTGATTGACTGAAGGCGAGCGTGAGAAGGGAACTAATTTAGTTAATTAGATTTTGGCCGTTAGTCAAAAGGACTAGACGTAACGTTCGTCTGTCCCAAGATGCTAACTTCTCACCGCGTGGTTCAAAATCCTTTTGGGCTTCGGGTTTTTAATAAAGAATAAAGACAAATATTACGTCTTTCTTAATTTTTACAACCAAGAAATGCGCAGGCAACTCAGCCCAACAGAAGGAAGAAAGCCCGGAAGAAGAAATAAAGAAATTAAAAGAATTACATATTGAACTAATTGCAATAGCTCTTAACTAAACATATCAAACGTTGTGTAAGATGAAAAGTGATATTATCTTGAAGATACAAACTCCGACAAAGGTTTGATAAACAAAACATTTAATACGTATACAGCACATGGATAAAAGGGTACATAATACATAGGTACATAAGTAAAGATAAAGACACATTCATGAATGGTAAAAGGATATACATAAAAGCCACAGACACGAGACTAGGGATAGTCCATGCTGTGTGAATAACTTACAGTAATGTAAGGGGGGACGAAGCCCGAACGAGAAGGGGTAGACCTTAACTAACCCATGTGTCTCGTAGTCGAGCAACCGGAAAAGAGAGGCAGAGACGTTTGAACCAGGCGCTTAAATACTATTGCCCCTGGTGAGAACAAGCGACAACTCAGCGGGAAGATAATCCCTACAGTTGTAATAATTAAATTAAGTAATTATCATAATGTAGTATAATCCACAGGTCATGCTAGTAAGGGAATATTATTCATGACACAAATAAATGGGTATGCACCCGCACAAAATCACTTTAAAAAGACACGTTTCATAGTTTATTATTAAAGAAGAAATTAAATTTATTTTGTCAAATAAATGTATGAGTTTTAAAAGGGATTTGATATCTCGGAACGAACCCAAAACAAAATCTTCCGTCAACCAAATTCAGTATAAATCAGACAGAAACCGCAGTAAAGAAATACTAGTGTAAAAAGTAATGTATGATAAATGATATATATATATATATATATATATATAGAGAGAGAGAGAGAGAGAGAGAGAGAGAGAGAGATTATGATTAAGAAAAGCGAAAGAGAACTACATCCCCGTGACATAAATGGTGGACAGGAAATAGCTGTCAAAAAAGGAGACACGTTTAAAGGTGAATTGATGTTGACCTGAACCAACTCGAACCAAAACACAATGGTGGAAATTCTATAGTCGCTCATTAATTTGACGTAAATAAAAGAAATGGGCGCCGACGAAACAGAACCAGTAAGAACCGATCTCATCTCTCGCCATTTATATACCCGATGTAAAGGGTATATAACAAAAGAAAGCGAATATACTTAGACCTTGTCAGAGGGCTAAAAAAATGTCGAATATGAAAATGACGATGACACTAATTGTGGTTTGTGTTTGTGTTTCTGAAAAAAAGACTGTTTCAGCAGATCACCGGTGAAGATGAAAGAAAACGAAAAGTTAGACTAATACCTGGACCTTGCTAAAGAACTGAAAAAAAACTGTCGAATATAAGGGTGAATTGTAGTTGTTGCACTTGTCACGGTCGCTTAGAAAAAAGACTAGAGGAACTGGAAATCAAAGGAAGAATTGAGACCATCCAGACAACATCATTGTTGAAATCGGCTAGAATACCCAGAAGAATCCTGGCCACTGAGGAGACTTGTTATTTATACTCCAGTGAAAAACCATCAGTTAACGCTGATGTGAACAACTCACGAGTGAAATAATAATGCACAAAACCCTACACCCGAGAGATGACACACACATACAAAAAGGAGGAAAAGGACTCACCAGTATTGAGGATTGTGTAGATTCAACAATTCAAGGACTCAAAGAATACACTGAAAGAGCAAAGAAAGACTAATAACAGCAATGTAAACATAAAGACAGACAGTAAAACAATAAAATCTAGAAAATAAAAATAGCAAAAAAAATAACGAAATGGATACTTCGAGGGTATAATACTATGCATGCGGGGGTAGGTGTGTATATATAATTCTAGGTAGTTATGATACATAGGTAGTAAGTCAAACCACATGTATGTGTGTGTGTGTGTGTGTGTTGTGTGTGTGTGTGTGTGTAAATTGGGAATGGATTAGGATCACCCACAGATGGGTGTGTGTGTTCAAGTAGATCATGTGTGTGTATGTATATATAGATATAGATATATATGTGCGTGTGTATACATACATGTGTATGTGGATATTCATATATTGTATGTGCAAAGTAGGGTCAATGATAAGTTAAAGAAATCATAAAACTTAAGAAAAGATTTAGAGTGATGATAACTCCCCAGATTAGAGACAGAGAGTCTGGGTTTTCAATAACTTTGAGAGTTGACCGTAGGTTAGAGAGCAATAAAATATGACCCATTTTGGGAACAAAGAACTTTTCAAATAACGCGGGGGAGACGAGATTTGATAGCGAGAGTGAGATGAGATCTGAGGGATTCTGGGAGATCTTAAATTCTTTATTCTGTTTTCTGGGGCCGAGGAGAGCAGTTAAGCTTTGGACGCTGAAGGAGTAAGATCAGTTTAGATGCCCACTAGAAACCAGCTTTAGCAGAGGTCCTCAAAAGGAACGGGGGGGTGTCCCCCATCTCGACAAGCGATGGGAGCAGACGGGACTGTAGCCGATAGAAGAAGCAATACGTACTATATACCTCATCTCTGACCATTCTAATGTTCACCTGAAATTGTCTTATTTTGTCTTTATTCTCTTTTTGTTGTTGATTGTAAACCCCCTGAGGCAGAATTACGGACACGAGTGAGGGTCAAGGAACAGACGATCACGAGACGATCATGGCCAGTAATGTTGAAAGTTGCAAGTAAAGCAGAAGATGCACAGCAGAAGGTGCCAACAGGTGCTCACGGCCTGAGGGAGGTTTACAAGCGACAAACCGGGGATATTTCACATGAGATGACTTGGACATGGATAAAAAGGGGAAACCTAAAGAAAGACACTGAATCAAGATAATACCATAAGGACCAATTATATCAAAGCCAAAATCGATAATTTGCAACGGAATAAGCGAATGCTACAAACTTTCACAAAAGGAATACAAGAGTACGATTCATCCACTGAGAATTTTGTAAGAGATTAAAATACTTTCATTTTTCACCTGTTACAAGCCTTTTTTTTTCTTTCTTTCCAGGTGTGGCATTTTCACACTGGCATTATTACTTAAGCAGGTAAAAGAAATCTGTTGCTTCTCACCTCACATTTACATGCTATAAAACTCATTTTCACACTGAAATATTTGTTAAGCTGGGCTTAGAACTTGTACCTGTGATTATAAAACAACACCCTCATATACATATATATATTTGAAAATCTGCCAATCTAAGTAAAAAAAATATATATATATATATAACTAAGGACTATAAAGGCTAAGGGACTATAAAGGCTAAGGGATATATAATGCTAAGGGTTGTAATAAACCGAAGTCTTCGGCGCTAATACGGTCAGAAACAAGGATATCCTTTTTTAAGGTACTTATTGGCGGTTTTCGCATAATTCAGTCATAGTGCGTTATATCAAAGCCAAAATCGATAATTCGCAATGGAATAGTAAGTTTTTCTAGTGACTAAAACGAGACGATTAATCACACAATAAGCTGTAGGGACTAGAACTCTCCTGTGCCTTCGGGGACAGGAAGTAATGTCCCTTGTTAGGTTGGGGGAAGAACCCTCTTTACGGTTTTGGTACCAACGTGTGAGCCTCGTAGAAACGAGCTCTTGTCTCAGTCTCTTGTGATTGAAGGAACTTTCCCCTCAGTGAGGGAGTAACAACTGTAGACCCAACCTGACACCCCCTCAACGAGGGAGATATATGAACTGTAAGTACTGCTCCTAAGTACTTTGTTATATTGACTGTAGTTGAGTTTATATGTGAATAAATAAGGTTAAGAGTATATGTGCTTTCCCTTTCGTCTTTACGTTCTGTGAACTTATCTTTTTCCTCATAGACTGTAGGCAGCTATTACTACAAAGCGAATGCTACAAACTTTCACAAAAGGAATACAAGAGTAAGTACGATTGGGTTAGACAATTCATCCACTGGGAATTGTGCAAGAGATTAAAATTTGACCATACTTTCAAATGGTATCTGTACAAACCAGAATTTGTTCTAGAAAATGAGGGTGAAAATTAAATGGAGATGAAAGGGTTTGTTTTTTGTTGGTGGGGGGGGGGTTAATAAACCAAAGTCTTCGGCGCTAATACGGTCAGAAACAAGGATATCCCTTTTTAAGGTACTTATTGGCGGTTTTCGCATAATTCAGTCATAGTGCGTTTTTTTCTAAATTGGGAGCCCAATAATCATGGCCTTGTGCCAACTCTGGATAAATGCGTTGATTAAATTATTCACATGTATAGTCTTTCATTTATTCTGTGTGGGTATTCGCATCTTTGTATACAATGTATACGGTTTAGGACACGTCTCATCAAATTCAATAGATGATCATTTACAAAAAGAATTAGATACGTCCAATCAATCACAGTGTACCGAGGCTTGACAAAAAACCGTGAAACACCATTCATGTATTGTTGAAACGATGATCAATATTATGTCGGTTTTGTCCTCTGTTTCAATTGAAGGATTTCTGATTGGCATCTGTTGCCTAAGAAAGATCCTTACATTCAAAAAGGTTGGCCTCAAAATAATCAAGTGTATTTAAACGTTAAAATCCAAGAGAGTACCATTCATATTGAAGTACGCCATCATTATTTTACCATCTCTATTGTAAGTATGAAATTATTAAGATTTTCGTTTTTCTGATTTTTTAGATGAGACTTGATAATTAATATTATTTGGATTATTCGACTATTCGGACTATTGTCCTCACCTTTATTGTTATCTGTACAACGTTTCGGCCGATCTGCCCTATGGTCTTCTTCGGGTATTCTTGTCGGACTCGGGAACCTTCTTTTCGAACTCGGGAACCTTCTTTTCGAACTCGGGAGCTATCACGGAACTTTGAATCTAACCTTTTATTCAGTCCACGGGGGTATCCTTTTCTCATTCCGCTGACCATAGCTGGGGTAGAGGCGTTAAGCTGTGTTAATTATTATTCTATGCTACTGCTGCCCTTGGCCAGGATTGAACCTGAAGTCCAGAGATAACTGTCGAACTCGGGGCCCTTCTTTTCGAAATCAGGAATCTTCTTGTCGTAATCGGGAGCCATCACAGAACTTTGAACCCAACCCTTTATTCAATCCACGGGGGTATCCTGTTCTCATTCCGCTAACCATAGCTGGGGTAGGGGCGTTAAGCTGTGTTAATTATAATTCTATGTTACTGTTGTCCTTGACCAGGATTGAACCTGCAATCTGGAGATGACTGTTATTTAGAACTGTCTTAACTCAATGCCTTTATCCACTACGCTATATGTCCAATTACGACAAGAAGGTTCCTGAGTTCGAAAAGAGGGTTCTCGAGTTCGAGAGGGCCCCAAGTCCGACAAGAAATACCTGAAGAAGGTCGGAGGACACATCAGTCGAAACGTTGTACAGATAGCAATAAAGATGAGGACAATAGTCCGAATAAACCAAATAATACTAAGATTTTCATGTTTATTTTTCAAGTTGATTAATATTTGAATGTATAATTATTTCATTGTAATTCATATTCATTTCATTCGTATTTTTGGTAACAGAATTTTAATGTTGTCAAGTTTGGTAATAAATAATACCTAATGATGTCCGTTTTTATTGGACAATGTTCCATTAAAATAATGAAATCCTGATGTCCAAGTATTATATCCTGCAATGTAAATTATTTAGCTATCCTTTTGGTACAACTGTAAACACCTATACATACATATACATATACACTATAATCTAGCGATTTTTTTTTTTACATCTAGAGTTGGGTGGGGAGTCTCCGTGGCGTATTGGTTAACGCGCTGAACTGCGTCATCGTAGTAAGCGAGTTCGAACTCCAGTCGTTCTATTGCATTCACTTTCAGACTAATACCCTTGGGAAAGGTATTAACCTCTCCATCTCCATAGATATGGGTTAAATAGTAGTACTACTGTTCTTTTACAAGGATGGCTTTGGCATTAAATAACCCACGAAGGTTGATATGACAGTAAACAAAGAAACCAAACTCAAATATTTAGCTAAGTTGCATATATAGTTTTAAAGATACTTTATTTAGAAAAAAAAAGGCCCAAGACACCATTAAGCACCCCAGGTGAGACCCAGATTCAAAAGGACATGTTTTGCTTTTCTCCGTTAAAATTCGGTTGTTTGTTAATAGACGATTTTTAGACGCACTTTTTTAATTATAAAACTATAAACGAAAGACACGTTTTATATTAAAGACACGTTTGTTTTTATTTATTTCATGCTGTTGTTAATTCAATAGCAATTATTTTTTAATTATAAAACTTTTAACGTTAAACACGTTTAACACGGGAATAGTTAAAGCTATAAAAAGTATATTATAAGGTTATAATAATAACTACTTACCCTAACCCTAACCCTAACCCCTAACCCTACCCTAGCAAAATCTTTTTTTGATAATACTTTTTAATATTAACTATTCGTAGAGGCACATGGAAAATAAATAAACATGTCTTTCGTTTTAAGTTTTTTTTTTTAATAACAATATTAGTTTATCTTTAGTGCAAAATTAATTTTTTTCACATATCCTAACAACAACAACATGAAATAACTATTTTTTTTTATCAAAATCAAAAACTATTTTAGTATAAAAATGTTACTGGTTTTTATCGGCCGGCT
>CM042173.1:17714150-17760562 GCA_023376005.1 Doryteuthis pealeii
CCGGCTGCAAATTATAACAGCCATTTTGGTTTCTACACTAATGGTACATAAGTGTTAGGAATCTAATAATTATGTAACAGTAAACCCCGAAAATAAATCAGGAGTCGGAGTCCCTAAGATGGTGTGATGCTGAAATACAGTGCTACCCATTAACTCCTGCGATACTAACGTTGCCAAACCGCATTGGTACCTTACCTTTCCTTTGGATCACAGCGGCAGTGTGGAGAGGGGGGATTTGCTGCATGGAGAACAGTTTATCCTCCATATAAACCCGCCCAGGCTATGTAGTTCAAGAGAGAGGGGGGAAAAAAAGAAGAGGAAAAAAGAAAAAAAAAAAGAAAATATTTGACACTACTCTATCGTCTCTCGTAGACAGAAGGCTGCCAACCAACGAAACATCAGGAAAAATCGATTGAATCTCTTGCACTCATCTGTTCAATTGAATGATTGAACGATTATTGATTTGATTTAACAAACATAATCAATGCAATCCAAAAATGAAAATTCTCGTTAATTTGTCATTGATAAACGTGACACACAAAAAAGAAATCAATTAAACTAACAGCGGCTACCCGGCGTCGCCTGGGTAGAGAGGTGTAAGGATTAAAGTTCCAAATGCAAAACAAAGCCTTCACAAAACGTTTTCATCAAGTCAGGGTCACCAGTTGTAAGATTCAATGTGATAATTACTGAAGATAAAACTCCGACAAAGGTTGATAGACAAAACATTTAATATACACAGCACAAGAATTAAACAGGGTACATAATACATAGAGGTGTACATAAACATACATACAAAAGTAGAGATAATGACACATTCATGAATGGAAAAACATAAAAGCAACAGACATGAGACTAGGAATAGTCCATGCTGTATGAATCACTTACAGTAATGTAAGGGGAGGGGGCCAAAGCCCCAACAAGAAGGGGGTAGACCAGAGTCTCGTTGGTCGAGCAACAGGAAAAAGAGAAAGAGACGTTCAAACCAGCCGCTTAAATATCAAAGGCCCCTAGCGGGAACCAGCGAAACTAAACGGGCAGTCAACTCCCCAGGCGAATACGAAAATAACGCCTAAAGAGGGATTTTGTAATCCCGCAAATCCATTATTACTGAATCGTGAGTTTAATTCTCATGGGATGCCCCATTTAAATCCCTATGTAAAAAAAAAATAGAACTTGCATTGATCCAGCTATTCTGAAAAGAAATTTTAATGTCTACTATCTAAAATATTAAATAAAAAAATTTTTTTAAAGTCCATGCTGTTATCACTTAAATTTTATTTTTCAATTATCTTCACGAATATAAATCAAATCTCTCCATTTCCACCGGGCTCTTTTCCAGATTTCACAGATTAATCAGAAACAACAATAAAAGAAAAGTACTCGGTGAGACTCGAACTCACGTCATCATTTTCTCCGTGAAAATCCGTGGTTATCCGTACTAGCTGTTTTATTTAATAAATAAATGATAAATAATGAAAAGTAAACGTTGAAAATTATTTTGTTTTTATTTTTGTTTTTCTAGGTGCGTCTATCAATGAAGAAGCGATCATTAAGTGCGATGACAATTGTCTGGCAACTTTCCAAAAATTCGTCAAAGACCAGGACTATGAGATTCTAAAGAAAAACTATAGACATTGCCTTGTAGTCTGCGAGAAAGCACTTGTTTAATTATGGTAATTATCACCATATTCGTCGAAGGATTCTGTGCTGTATTTTTGGCAAATAAAGATTTCTTGTTAAATTGAATTGGTATATTCCCTTCTGATTGATTGATTGATTGATTGATTGATTTTAACGGTTTGTCAACCAGTTACAGGTTATTTTATGCTTAGTAGTTAGGAAATTGTGTACATTGTGCATTTATATTTTTTGTATATTTTTTTCTTTTTTTGCACACAATTATATGATATCAAGTATTCCTATCTAATACAAATAATTTGCTAACAGATCTATTTGACCCATAGATAATACCCTAACAGGTACTACCACATCGAGTCAGAGTAGCCCGAGAAATGATGCCAATGAAGGCCCTCCAATCAATCGTCAAGCCCTAGCACCTATATGATTGTCCCAATCCTATTGCCCTTATGGCAAGCCTCAACCCTTTTTATCATATGGGTGCTAGAAGGCAGTGGCTGATGGTCTACATGTCCTGCGAATGACATTAAACTCTATCTGATGGTGAGGTTCCAGTTCTGGAGGTTTGGGGAATGCTGAGCACCCCTTCATCACCATTGCTCCCTGGTCCACTCTGACCCGGAGTGGTAGTACCTGTTAGGGTCCCATCTATGGGTTAAATAGAAAAATGAATTTATAAAAAAATTGAGTATCCATAAAGAATGACTTTATTTCAAAACTTTATCGGCATTAAATGACCCACTGAGGTTGACATGCCGTAAAACAAAACAAGCCAAGTCAATGAAGGAGCACACCATAGGCCCCGAAGTTCCAGATGCAGTTTAGTGTCATACCTAGGACATCTCCATTTCGGGAGTGGATCATACTCCTCGGCATGGTAATACAGTCAGCGTATTCTAATCCAAACCGACAGGACGATTGTTATTGTAGGGGTACAATAAATGATTCTCTCCTTTAGATAATTATCATGCCCGTTAGGTGTGGGGATTTTTGTCCCCGGAAAATCACTGTTTAGTCCCTACGTTCTATAAGAGAATAAACGGTTATTTCCTATAAGTCTAACATAAACAAAGGGAACCACTCTCGACTGATAAATTATTTATTTATTTATTGATCTACTAGGAAAAAAAGAGACGGGTTAAGGGTTAGGGTTTAGAGTTAGGGTTAGGATTGGGGTTTAGGGTTAGATAAATAATTTATCAGTCAAGAGTGGTTTTCCTTTGTTTATGTTGGAATTATAGGAAATAACCGAATAAACCGTACATCGAACGCAGTGAGGAGATGGGTGCTGCTTTTGAAGAAAGGAGACAAACGATTTTGTTATAGAACAAAATATTTACTGTAAATATAAAACATTAAACAAATATCAAACAGTGATATATATAAAGTGTATAAACGAGTTTTTAAAGAGTCCAAAGAGTCCAAAAGGAATTCAAAGAGTCCAATGTGTTTGGTAGGTAAAATGTAGTTTGAGGAGAATTAAATGTAATTAAAGGGTTAAAGGTTGGAGATAAAATGCCTGCGGAATTTAGCTGAAATCCTTGAGAGTGGCTGCTGAAAAAAAAAACACCAGCTACGATTGAAGTCCGTGGCCGAAGCGGTGTCACTTGACCCCCCCCCAAAAAAAAACAACCAGCTTAGGGCGTTTTTCCCGAAAACCCAACCCTAACCCTAACCCCAAACCCCCCTAGTTGAAATTAACAGTTTTATTACAAAATTTGTGGGTTCTGTTTTTTTCTGGTGAATTCTCCCGATTATGATAAGAAGGTTCCCGAGCCCGAGAAGGTTCCCGAGTCCGACAAGAAATACCTGAAGAAGGCCGGAGGGCACAACGGCCGAAACGTTGTACAGATAACAATGAAGATGAAGACAATAGTCTGAATAACGAAGATGATACTAAGGATATTTAGCAATAAGCATATCCATGATAACATAACACTGAATAGACAAAAGAAAATACAAGATAATATCATTTACACACATAGAAACATTGAATACATACATAATAGACATATAATAAGTAGTCCGCCCTGTCTTCTGGGGCGTTAGAATGCACCAACTGCACCTCTGCAGAGGGGTAAGACTCCCCCATTGTGACCACCTGTTGGCCGTGGGTGGCGACCCGTGATGCTTAAGGATAGAACCCAGGTGGTTGAGCAGTCCATGACTTGCAATACTCCACTTTGGCCCTATCTTGGGCTAGACGGGCGGAGAGGCCCCCTCCGATAAATCGGCTGGTCACGTCAAGCCCTAGCACCTATATGATTTTCCCAACCCTATTGCCTTTATGGCAAGCCCCAACCCCTTTTTATCATATGGGTGCTAGAAGGCGGTGGCTGCGGGTCTACATGTCCTGGGAATGACGTTAAACTATATCTGATGGTGAGGTTCTAGTTTTGGAGGTTTGGGGAATGTGGAGCACCCCTTCATCACCATTGCTCCCTTGTCCACTCAGACCCGGAGTGGTAGTACCTGTTAGGGTCCCATCTATGGGTTAAATAGAAAAATGTATTTCTAAAAAAAATTGTATTATCCATTAAGAATTGATTCATTTCAAAACTTTATCGGCATTAAATGACACACTGAGGTTGATATGCCGTAAAACAAAACAAAACCAAACCAAACAATTATTCATTGACTCCCTACTAAATATTTTATCACTTCGGGTCAGACTGGACCTGGGCGTAAAGACAATGAAGAGGTACTCCATACTCTCCAGTTATCCAGAACTGGAGCCTCACCATCAGACGCAGTTTAGTGTCATACTCATGACACTTTTTTTTTGCGGAGGAGAGAAATCTTACTTCTGCCTCACCGACAGACCAGAAGAAAATTAGATTAATGTCCTATATTATACAAATAGGAAGCGCGTGGTGTAATGGTTAAAGTCATGGGAAATGGACTCGTCGCCCAGAGTTCAAATCCTGGACGTGGTAATTGCATTTCACTTAGCACTAATACCCTTGGGAAAGGTATGAATCCTACTCTCCCTCCAGCTATGGGCAAATAGTAGGGCAGACTGGGCTCTTTTACCTTGGTTAGGCAACCGGTCCAGGAGAAGGAAAACTCTGAATTCAAACCTGTTAAACTCCGCTTAAGAAATTGACCTTGTGTCACATCCTGCTCGTGCGGAGGGGTTGGTAAATATATATATTATACAAATGTTAGTATTTCTATGGGAGTTCCTTTATGATATTACTAGAAGCGGCTACCCGGCATTGCCTAGGTAGAGGGAGAATGATAAAAAGTTAGTCTCGCAGATCCATTGATTGTTTTGGTTTGACATAATTGATTTATGTTTTAATCACGAACGCAACAAATGACTTTCCATTCTCTTACTATTCAAATACTAATTTCCAAATATCTTCACGCATAGGAATAAGATCTTAATTTTTGCACAAAAATCAAGCTCTGGTGATAGTGAATGTGTATATATATTTACTTTGTCATTAATTGTCTTATTTTCGTAGTTTCTTCCGGACATACACACATACATACATACACACATGCATACATACATACATACATACATACACACCAAGTGTCCTTTATATATGTATAGATGATATTAAAATCTCCACCTGTTCATCATCCCTGTCAACACTTTATTAGAATCTTCCTCATGTGATCTCCGTAATATCAGTTCTGCTTTTCTAATACAGATGTTTCCATAGAAATAGTAACATTTCTTAATCACCTGTGGGAGATTCCAGTAATGTGTTGACATTGATGGTGAACATGTGGTGACTGTATATTAAAACGAATTGTTACATTAAATTGTATTAACCTAAACAATTTATTCTAATAAAACAGATTATTAGATAATTTTGTATTGAATTATAAGATTATTTGTAGAATTATTGTTTCCTGTGTGAATTTTTATTTGTTTTGGAAAAATCAAGAATTTCTTTCATTTAACACTGGATAAAGATTTTGTCAGCGATAATTTTCACGCAGGTCCGGACCCCAGCACTCTGAAAGTAACCTCATTTTTTTTCTTGCATATTTTCCGCATTTTACTATGAAAATGCATTGTAGATTATTTACTGCATGGGAAATGCATTGTAGATTATTTCCTATGAAAATGCATTGTAGATTATTTACTATGGAAATGCATTGTAGATTATTTACTATGAAATGCATTGTAGATTATTTCTATGAAAATGCATTGTAGATTATTTCCTATGAAAATGCATTGTAGATTATTTACTATGGAAATGCATTGTAGATTATTTACTATGAAAATGCATTGTAGATTATTTCCTATGAAAATGCATTGTAGATTTTACATGAAAATGCATTGTAGATTATTTACTATGAAAATGCATTGTAGATTATTTACTATGGAAATGCATTGTAGATTATTTCCTATGAAAATGCATTGTAGATTATTTACTCTGGAAATGCATTGTAGATTATTTACTATGAAAATGCATACATGATGATGATGTTCCAGAGAGAACGTCGATATTACTTATTTCTATCCAGAACAGTATCATTCCACCATGAAGCCAGTGTTACGAGCTTGGAGTAAATTAGCAAATTAGCCTAATGAGTTTGTAACAAGATGTAGCTTAGTATTGTAACAGAAAAGTCTTCAGATTAATTGATTGATTTTTAATGGCATATCAAACCCATTTAGGGTTATTTTATGACAAGAGTTTAGGAATCACTTTCATTGTATATTCATATTTACATTTTTTGTGTAGTTATTACTTTAGAGCTTGTATTTTTTGCAGATGATCCGATTGAAGATGAAACATATCTATTTCACCTATATATGGGCCCCTAACAGGTACTACCACCCCTGTCAGTGTGTAGACTATCCCCTCATTGCCATTACTCCCAGATCAGTAGATTTGGGATGACAATTGAAGGGGTATTCCATATTACACGGATCCCCAGAACTGGATCCTCACCATCAGATAGAGTTTAGATTTTGGTTTGGTTTGGGTTTTACGGCATATCAACCTCGGTGGGTCATTTAATACCGACAAAGATTTCGGACCCTAGCAGGTACTACCACTCCGGGTCAGAGTGGACCTGGGAGCAAAGTTGATGAAGGGGTTTCGATCCCGGCTAGAGGTAGCTATTAAAATGTCGAGCCGCACTGATGAGAAGTAAACTTCGAAACACGTGTCTATGGATGATTGATATATATATATATATATATATATATATATATATAATATATATATATATATATATATAAGTTAAGAAATAACAAAAGACTAATAATTCGCATCTGATGAGTCGGGAGAGTTAGACACTTTGTCTAAGCTCCCTGAAATAGACTATAATGCTAAATCTCTAAGTCTTTTGTTATTTCTTTACTTATATATTTGCTCTGTGACTCTAACATTAAGAGCGCACATTGAGCTCTCAAACTGCGACAGGTTTTTTAAATAAAACTCTTGTGTCGTAAGGAAGGTTTTCTTCTCTGTACTTTTGGATTATATATATATATATATATATATATATATATATATATATATATATATATATATATATATGGTAAGGATAAATGAAAAATGGACAAAAAGGAATAACTCAAAACAAATAGATGTGGAGAGATATATTTTGTTCCGCGTTAAGCGGTACTTCTTCAGTTAATGTATAAAAGCTTTGTACATACACTTGTATTCATAGAAGAGAAAGTGTATGTAAAATGCTTTAATAAATTGACTAAAGAAGTACTGCTTAACGCGGAACGAAATATATCTCTCCACATCTATTTGTTTTGAGTTATTCCTTTTTGTCCATTTTTCCTTTATCCTTACCACATTGTAAGAATCGAACATTAAAAATGACCTACCATTACACCACAAGAGAGGTTCTCATAAATATGTTATAGTT
The DNA here is from genome assembly GCA_023376005.1 of Doryteuthis pealeii. Lineage (NCBI taxonomy): Eukaryota > Metazoa > Mollusca > Cephalopoda > Myopsida > Loliginidae > Doryteuthis > Doryteuthis pealeii. Next base: position 17,721,648 of record CM042173.1, read on the forward strand.
TCCGTGAAAATAAATAGGAGGCATTACTTTTAGGACAACCCTCGTATTAGAATAAAATATATGAAAAATACGAGGATGAATCAAAAGTTTTGCAATATTTTAGTAACGTGAGACACAAATCTGCAGATGCTTTGCCGACGTCGTGAAGGTGACGAACTTCACTGGACTGTAAGATACTGATCTTGCCTGATACTCTCCGAGTACTACTCGTCAGATTTGCTTCTATGGCTTGGAACACGGCCTCGGAGTCCACGGTTTTTGGGGCCTACTTGACCTTGCCTGGTCGTCAAGATTCTTCCAACCAGAGCGAAATTTCCTCAACCAACTGCGCTTTCTAAACAAATGTTTGTGGCTGCTTCTGCGGCCTAGTTCACCTTTGCGGTTTTCAAATCACACACAAAGTAAAGCAGTGCACAACGTGTCAGAGCACTAACTACCACGATACTACCCTCCGCAGCAGGTACCTAACTGCTTCGGATACACGCGTCGCAAACTGTACATACCAAAATATTGCAAAACTTGAATAAATATTGCAAAACTCACTTTATTAGATTAAGTAATTTTAGAAAATCAATTAAATCGAAATTGATTTGGTGTGTGTGTGTGTGTGTGTGTGTGTTTGTGTGTGTGTTTATTTTGTTTTTTTTGTTTTTTTTTTGTTTTTGTCCCCTCCCCCACGTAAAATGCGTATTGCACTCAGTTGCACAAATGCTGTTTGCATTTTTGCAGTCACAGCTGTAAGCGACCGAAACCCCCCTCTCTCTCTCTCTCTCTCTCTCTCTCTCTCTCCCTCTCTCTCTCTCTCTCTCTCTCTCTCTCTCTCTCTCTCTCTCTCTCTCTCTTGCAATTTTTTTCTTCTTTGCCTTCTCATTATGACATTCTATATTCATGTCTCCTTCCCGTCACTTTCATTCTTTCTTTTTAAAATTTCTTTCTCTCTCTTCCTTCCCCTCTCCCCCCCCTCTCTCTCTCTCCTCTCTCTCTCTCTCCTCTCTTTCTCTCCCCTCTCTCCTCCCTCTCTCTCTCTCTCTGTTGACCCTCCACCCTGATTTAAAAATACGACATTCTACCCTAGCTGTTACTTATATCTGACAGTAGTTAACTCAACGCAACCGTCAGACACACCTGAAATTTAACTATCGCAACAAAACACATCCTACCTTTTGTTTTCTCCGGAAAGGTAAGTGGCAAATACTTTCAACTTCCTTCATTGTTTTAATTCTTCATCTGATTACATCCTATGCATGGGTTAAGATTTTACAGACCCCTAGGCTACAGGTCTTGGTTTGGTTTAGTTTGTCAGTGGGTCATTTAATGTCGATAAAGTCCTTAATGGATAATACAATTTTTTTATAAATACATTTTTCTATTTAACCCATAGATGGGACCCTAACAGGTACTACCACTCCGAGTCAGAGTGGACCAGGGAGCAATGGTGATGAAAGGGTGCTCCATATTACCCAAATCTCCAAAACTGGAACCTCACTATCAGATAGAATTTAACGTCATTCTCAGGACATGTAGACCCTCAGTCACCGCCTTCTAGTTCCCTTATGATTAAAAGGGTTGGGGCTTGCCATAAGGGCAATAGGGTTGGGGCAATCATATAGGTGCTAGGGCTTGACGTGACCAGCCGATTGATCGGAGGGTGCCTCTCCGACCGCCCGTCTAGCCCAAGATAGGACCAAAGTGGAGTATTGCAAGTCATGAACTGCTCATCCACCTGAGCTCTATCCTTAAGCATCACGGGTCGCCACCCACGGCCAAAAGGTGGCCCCATTGTGGGATTCTTACCCCTCTGCAGAGGTGCAGTCGGTGCATTCTAACACCCCAGTCGACAGGGTGGCTGGGCTACAGGTCTTGGGAGGGGATCCTAGTAGGCACTTTTAAATACAGTGTTTAAAAAAAACGATAACTGTTAGAATTTATATACAGAGTTCGGCACGTCTAAGCCCTACATTTAAAATCGTCACCTGCATGGTGGAGGTGAATTTAGGTAAGTGGCAATGGTAGCTCCATCTAGTTAATACCCTACCATTTTGTCAGATACGATCAGTTACGATCATAGCTTGGACCGGTACACACCGTATGTTTACAGTTGAAACGTTTGTTTTAAGACTGGTGAATCTGTAAATGCTATATAGAGGACTTTTGTGCTCATATCATACGCCACGATGATGGTGTTCCGGAGAGAATGTCGATATTACTTATTTCTATCCATAACAGTATCATTCCACCATGAAGATTGGCAATTAGCAAATTAGCCTAATGAGTTTGTAACAAGATGTAGCTTAGTATTGTAACAGAAAAGTCTTCAGATTAATTGATTGATTTTTAATGACATATCAACCCCTCTAGGGTTATTTTATGACAAGAGTTTAGGAATCACTTTCATTGTATATTCATATTTACATTTTTGTATAGTTATTACTTTAGAGCTTGTATTTTTTGCACATGATCCGATTGAAGATGAAACATATCTATTTCACCTATATATGGGCCCTAACAGGTACTACCACTCCTGTCAGTGTGTAGAATATCCCCTCATTGCCATTACTCCCAGATCAGTAGATGTGGGATGACAATTGAATGGGTATTCCACATTACACGGATCCCCAGAACTGGATCCTCACCATCAGATAGAGTTTAGATTTTGGTTTGGTTTGGGTTTTACGGCATATCAACCTCGGTGGGTCATTTAATACCGACAAAGTTTTTTTTTTTTAGATAAATTCATTCTTAATGCATAATCAAATTTTGTTTATAAACTCATAGATGGGACCCTAATAGGTACTACCACTCCGGGTTAGAGTGCACCTGGGATCAATGGTGATGAAGGGGTGTTCCACATTCCCCAAAACTCCAAAACTAGAACCTCACCATCAGAGAGTTTAACTTCATTCCCAGCCTTCTAGCACCCATATGATAAAAAGGGTTGGGGCTTGTCATAAGGGCAATAGGATTGGGGCAATCATATAGGTGCTAGGGCTTGACGTGACCAGCCGATTGATCGGAGTGGTCCTCTCCCACCGCCCGTCTAGCCTAAGTAAGGGCCAAAGTAGAGTCTTGCTAGTCATGGACTGCTCAACCACCTGGGTTCTATCCTTAAGCATCACGGGTCGACACTCACGGCCAACAGATGGCCCCATTGGGGGATTCTTACCCCTCTGCAGAGGTGCAGTCAGTGCATTCTAACGCCCCACCGACAGGGCTCTGGAAGCTAGGGATGTTAAAATTAAACCTAATAAGACATGAACACTACTTATTGTTGGAATCAACATGAGAAGTGTAGGTATTTACCCAACCCATTCACAACGGTTAGGATTTGACACAAGGTCACAAGTACGGGGCGTCCAGCAAGTATCAAACTATTCAATAGTAATGTACTATGAGACGGGCTTGCTAACTATTACACCTTAATGGGATGCTCCTTTATTATCCAACCCGTTCGTTAAGTATGGGGTATCCGGAACATATAGAACTCGCTATAGATAAGTAATGGAGGCGCGTGGCATAATGGTTTTACCGCCAAAATCTAGTGATTCTTAATACCGGTTATTCCCCTGTTAGATAGTAGAAGTCCAGTACTCAAAGCGAACTGCTGAACCAAAATATTAGTCCGGAATTTCACGACGATAACTAAGTTTTATCCTTAAAGGAATTCAGGACTGACACACTAATAAGAATTTATTTCAAAACTTTGTCGGCATTAAATGACCCAAAGAGGTTGATATGCCGTAAAACAAACCAAACCAAACCAAACCTAGCTTCCATATGTTGTAATTCTATTAGAATCAGAATTTCATTCCTTTCAGTGAGTGTATACTCAGCTGAAAAATTGGTGGCTATAAGTCAAAATCTGAGATACGAATGGACATAAATTATAACTCGTCTGTTTTTCTAAATCTGGATTTCATTTTAATCTGTACATAAACTCATTATACGCCATATACTTGTTATTTATATTTAAACGAGTTCAGAGGCACACGTGGCAACCTTATTGGCGAACGGGTTGGGTAAATATGATTATATCATCATCATCATCATCATCGAGATAGGTGTGACGAAAAGTAACCAATGATTTGGGAAGAATATTCCAGTGCATTAAATTCTCGATGTTAATTTTTGTCGAAATCATGTACTATGAATAAAATATGGAATACTTACTACTCGCATGGATCCCCAAATGGGTTGAAAGGAGCTCTTTAGCCTTGGTCGGCAACCCATCAATTCAAGGAGAAGTCCGGCAGAAAACCTCTGCTGCCTTTAAGGAAAGGCTATGGGAGTAAACCCCGAAAACAAATCAGGAACTGGAGTCCCTAAGGTGATGTGATGCTGAAATCCAGTGCTACCCATTAACTCTTGCAACACTACCGTTGCCAAACCGCATTGGTACCTTACCTTTCGTTTGGATCACCGCGGCAGTCTGGAGAGGGGGGGGATTTGCGGCATGGGCAACAGCTCATCCTCCATATGAACCTGCCAGGCTATGTAGTTCAAGTTAAAAAAAAAACCTTGACACTACTCCATCGTCTCTCGTAGACCGAAGGCTGTCAACCATCTCCACCAATCCTTTGAATTCAACACTTTCTTGGGCGGTATTGTAATATACGCATTGAATTGTACAAGAAACACGAATAAAATTACGATTTAAAATTCGGGGGCGGATGGGGGTGGGGGGTTGGAGAGAAAAGTCACGTGAATTTATTTTCTGTAACCAACTGCTTTCAAACCCACATCCTCAAATCCTAGAAATAAATACCCCCTCCCCCTTGGGACTATACATCTTGCGTGTATGTTGTTTCTGAACTAACGACTATTACTACTACTAACGGAGACTACTACCACAACTTGTGTTGGCCTACGCGACAGACACCGTTCTTGTACTGTGACCATTGTTATGCTACAGGGAACAAGTGATAGCAAAACACAGTCACCACAGCGTAACAATAAGAAGAAACTGAAGTGCTGCTCAAAGATTAATACTTGGGTGAGTCAAAAGTTTTGCAATATTTTGGTAACGTGAAGTACAGTTTGGCAGTTCCGGGTACTTCTGCCGATGTCGTGAAGGTGACAGACCACACTGGACTTTGATATGCCAAGATCGACTGATACTCTCCGAGTGTTACTCAATGTTCTGGAGCGCAGCCTCGAAACCCATAAGCATAGATTCCCGAATTCGACTACTACGTTGTACATTCATTAGTGCGACTTTGAAATCACTCACACAGTGAAGCAATGCATATGTCAGTGCAACAGTTAGCACGATACTACCAACCACAACCTTAACTGCTACGGTCACATGATACACGCGCCACAAACTAGCTAGATTTCCCTCTATGACTTGGAGCACGGTCTCGGAATCCACGCTTTTAGGCCTACTTGCAAACCAATAGACATTTCTTAAACCATCTAGTTACTGTATTATGATCATGGCGGAAGGGGGGGGCAGGAGAGAAAAGTCATGTGAATTTATTTTCCGTAACCAACTGCTTTAAAACCCACATCATCAAATCCGGAAGACACTGAATAAACCGAGGATGAATTATTAAAAGGAGTTTGAATCCTTCTTTCTACCATTCTATAAAACCGTTAGTGTCCCCCAAGGAGACGCAAAACTTTGGGGTCCTGGTTGGGATGTAGCGTAATTATTGTGATCTACGGGGATTGAAAGGAGAAAGAGAAGAAAAAGAAATAAGAACAAACAAAGGTTAAAATTTGGAAGAGTAAACACTAAGCGGGGTGCCAGTAATTTGACTGAAGAATGATCCCGGAAATAGATTTAAAAATAAAAACGGAAGTTCCTGGTTTTGACCGGAAACGGATGTATGCCGGAACGGGAAACGTGAGAGAGAAGATCTGCCTTTTTACCCTTGGCTTTAGTGGGAGTCAGATGTTGGTCCCGGTCCCTCGTATGAGTGTGAGACAGCAGTACAGAACATGATACTATGTTAGAAGATATAATAATTTGACGATACTCTCTCTCTCTCTCTCTCTCTCTCTCCCTTTCTCTTTCTCTCTCTCTCTCTCTCTCTCTCTCTCTCTCTCTCTCTCTCTCTCTCTTCTCTCTGTCTTTTCTTCTCTCTGAAAAAGAACCCATGAGCCTAGAAATAAATACACAGCCCCTTGGGACTATACAACTTGCGTGTATGTTGTTTCTGAACTAACGACTATTACTACTACTAACGGCGACTACTACTACAACTTGAGTTGACCTATGCGACAGACACCGCTCTTGTACCGTGACCATCGTTATGCTACAGGGAACAAGTGACAGCAAGACACAGTCACCATCTAGTTACTGTATTATAATTAACTGTACCTACACCTTTCTGCACAACAAATATTTTTGATTGCTTCTGTGGCGTTATGATCCAATTCGAACTCGTAAAGCATAAATTCCCAAAATTAGAGTATGTTACATGTTTATCTGAGCGGCTTTCAAATCAGACACGGAGTGAAGCAATGCACAACATCTCAGCGCACCAACTATCACGATATTACCAACCATAACGAGTACCTACTTTTCACGGCTTGAACGGCTTCAGTTATGTGATATCATCATCATCATCATCATCATCATCATGTCGCGCAATTAGCACGGATATCCATGACAATCTCTCGCCAACCCTCCCTGTCGTTCATTGTCCCAGGGAGGTCCTCTGCGCGGCATCCAGCATCCTGGCATAGTTGGTCAATGTAGTTCCTTGGTGGGCGGCCCACGTTATCATGTCCATGTGTTGGTTTCCACTGGAGAACGTCGCTTATGAGTTCGTCCTTGCTTCTCCAGCAGTGTCCAGCATGCCTTGTCCGTCTCACTCGGATGGTTTGTGAGCCAGACAGCGAGTGAGTCTATTCCCTTTTCACTAACGCTTGGCCTAGGGGATTATTTAAGCGTCTGAGGTGGAGCGCCACACCTACCATCAGCACCTTACTTTACCGCACAGATCCCTGTGCTATTCATACACTGAGTTGACGAGGGCCGGTATCGAACCCATAACCTTGTGATTCCTAGCCGAACTCTACCGACTAGGAATCTAGTCTTGCAGATCCATTACTACTGAATAGCGAGTTCGATCCTCGCTGCATGCACCATCCTTGTGATTTTGTGTCACATCCTAAACTGTGGCAGACCTGATTTCAAAGTGAAATACAGGCTTTTGTTAATCGAAAATGCATTGCCCGTTGTGCATATGTTCCCGAATTAGACTTCATGTTCATGTGTGTGGTTTTTAAATCACACCAATGCACAACATGTGAGCGTACCAACTACCATGATACTACCAACCACAGCGGGTACTAAGAGCACGGCTTCAACTGCTTCGGTCATGTGATATACGCACTGCAAACTAACACGTACCAAAGCATTGTAATACTTTTAGACTTTCCTTAGTAGTTTATGTTTTGTCAAATAAATTCGAATAATATTAAAACTATTTCTTTCAGGTTTTAAAAATGGCGGCAAAATATGCATTACTGGTGATGCTGTTGGTATTTATTCCGATGGTGTCATCCGCTCTCCATGGAGAAGAAGGTTAGGATGCTTTGATTTTTAATCACGTGACATTTATTGTTTTCCCTATATAATGCGTTTTATTGTATGTGTAGTAAAGTAAGTAAAGTCGTCGGGGTATTGTCGGTATCAGCCACACCGCGAGGGAGTCTATCCCCTTTTTACTAGCGCTAGACCAAGGAGATTGTTTGGGCATCTGAGGGGGAGTGCCACACCTACCATCAGTTCCTCACTTTACCGCACAGATCCCTGTGCTACTCATACACTGAGTTGGCGAGGGCCGGTATCGAACCCAGAACCTTTTGGTTCCTTATCCAACGCTCTACCGAAGTAGCTACGAATCATATGAGGTACGTCAGAAAAGTTCCAGGACTGGTGTCCCAAAAAATGTATTTCAAATACAAACAACAAACCACAAGTTATCCCTTTATCCTGCAAGGGTTCTCCGGGGATTCTCCGTAGCTCTGTCGTCACGGCCTTTTAGATGTCGTACATATCCTTAAAACGGGTTACCTTGAGCTTATGGAAGAGGAAAATCACAGGGAACCAGGTCGGATGAGTAGTGATGTTCTTTTAGGTCAGGAACACTCGGATACTCAAGGCAGTGTGGGCAGATGCGTTATCATGGTGAAGCACCCACGAGTTGTCCTGCTACATCTCTCGCCTCTTCTTGCGCACTTAACGAAGCAAATGCCGCAGTATCTCTAGACATGTTGGTTGATCGTCTGGCCCTGTGGCAAGAACTTGCAGTGGACTATGCCCATCACATTGAAGAATACGATCAATTTGGAACTTTTCTGACATACCTCGTATATCGACATTAACTATCTTAGTATTATCTGTGTTATTCGGACTATTGTCCTCATCTTCATTTTTATCTGTACAACGTTTTGGCCGATGTGCCAATTCGATGGATTGCATAAAGGGTTAGGTTAAAAGTTCCGTGATGGCTCCCGATTACGACAAGAAGGTTACCGAGTCCAAAAAGAAGGTTCCCGAGTCCAGAAAGAAGGTTCCCGAGTCCGACAAGAAATACCTGAGAAGGCCGGAGGGCACATCGGCCGAAATGTTGTACAGATAACAATGAAGATGAGGACAATAGTCCGAATAACGCAGATGATACTAATCATCAAGCCTCATCTCAAACAATCAGAGAAGTATGAACTATCTTGTTTGTTAAAAAAGTTCCGTTAATGACTCCTTGGTGGCTTAGCCAATGCAATTCTTAAAGGCACAAAAACATTGTTATTTCTACTCACAGCAAACTGCGACCTTCTATGCTATGCTTAGTAAATGACGATTATGGTACTGAGAAGGTGTTTGGTGAGGTGTAGGTATTCAGCCAATCCCCCAGCCATGGACAGGATGTGACACAAGAGTAATTTTAAAGCAGGGTAAAGCTAGTTTGAATTCAGATCTTACCTTCTCCTAGACTGGTTGTCTAATCAAGGTTAAAGAACTCTACGATTTACCCATAGACGGAGAAGAACATATGGATTCGTACCTTTTTCAATGGCATTAGCGCATCGTCCAGGATTTGAACTCGGATCGTGGAATCCATTTTCTGCGACGATAACCGGTGCGCTACTAGCGCCTTGCGAGATGTAATGGCTAGCTAGCTAGCTGGACTAGAGAAACATTGTTAAAGAGTTCGCTTCTCACTGAGTGCCCCGAACTTCTAAATTCTGATTACCGTTTTTGCTTTGTGGTACCGATGAAACAGACTAAAGTAATTTTGTTTCCTTGCTTGAAAAATGTCGGAAGATGTACCGTTCGAAACGTCATGGAGACACAAAAACAAAGAAGTGTTCAATTGTTTGATTACTTCCTAAATAGAAGTATCAATATCATCATGGACAACTGTTAACTAAAAATGCTAATTAGAACCTTCACTCCTTCCTAAATAGAAGTATCAATATCATCATGGACAACTGTTAACTATAAATGCTAATTAGAATCTTTCACTCCTTCCTAAATAGAAGAATCAATATCATCATGGACAACTGTTAACTATAAAATGCTAATTAGAACCCTTCACTCCTTCCTAAATAGAAGTATCAATATCATCATGGACAACTGTTAACTATAAAATGCTAATTAGAACCCTTCACTCCTTCCTAAATAGAAGTATCAATATCATCATGGACAACTGTTAACTATGAAATGCTAATTAGAATCTTTCACTCCTTCCTAAATAGAAATCAATATCATCATGGACAACTGTTAACTATAAAATGCTAATTAGAACCCTTCACTCCTTCCTAAATAGAAGTATCAATATCATCATGGACAACTGTTAACTATGAAATGCTAATTAGAATCTTTCACTCCTTCCTAAATAGAAGAATCAATATCATCATGGCAACTGTTAACTATAAAATGCTAATTAGAACCCTTCACTCCTTCCTAAATAGAAGTATCAATATCATCATGGACAACTGTTAACTATAAAAATGCTAATTAGAACCCTTCACTCCTTTCCAATATCATCATGGACAACTGTTAACTAAAAATGCTAATTAGAACCCTTCACTCCTTTCTAAATAGAAGTATCAATATCATCATGGACAACTGTTAACTATAAATGCTAATTAGAACCTTCACTCCTTCCTAAATAGAAGTATCAATATCATCATGGACAACTGTTAACTATAAAATGCTAATTAGAATCTTCACTCCTTCCTAAATAGAAGTATCAATATCATCATGGACAACTGTTAACTATAAAATGCTAATTAGAACCTTCACTCCTTCCTAAATAGAAGTATCAATATCATCATGGACAACTGTTAACTATAAATGCTAATTAGAACCCTTCACTCCTTCCTAAATAGAAGTATCAATATCATCATGGACAACTGTTAACTATAAAATGCTAATTAGAATCTTCACTCCTTCCTAAATAGAAGTATCAATATCATCATGGACAACTGTTAACCTCATCATGGACAACTGTTAACTATAAAATGCTAATTAGAATCTTCACTCCTTCCTAAATAGAAGTATCAATATCATCATGGACAACTGTTAACTATGAAATGCTAATTAGAATCTTTCACTCCTTCTCAAATAGAAGCATCGAAATGGCTGTTATTTTAGTCACAATGTTTTGGTTGCTGTACTCTTCGAGCTTCTTCAGCCGTATCTGTTGTACTTGGTAAATAATAATTACCAATAATAATTATTGATATTTGTTTTGTTTGCAGTCGACATCGAACTTTTAAGTTTGCAATGCGGTGACATGTGTCTGAAAAAATTCGAAGGTTCATTTACCGAGACAAGTGCCATTCCTATGTATAAACAGTGCGTTGCCGATTGCCATGATGAAATAGGTAAGTAAAAATAGGCATTAGCCGTTTTTTATTGCAGAATGTGTACATGCACAATTGACAAACTTCTGTTACGATTTGTGTGGCCATTTTTGGGGTGTAGATGTAAGCAATTTTACAGTGGAGATCCCTTGTGGCATAAACGTTAACCTTTTCTTGAAGTAGAAAGACGTAGTATCAGTTTTAATCCTTGTCAACTGATCCGTGTTAAAGAGTTGTATAATCCTCGTCTTTTGGTCCGTGCTTGGTTGGTTAGCAGCCTTCCGTCTACGTGAGACGATGGAGTAGTGTCAAGTTTTTTCTCTCTTTTTTTTTTAATTTTTTTATTTCTTTGAACTACATAGTCTGGGCGGGTTCGTGTGGAGGATAAGCTGTTGCCCATGTTGCAAATCCCCCCTGTTATATATTGTATCAATTGACAGCACTGGTGTGTAGTACACGGAATCAAAAACCAACGCAGGTATACAAGAGAAAACTGGACTTTATTTTCTTCCCGGTTGGCGTGGATGAAAGGAGGTGTGCGCCGGCTTGGGTGAGTGGTGAAATGAACAGTAATTCTTAGAAGTCTTTTCTTCGGAGAGTCGACGGGAGTGACTGAAGCTCGTTGCCACCAAAGCTCAACTGCCTGATTTTCCGTCTAACCGTCACCTTTTCAATTTTACCCAGCATGCCCTGGTGTATTCAAATTCCGCCGGAACTATACTGCGTGACCTGCAATCCTAGCTTTGTCATCAGTCAACAGGAAGCCTTTTGTCATCCTGCTATTGTTGTTTTTTGTGGACCGTTCGTTTGACACGGTCAACAGTAAGCTTCTGATCCCAATCACTCTTCCTCTTTGTTCGATCCAGACTTCTGTCTGGAACATCCTTTGTTTCTCAACTCCTTTGTCTATTTGAATTTATTTCCGCGCCAAAAGAATTGGAACAATAGTAATCTGCAACACCCCCTTTTCACACTGCCGCTCTGATCCAAAGGAAAGGTAAGGTACCAATGCGGTTTGGCAACGGTAGTGTCAGCCAATGTGTCTATAGGAGAGCATCGCTTATGACTTTATTGATACATCCTCTAGCAGTGTCCACTGTCCAGCATGTCTTGCTTGCCTCGATTGGAAGGCTTGTGAGATGGGTGGTAAATGGGTTATTTCCTATAAGATAAGGGGAACCACTCTTGACTGATAAATTATTTATTTATTTATTGATCTACTAGGAAATAAGAAGACGGGGTTAGGGTTATATATATATACATATGATAATTATAATATATGTTTGGAATGGTTTTTTGCCGACAGTTTTTGGGAGAATTGCTTAATTGGATCGTACCTAATTTTGAAAATTAATTAATTAAAAGAAAGCGGGAATGCCTATTTAATGTATGGCTAACAATCGAGAAAAAAATAATCTCTGTATGTATTCGGCCTATTATCATCAGCAAGCTATAGATAGGAAGGCCGCCCTGTGCGTGATTTGAAACCGGACTGCCAAGCTGACAGGCCGATATCACAACCCTACACCAACGCACTTCCTAGATTTTACTTATATCTTATATATATATATATATATATGTGTGTGTGTGTGTGTGTGTGTGTGTGTGTGTTGTGTGTGTGCGTTTGGGCAGCATTCTTTCATTTATACATGTAGAATTAAACAAAAGACACATCTCCTGTTTAACAATTTTATTTTTGATCTTTTTGAGTTTTCTGGCCAACTTTTTAATATTTGGGTACCGAGTACTTTCTTTAAAAAAAACAAAAAACTGGAACACATCACCCCTGATGATGGCACTTCGAAGTGCCGAAAGTACTCGGGACCTGAACTTTGTTGGACTTATCCACGAATTCCACCCAAATATTAAAAAGTTGGTCAGAAAACTCGAAAAGATCAAAAATAAAATTGTTAAACAATTGTTAAAGTAACATTATTACTTTGATAAAATTGTTAAACTTTTGTTTAATTCAACATATATATATATATATATATATATATATATATATATATATATATATATAGGGTTAATAATTTACCAGTCAAGAGAGGTTCCCTTTGATCATGTTAGAATTATAGGAAATAACCGGTAATTGGTTATACAACTGCTGTTTTGTAGCGTGATGCTGCAAAAAAAAACTAAATAACAGTTATCAATATATTATATTTAATATTTCGAGATATACCTGAATAAATGTAATGAATTTCTTTTTTCCTTCCTTCACAGCAAAATAAAGACGTCATCAACAGATCCTCGTCAACAGATACCAGATTGTTCTACAGATCTAAATGTACCAATTCTAAGGAATTCATCGAATTTGAGGCCGTATCTCAAAGATGTTACATCTTAAAATTATTAAAATACATTGTTTTAAAATTACAATGTTATGCTTAGTTCAAAATTAAATTTTTGACGCAATAATGTTACTTTGACCAATTAAAAATGTCTTGAAAGATTTTAAAAGTTGTCAGCTTTATTTTTATTTTTATTCATTTATTTATTTTTTTTTTTTTCAAAAGTGAAATACGAGAATGAGTCAAAAGTTTTGCGATATTTTGGTACATGCAAGTTTGCGGCGCCTATATCACGTGATCAGAGCGATTCAAAGCGTGGTAGTGGTATCCACTGTGGTGGGTAGTATCATGGTAGTTGTGCATGGCTTCACCCCCGTGAGCGATTTGAAAGCCGCACAGATGAACGTGCAACGTACTCTAATTTTGGGAATTTATGCTTTACAAGTTCAAACTGGTTATCATAACACTACAAAAGCAACAATTTGAAATTGTGGCGAGCCGGAAGTTCTTGCTTCAACGGACAGAGATCGAATGACAAAAATGATTGTTTTGCGCAGGGGATTGCGCATGTTAAAAAAAGAGAATTAAAAAAATAAAATTCGTAAAATTCAACCAATCAGAGGCGTTCCCGCTTAAAAAGAAAAATTATCAAATAGAGCCTTGTGGAGCCTACCAAATTCTATTAAACCCAAACTTTTTCATTTTCAACCAGAAAGATTTTGCCTGCCTAAGAGAATCCTTGTCACATGTTTTAAGAACTTTTAATGCAGAAGGTACGAACTATCTATCTATCTCTTTCTCTCTAAATAATTATCGCTTTCAGAGACAAACTAAATATCAGTACAACTATTGCCTGACTGATGATTATTGTGACTTAAAAACTTTACACTTTCTTTCTCACTTTGTGAATTGTGAAATATCAGCTTACATTTTATATTGAACTTTAAAAAAAGAACTTTTAACTGAACCTCGCCAAGTATTCAATGCTGCCTTTGTGTATACATTCTGTTAATACAATTTTGTTTGTTTAATTAAGAGTTTTGTCTTCTATGTCATATGCTTGATTGTTTTATGGTCTTTTAAATGTTTGAACACTTTTATTAAATATTGACATCAAACAGCCCATACTTAACACAATAAAATCATTACCTTCACTTTTTATCTGAATAAATTAAATTAAATTTTAATAGTGTATATTGATCTAGGCCATGATTCAATTTGCTATCTACATAGAAAAACTTTTAAGGTTTAGTTATTTAACGGTGTAGGTATTAAAGTGATATATACTTGAAGATACAAACTCCGACAAGGGTTGATAGACAAAAACATTTAATATGGTACAGCACATGGATATAACAAGATACATAAAGTATAGGGTGCACATGAACATACATACATACGTAATACAAAGTTACATGTAGAAAGATAAACATAAAAGCAACAGACATGAGACTAGGAATAGTCCATGCTGTATAAATCACTTACAGTAATGTAAGGGGGGCATAAGCCCCAACGAGAAGGGGTAGACACGGTCTACCCCATGTGTCTCGTAGGTCGAGGAACCGGAAAAGCGAAAAACACGTTCAAACCAGCCAGCTTTAATATAAAACGGCCCCTAGCGGGAACCAGCGAACTAAACGGGCAGACAACTCTCAGGCAAATACGAAACTAACGCTACAACGGCATTGGTCATTTAAGTTAAACAGTTTCAAGTAACTATTCCTATTTAATGATGATTATAATTTGTTTGCACAATTATATGGTTTCAAGTATACCAATCTAATAATAATAATTATTAAAAATTATACAGTTTCTAAGATACGCTGTATGAGTAAGCGCCCCTACGAGCAAACCGTATTACGGGACCAGGGACAATGACATATGATTCTAAGTAATTATGCCTGATTAATAATAATAATAATAATAATAATAATAATAATAATAATAATAATAATAATGGTGCACTTGGAACAGTCCCAAAAGGATTAGAAAAGGGCTTGGAAAGTTTGGATATCAGAGGAAGGATTGAAACCATTCCGAACACTGCACTGTTGCAATCTGCCAGAGTACTCAGAAGAGTACTGGAGACCTGAGGAGACTTGCTGTCACTCAGACTCCAGTGAAAGACCATCAGCTAACACTGATGTGAAAACTCAAAAGGAGTAAAATAATAATATAATAATAATAATAATAATATAATAATAATGCGGTAATAGAGATGAGACTGTAAACCCTGTACTATGCGAATGTAGCAAACTAGCACAACGAGAGTACAAAACCAGACACGACTGGGTTGGAAAGGTGATCCACTGGGAATTATGCACAAAATTTAATTTTGACCATACAACAAAATGGTATATGCATAAACCAGAATCTGTTCTTGAGAACGAAACACATAAAATTCTCTGGGACTTTGAAATAAAAACGGATCACCTTATCCCAGCAAGAAGACAAGACCTAGTGTTGATAACAAAAAAGAAAGAACTTGTCAACTGGTGGATTTTGCAGTTCCAGCAGATCACAGGGTGAAACTAAAGGAAAATGAAAAAATGGACAAATATCTGGACCGTGCCAGAGAACTGAAAAAGTTATGGAAGATAAAAGTGAAAGTGATACCAATTGTAGTTGGTGCACTTGGAACGATCCCAAAAGGATTGAAAAGGTTTGGAAAGTTTGGAAATCAGAAGAAGGATTGAAACCATTCAGAACACTGCACTGCTGCAATCTGCCAGAATACCCAGAAGAGTCCTGGAAACCTGAGGAGACTTGCTGTCACTCAGACTCCAGTGAAAGACCATCAGCTAATGCTGATGTGAAAACTCAAAAGGAGTATATAATAATTTATTTGCATATTTTTATATAGTTGTATGGCTTCAAGTATTCCTATGTAATACTAATAATTTATACACAATTACGTGGTTTCAACGAGCTATTTCAATTTAATAATAATAATCATTAGTTTACACACGGTTATATGGTTTCAATGATTGAGTGTTCGATTTTTACGGCATGTCAACCTGTTTAGGATTATTTTATGTCTAGAGGTCAGGGAAACGTGTTTATTACACGTTCGTTTTTATATATTTTTATTAACTTACAAAGAAATCCCAACTTGTGATGTGCGTGGACAAGACATGTAACCGGCTTTCGTGATAACTGAAATGAAAGGAACTATGGAGCTTTTCATATTTTTTCAGTAATTAATAAGATATAATTACTATAAATCGTCTGCATCAGATTCGTGTGTGGGTATTACCGCTATAAACGATCCGCTCGGACTGGTGCATCTCGCTGCATCTCGCTGCATTGTGACATCAGACACCAACATTATGCAGTTTTCTGGTTTAAGTCGAAGCTGCATCCAAGCACCGAGACGGGGTCACAAAAAGAAAAGAACAAAGAACAAAGAAACAAGAACGAACTTTTCTCTGAATGTTTCAGATGAGGCTGGATGATTCGTATTATCTGTGTTATTCGGACTATTGTCCTCATCTTCATTGTTATCTGTACAACATTTCGGTCGATGTACCCTCCGGTCTTCCAATTGGACACATGGCCTAGTGGATAAAGGAGTTAGTTAAGACAGTTCTAAGTGACAGTTATCTCTGGACTGCAGGTTCAATCCTGGCCAACGGCAGCAGTAACATAGAATAATAATTAACACAGCTTAACGCCTCAACCCCAGCTATGGTTAGCGGAATGAGAACAGGATACCCCCGTGGATTGAATAAAGGGTTAGGTTCAAAGTTCCGTGATGGCTCTCGGTAAGCCTGGCCGCTGGTTCCCAGTAAGGTAGGGTCAGAGATAGCCTGTGGCCTCTGTTGCCGCCTGACATTGGTTCATTACACTAGAGTCATCGGCTGCTTAGGTATAGATGTGTCTCGTATTACCCCGACCCTACCCTTATCACCCGGTAAGCCGGGCCGCTGGTTCCCATTAAGGCAGGGCCAGGGCTCAATATGTCGGCCTGTGGCCTCTGTTGCCGCCTGCCATTGGTTCATAACCCTAGAGTCTTCGGCTGCTTAGATAGAGATGTGTCTCATATTATCCCGAACCGACCCTTAGCACCCCGTAAACCGGGCCGCTGGTTCCTTCTAAGGCAAGGTCAGTGCCCAATATATCGACTGTTGCTGCATCTGCTCCCCAACACCCCACTCCGATCCCCCAAATAGTAATCATGTATTCCCTGCCTCCCCAGGGGAAGGTCATTACGCCAGAATCGTTTCTTAATGGCGTCTTCTGAGATTAAATTGACAAGATGATTTTAACATTACATTTGGTAAAATAAGTCCGCCGGTCAAGAAATCTCGTGAATGATATTTGGTCTCTTTCTTTGCAAAAGTTACTTCCATACCGATTATAGTTTCCTTTCCGGTTCACCTATTCTACTTCCGTTTGCTGTATGTGTTGTTTGTTATTTTCTTGGTTGGTTTCGGGGGGGGGGGTTAGGGGGGATGGGGGGAGCAAATTTACTGTAATTTTCTTTCAAGTTTTTAGGGGGTTGTCTGTTTCAATTTTCTATTACTAATCTCCCTCTGTCTGTCTGTCTGTCTGTCTCTCTCTCTCTATATATATATATATATGTGTGTGTGTGTGTGTGTGTGTGTCTGTGTGTGTGTGTGTGTGTGTGTGTGTGTATTTGGGGCAGCATTCTTTCATTTATACATGTAGAATTAAACAAAAGACACAAACACAAATACATCATCCCTGATGATGGCACTTCGAAGTGACGAGAGTACTTGGGATACAAAATTCGGTGGACTAATCTATGGATTCCATCCAAATGTAAAAAAAAGTTGTCCAGAAAGCTCGAAATGATCGTTAATAAAATTGTTAAACAGGAGACGTGCCTTTTGTTTAATTCTACACACACACACACACACACCACACACACACACACATACATACATACACACACATACATATATATATATATATATCAGTAGGAAGACCATCAGGCTCAGAACCGCAAGGTTCTGGGTCAAATACCGGCCCTCGCCAACTCAGCGTATGAGTAGCACAGCTTGGATCTGTAAAGTGGGGAGGTGATGGGAGGTGTGCGGCGCTCCACCCTAAACGCAGAAACAATCTCCCTGGTCTAGCGCTAGCGAAAAGTGGATAGACTCCCTCGGCCCGGGGAATGTGGAGCACCCCTTCATCACCATTGCTCCCATGTCCACTCTGAACCAGAGTGGTAGTACCTGTTAGGATCCCATGAGTTAAATAGATTTTTTTTAAATTTCTTCCAAACTATCGTTACGAATCTTTCAAAAACTTGCCGGCATTAAATAACCCACCGAGGTTGATATACCGTAAAACAAAACAAAGCAGGCAAACAAAATAACGATTTTATATAGTCAGTGTCACTACTTGATAGATTGACTGTATTTAGTTTCATAATAACAATGTTTATATTGTCAGTGTCTCTACTTGATAGATTGACATATATATCTGTAATCAGCTTCATAACAATGGTTTTTATATAGTCAGTGTCTCTACTTGATAGACTGGCGTATATATCTGTATTTAGCTTCATAATAACGATTTGTATATAGTCAGTGTCACTACTTGATAGACTGGCGTATATATCTGTAATCAGCTTCATAATAACGATTTTATATAGTCAGTGTCACTACTCGATAGACTGGCGTATTTAGCTTCATAATAACGATTTTTATATAGTCAGTGTCACTACTTGATAGACTGGCGTATATATCCGTAATCAGCTTCATAATAACGATTTTTACATAGTCAGTGTCACTACTCGATAGACTGGCGTATTTAGCTTCATAATAACGATTTTTATATAGTCAGTGTCACTACTTGATAGACTGGCGTATTTAGCTTCATAATAACGATTTTTATATAGTTAGTATCACTACTTGATGGACTGGCGTATATATCAGTCTGTCTATCGGGATATGTCTCTCTTCTTTTGGCTTTTACTACAAGAATTGCTTGAACAAGATTTAATTAATCAATTGTAATCCATGACTTTTTATAAATCTTAACATGTACGTCTTGCATGGTTTTGTATTGTATCAATTTATATAATATTGAAAGCCTAATCAGCGCTATGAATTAATTACATCTTTGCATCGGTTAATTATCTGAATATAATGACTGATTCGCCAATTTCGATTCAGTTGTAACAAAGGCATTAATAAATCGGCTTTCCACATCCGCCCCTCCCCCTGTGAACCACCGGAGATGGAGGTTAAGCGAAAGAGCAGTGAAATGGTAGCAGAAAGGTCTAGGTTTCGACCCAAAAATCTCAAGAAGATTATCATTCTCTACTAATGTCTTTAAATTTCTTGTCAACGTTTTCTGCATTAAATAACCCAACAAGGGTTGACATGCCGTAAAATCCAACCAACTAAAAAGTTTGAAAATCACTAAACTAGAGAGCTTATCTCTTACTACCAATAATAATTCCCCCAACCCTATTGCCCTTATGGCAAGCACCAACCCCTTTTTATCATATGGGTGCTAGAAGGCGGTGGCTCAGGGTCTACATGTCCTGGGAATGACGTTAAACTCTATCTGATGGCGAGGTTCCAGTTTTGTAGGTATGGGGAATGTAGAAAACCTCTTCATCACCATTGCTTCCTGCTCCACTCTGACCCGGAGTGGTAGTACCTGTTAGGGTCCCATCTATAGGTTAAATAGAAAAATGTATTAATACAAAATGTGTATCCATTAAGAATGAATTTATTTCAAAATTTTGTTGGCATTAAATAACCGACTGAGGTTGATATGCCGTAAAACAAAACAAACCAAACCAAACCAAACCAAACCTACTACCAATAATAGGAGTTGTGTTAATTATTTTAATTAACCAAATATCCACCCGTACACCATTGTGTGTGATTTAAACCAAACTTTCCGAAATTATTACTGTTTTTTATCATGATTATTTAAATTTTTCCCTACCATAATGCAGCCCTGTCGACAGGGGCTTTAGAATACATTGACTGCACCTCTGCAGAGGAGTAAGAGCCCCCTCCCGAGAATCGAACTCACTATCAATGGTCTGCTAATCTAGTTTGCTAACCATTAAACCACATGAGGTGCTCGAATATCTTGGGTATAGTCATTTACTAAGCTTAGCTTAGATGTGGCACAAGGCCAGAAGTATGGAGCGTCCAATGAGAATCGAACTCACTAGCAATGGCTTGCAAATTTATCTTGCTAACCATTACACTACGTGAGGTGCCCTAGGATATAAGAATGTAAGACTTTGGTGGTTGAGCAGTCCATGACATGTAATACTCCACAAATATTCTTACTACTGGTACGTACATAATTCATAAGCTGCCTATGAATTATGTAACAGTTTGTTATGTCGTCTTGCATGTCTTGTCCTGTTGTTACATAATTCGTGGGTAGCCTACGAATTATATATGTATGTGTAGTTAAAATTCAAATAACGGAAAATGGAAAAAAAATGGTTTAAAAAAGTTATTTACGGCAGTTTAAACTTCTCTGGCCTGAATGCAGATTGACTAAAGGAAGGCATGAGAACGGAAATTAGATTTAGTTAGTCAGGTGAGGAAAACAGACGTTAGGATTGTTTGCTCCCAAACTTTCTCCTTCTTTCTCTTTCATCAACTCTCCTCCATTGTCTCTTTCTTCAACTGTACTTCTCTCACTTTTTCTTCAAGTCTCCATCTCTCTCTCTCTCTCTCTCTCTCTCTTCACGCTCTTCTTTCTCTCTTTCTTCAACTCTCTCCATTCCTCTCATTCTTCAACTGTTTTCTTTCTCTCTCTCTCTCTCTCTCTCTCTCTCTCTCTCTCTCTCTCTCTCTCTCTCTCTCTCTCTCTCTCTCATCCTTTAACTCTCCCCCTTTCTTTCTTCAACTCTTCTTTCCTTCCTTTCACCCATTTCTTTCTTTCTTTGTCTCTTTCCAACTTTTTGACTGTCACTCAGTTAGTGCTCAAACTTTAACTAACGTCACAGTACCACGTGATCTCACTGTAACCAATTAAATCGTTTCTCGTTAAACTAATCCCTCCGATCGAATTATACTCCTCATTTTAATTTTAAAGGATTAACAGGAATTCTAATCCGACATAATCGTCCGGAAGTTCATTCAATATCCACGCGACGAAAACTTTCTCAGAATTTAAGTAAAGTCGTCGGGTGGCCAACAGTTAGTATCAGCCAAACAGCGTGGGAGTCCTTCCCCTTTTCACTAGCGCTAGACCAAGGAGATTGTTTTGGCGTCTGAGTTGGGGTGCCACACCGACCGTCAGCTCCTCACTTTACCGCACAGATCTCTGAGTTACTCATATGCTGAGTTGACAAGGGCCAGTATCGAACCCGGAACCTTGTGGTTCCTAGGCGGACACTACCGACTGAGCTACACATCTTGTCGGAAAAAAACTTATTTCCCGGTTTTCGAGGAAATTTTTCACTTCAGAAGTTTTATCAAGTCACAAATTGAATCCAGAGGTAACGTAGGCATTTTCTTTTTTCTTAAATCAAAATTTTCTGCGCAAGCTCATTAGGGATGAAGAAAATTACAATATATCTCCATCGAAGATGAGGCAAGCATAGCGTAACGATTATTAAGGCGAATATTAATTACTGGACGAATATTAATTTATATGATATATGGTTAAATCGAATTTAACGGACCATCGTGTGTCACCCCGCCGAAAGAGAAACATACAAAAAATCAGGGAATTAACCGAATTTGATGAAATTTTCAGTGTTGATATATTAATAAATAAAAGATATAACGCACCAGTTGTTTTAATTTTAACACTTTACATTTTTTTCAGGTCAGTTAACTTTAAACCACATATATTTGATAATCTGTGTTACGCCTCAAGATACGTGGTTTAAAGTTAACTGACCTGAAAATATGTTATAATATCTTATAATATGTTATATTATAAATTAAGTTTTTAAATAAATAATTGGTGCATTATATCTTTTATTCATTAATATATCAAAACTGAAAATGTCATTAAATTCGGTTAATTCCCTGATTTTTTGGTATTTTTTCTTTCAGCGGGTGACATACGATGGTGGAATTTAGGTCCCTTAAGTTCGATTAACCTGATATATATATATATATATATATATATATATATATATATATATATATATATATATAAGTTTTCGCGTATGCTTCTAAATTATTTAGTTAAGAATTAATGAATAAATTAAAAAATCTTTTCCAAAAACTTTCTCTCAAGGGAAAAAACGAAACTTTTTCAAAGAAATCTTTAATGGGAAATTTGTTTTAATTTTCCCTGGACTCTTTTGAAGCATTAAATATGAAAATATTGGGGAAGATGATAAACGAATTGAAACAGACAAAATTGGCTACAATAAACAAGTCAAATCATTTCTCAACAGAACTTCACAAAGGTATGATATCTATTAATAATGGAGATTCGCTTCCGGTTTTTGTCTGTAACAAAAACTACGTCACTGCTTACGTCACTATACCCGAAATCGTCATAACATAGAATAAATACACTCAAAATTTGAGCATGCAACATTAGACAGTCCTCATTGTTTTTAAAACAAGTTTTAAATAGATAATCTCCAGTATCATATATTTAATATAGTTTGTTTTATTTTAATAGTATATTCAAAGTTAATAGAACTTTGTTTCGATTTCAAATTGTTTATTTATTTTTTACTCCTTTAATAAATTTGATGATTTCATGATTTATGGTTCAAATTCTCCGACATTTCATTTTAACTTCCACCTCCTCAAGCAATATCTTTCAAAAAATGTATTTACATCGCCCGGAGGTGTTTTTTTTTATTTTGCTAGTCTATTTAATTCTATTTGGTTTTGGTTTTTAGTTTTAAATTTCTTATTATCTTCCCAATATCTTCATATATATTAATTTGATGCTTCAAAAGAGTCCAGTAAAAATAAAAGAATTTTCCATTAAAGATTTCTCTTAAAAAGTTTATTTTTTTTCCCCTTGAGAGGAATTTTTTGAAAAGTTTTTTTTTTTTAACTTTTTTTTTGCTTAACTATAAATATTTATATGATATATATGATTTGTTATAGATTTAGATTTATATGTGACTAGGCAAGCGGCTACCCGGCGTCCGCCGGGTAGAGGGAGATTTTTTTAAGTTAGTCCCTGCATATCCATTATCACTGAATCGTGGAGTTGAATCCTCGTGGGATGCCCCATTTAAATCCTATGTAAAAAAATAGAACCTTACATTGATCCAGCTACTCTGAAAAGAAATGTTAATGTCTACTATCAATGTAAGGTCTATTTTTTTACATAGGGATTTAAATGGGCATCCCAGAGGTTCAACTCACGAATTCAGTGATAATGGATAATGTGGACTAACTTAAAAAAAATCTCGCTCTACCCGCGACGCCGGGTAGCCGCTTGCTAGTCACATATAAATCTAAATCTATACAATCATACTATATCATATAAATATATAGTTAGAAAAAAAAGGAAAAAAAACTTTTTCAAAAATCCTCTCAGGGGGAAAAAAATAACTTTTTAAGAGAAATCTTTAATGGAAATCTTTTATTTTTTACTGACTCTTTTTGAAGCATCAAATTTATATTATGAAGAGTATTGAAGATAATAAGAAATTTAAAACTTAAAAAACCAAAACCAAATAGAATATAGTTACTAGCAAAATAAAAAAAACACCTCCGGGCGATGTAAAATACATTTTTGAAAAGATATTGCTTGAAGGAGGCTGGAAGTTAAAAATGAAATGTCGAGAATTTGAACCATAAAGTCATAAATCATCAAATGTTATTAAAGAGTAAAAAATAAATAAAACAATTTGAAATCGATAACAAAGTTCTTAACTTTGAATATCTATTAAAATAAAACAAACTATATATAGAATATATATACTGGAGATGTTCTATTAAAACTTGTTTTAAAAACAATGGGACTGTCTAATGTTGCATGCCAAATTTTGAGTGTATTTAATCTATGTTATGAGATTTCGGTATAGTGACGTAAGCATGACGTGTTTTTTGTGTCAGACAAAACCGGAAGCGAATCTCCATTATTAATAGATATCATACCTTTTGGTGAAGTTCTGTTGAGAATGATTTGACTTGTTTATTGTAGCAATTTTGTCTGTTCTTCGTTTTATTATCTTCCCCAATATTTTATATGTTAATGCTCAACAGAGTCAGGGAAAAATACAATTTCCCCCATTAAAGATTTCTTTGAAAAAGTTTCGTTTTTTCGCCTTGAGGGAGAAAGTTTTTGAAAAGATTTTTTCATTATTATTAATTCTTACTAAATAATTTTAGAAGCATACGCGAAAACTTATATATATATATATATATATATATTATTATATATTTAATATATATATATATATATATCAGGTTAAATCGAACTTAAGGGACCTAAATTCCACATCGTATGTCACCCCGCTGAAAGAAAAAATACAAAATCAGGGAATTAACCGAATTTAATGACATTTTCAGTTTTGATATATTAATGAATAAAAGATATAATGCACCAATTATTTTATTTAAAACACTTATATTTTATAATTAACATATTATAAGATATTATAACATATTTTCAGGTCAGTTAACTTTAAACCACGTATCTTGAGGCGTAACACAGATTATCAAATATATGTGTTAAAGTTAACTGACTGAAAAAAATGTAAAAGTGTTAAAATAAAACAACTGGTGCGTTATATCTTTTATTTATTAATATCAACACTGGAAATTTCATCAAAATTCGGTTAATTCCCTGATTTTTTGTATGTTTCTCTTTGCGCGGGGTGACACACGATGGTCCGTTAAATTCGATTTAACCATATATCATATAAATTAAATTCGTCCAGTATTAATATTCGCCTTAATAATCGTTACGCTATGCTTGCCTCATCTTCGATGGAGATATTTGTAAATTTTCTTCATCCCTAATGAGCTTGCGCAGAAAATTTGATTTAAGAAAAAGAAAATGCCTACGTTACCTCTGGATTCAATTTGTGACTTATAAAACTTCTGAAGTGAAAAATTTCCTCGAAAACCGGGAAATAAGTTTTTTCCGACATGTGTAGCTCAGTCGGTAGTGTCCGCCTAGGAACCACAAGGTTCCGGGTTCGATACTGGCCCTTGTCAACTCAGCATATGAGTAATCAGAGATCTGTGCGGTAAGGAGGAGCTGACGGTCGGTGTGGCCCCCAACCACGACCGCCAAAACAATCTCTTGGTCTAGCGCTATGAAAAGGGGAAGGACTCCACGCTGTTTGGCTGATACTAACTGTTGGCCCACCCCGACGACTTTACTTAAATTCTGAGAAAGTTTTCGTCGCGTGGATATTGAATGAACTTCCGGACGATTATGTCGGATTAGAATTCCTGTAATCCTTTAAAATTAAATGGAGGAGTATAATTCGATCGGAGGGATTAGTTTAACGAGAAACGATTAATTGGTTACAGTGAGATCACGTGGTACTGTGACGTTAGTTAAAGTTTGAGCACTAACTGAGTGACAGTCAAAAAGTTGGGAAGAGACAGGAAAGAAAGAAATGGGTGAAAGGAAGGGAGAAGAGTTGAAGAAAGAAGGGGGGGGGAGAAGTTAAAGGATGAGAGAGAGAGAGAGAGAGAGAGGAGAGAAGAGAGAGAGAGAGAGAAGAGAGAGAGAGAGAGAGAGAAGACAGTTGAAGATGAGAGGATGGAGAGGTTGAAGAAAGAGAGAAAGGAAGAGCGTTGAAGAGAGAGAGAGAGAGAGAGAGGGAGATGGAGACTTGAAGAAAAAGTGAGAGAGTACAGTTGGAGAGACAATGGAGGAGAGTTGATGAAAGAGAAGAAGGAGAAAGTTTGGAGGCAACTCCTAACGTCTGTTTTCCTACACTGACTACTAAATCTAATTTCCGTTCTATGCCTTCCTTTAGCTCATCTGCATTCAGGCCAGAGAAGTTTAAACTGCCGTAAATAACTTTTTTAAAACCATTTTTTTTCCATTTTTCCGTTTTTGAATTTTAACTTACACATACATATATAATTCGTAGGCTACCCACGATTATTTTTAACAACAGGACAAGACATGCAAGACGACATAACAAACTGTTTACATAATTCATAGGCAGCTTATGAAATTATGTACGTACCAGTAGTAAGAATATTTGTGGAGTATTACATGTCATGGACTGCTCAACCACCAAGTCTTACATTCTTATATCCTAGGGCACCTCACGTAGTGTATATGTTAGCAAGATAAATTTTGCAGCCATTGCTAGTGAGATTCGATTCTCATTGGACGCTCCATACTTCTGGCCTTGTGCCACCGTCTAAGCTAAGCTTAGTAAATGACTATACCCAAGATAATTCGAGCAACTCTCATGTGGTTTAATGGTTAGCAAACTAGATTAGCAGACCATTGATAGGAGTTCGATTCTCGGGAGGGGGGGTCTACTCCTCTGCAGAGGTGCAGTCAATTATTCTAAAGCCCCTGTCGACAGGGCTGCATTATGGTAGGGAAAAATTTTAAATAATCATGATAAAAAACAGTAATAATTTCGGAGTTTGGTTTAAAATCACACACAATGGTGTACGGTGGATAATTTGGTTAATTAAATAATTTAACACCAACTCCTATTATTGGTAGTAGGTTTGGTTTGGTTTGGTTTGGTTTGTTTTGTTTTACGCTATCAACTCGTCGGTTATTTAATGCCAACAAAATTTTGAATAAATCATTCTAATGGATACACATTTTGTATTAATACATTTTTCTATTTAACCTATAGATTGGACCCTAACAGGTATACCACTCGGGTCAGAGTGGGCAGGCGCAAGGGTGATGAGGGTTTTCTACATTCGCCCATACCTACAAACTGGAGACTCGCCATCAGATAGAGTTTAACGTCATTCCCAGGACATGTAGAGCCCTGGAGCCACCGCCTTCTAGCACCATATGATAAAAGGGGTTGGTGCTTGCCATAGAGGGCAATAGGGTTGGGGGAATTATATTGGTAGTAAGAGATAAGCTCTCTAGTTTAGTGATTTTCAAACTTTTTAGTTGGTTGGATTTTACGGCATGTCACCCTTGTTGGGTTATTTAATGCAGAAAACGTTTGACAGAAATTTAAAGACATTAGTAGAGAATGGATCTTCTTGAGATTTTGGGTCGAAACCTAGACCTTTCTGCTACCATTTCACTGCTCTTTCGCTTAACCTCCATCTCGCGGTGGTTCACAGGGGAGGGGCGGATGTGGAAAGCCGATTTATTAATGCTTTGTTACAACTGAATCGAAATTGGCGAATCAGTCATTATATTCAGATAATTAACCGATGCAAAGATGTATTAATTCATAGCGCTGATTAGGCTTTCAATATTATATAAAGTGATACAATACAAAACCATGCAAGACGTACATGTTAAGATTTATTAAAAGTCATGGATAAATTGATTAATTAAATCTTGTTCAAGCAATTCTTGTAGTAAAAGCCAAAAGAAGAGAGACATATCCCGATAGACAGACTGTATATACGCCAGTCCATCAAGTAGTGATACTAACTATATAAAAATCGTTATTATGAAGCTAAATACGCCAGTCTATCAAGTAGTGACAACTGACTATATAAAATCGTTATTATGAAGCTAAATACGCCAGTCTATCGAGTAGTGACACTGACTATGTAAAAATCGTTATTTATGAAGCTGATTACGGGGATTATATCCCAGTCTATCAAGTAGTGACACTGACATATAATCGTTATTATGAACTAAATACGCCAGTCTAATCGAGTAGTGACACTGACTATATAAAAATCGTTATATGAAGCTGATTACAGATATATACGCCAGTCTATCAGTAGTGACATGACTATATACAATCGTTAATTATGAAGCTAAATACAGATATATACGCCAGTCTTCAAGTAGGACACTGACTATATAAAACCTTGTTATGAAGCTGATTACAGATCATATATGTCAATCTATCAAGTAGAGACACTGACAATATAAACATTGTTATTAGAACTAAATACAGTCAATCTATCAAGTAGTGACACTGACTATATAAAAATCGTTATTTTGTTTGCCCTGCTTTGTTTTTTGTTTTACGGTATATCAACCTCGGTGGTTATTTAATGCCGGCAAGTTTTTAGATTCGTACGATAGTTTGGAAGAAATTTAAAAAAAATCTATTTAACTCATGGGATCCTAACAGGTACTACCACTCTGGTTCAGAGTGGACATGGAGCAATGGTGATGAAGGGGTGCTCCACATTCCCCGGGCCGAGGGAGTCTATCCACTTTTCGCTAGCGCTAGACCAAGGGAGATTGTTTCTGCGTTTAGGGTGGAGCGCCGCACACCTCCCATCACCTCCCCACTTTACAGATCAAGCTGTGCTACTCATAACGCTGGTGGCGAAGGGCGGTATTTGACCCGAACCTTGCGGTTCTGAGCCTGATGGTCTTCCTACTGATATATATATATATATATTATATATATATATATGTATGTGTGTGTATGTATGTATGTGTGTGTGTGTGTGTGTGTGTGTGTGTTGTGGTGTAGAATTAAACAGAAAAGGCACGTCTCCTGTTTAACAATTTTATTTAACGATCATTTCGAGCTTTCTGGACAACTTTTTACATTTGGATGGAATCCATAGATTAGTCCACCGAAATTTGTATCCCAATTACTCTCGTCACTTCGAAGTGCCATCATCAGGATGATGTAATTTGTGTTTGTGTCTTTTGTTTAATTCTACATGTATAAATGAAAGAAGCTGCCCAAATACACACACACACACACACACACACCACAGACACACCACACACACACACACACATATATATATATAAGAGAGAGAGAGACAGACAGACAGACAGCAGAGGGAGATTAGTAATAGAAAATTGAAAACAGACAACCCTAAAAACTTGAAAGAAAATTACAGTAAATTTGCTCCCCCTCATCTTCCCTAACCCCCGAAACCAACCAAGAAAATAAACAAACACACAATACAGCAAACGGAAGTAGAATAGGTGAACCGGAAAAGGAAACTATAATCGGTAATGGGAAGTAACTTTGCAAAGAAAGAGACCAAATATCATTCACGAGATATTCTTGACCGGCGGACTTATTTTTACCAAATGTAATGTTAAAATCATCTTGTCAATTTAATCTCAGAAGACGCCATTAAGAAACGATTCTGGCGTAATGACCTTCCCTGGGGAGGCAGGGAATACATTGATTACTATTTGGGGATCGGAGTGTGGGTGTTGGGGAGCAGATGCAGCAACAGTCGATATATTGGGGCACTGACCTTGCCTTAGAAGGAACCAGCCGGCCCGGTTTACGGGGTGCTAAGGGTCGGTTCGGGAAATATGAGACACATCTCTATCTAGCAGCCGAAGACTCTTAGGGTTTATGACAATGGCAGGCGGCAAACAGAGGCCACAGGCCGACATATTGAGCCCTGGCCCTGCCTTAATGGGAACCAGCGGCCCGGCTTACGGGTGATAAGGGTAGGGTCGGGGTAATACGAGACACATCTATACCTAAGCAGCCGATGACTCTAGTGTAATGAACAATGTCAGGCGGCAACAGAGGCCAAGGCTATCTCTGACCTACCTTACTGGAACCAGCGGCCAGGCTTACCGAGAGCCATCACGGAACTTTGAACCTAACCCTTTATTCAATCCACGGGGGTATCCTGTTTCTCATTCCGCTAACCATAGCTGGGGTTGAGGCGTTAAGCTGTGTTAAATTATTATTCTATGTTACTGCCTGCCCGTTGGCCAGGAATTGAACTGCAGTCCAGAGATAACTGTCACTTAGAACTGTCTTAACCTAACTCCTTTATCCACTAGGCCATGTGTCCAATTGGAAGACGGAGGGTACATCGACCGAAATGTTGTACAGATAACAATGAAGATGAGGACAATAGTCCGAATACACAGATAATACGAATCATCCAGCCTATCTGAAACATTCAGAGAAAAGTGTCGTTTTGTTTCTTTGTTCTTTGTTCTTTCTTTTGTGACCCGTCTCGTGCTTGGATGCAGCTTCGAACTTAAACCAGAAAACTGCATAATGTTGGTGTCTGATGTCAATGCAGCGAATGCAGCGAGATGCACAGTCCGAGCGGATCGTTTATAGCGTAATACCCACACACGAATCTGATGCAGACGATTTATAGTAATTTATCTTATTATTACTGAAAAAATATGAAAAGCTCCATAGTTCTTTCATTTCAGTTATCACGAAAGCCGGTTACATGTCTTGTCCACGCACATACAAAGTTGGGATTTCTTTGTAAGTTAATAAAAATATATAAAAACGAACGTGTAATAACACGTTTCCCTGACCTCTAGACATAAAATAATCCTAAACAGGTTGAACATGCGTAAAAATCGAACACTCAATCATTGAAACCATATAACCGTGTGTAAACTAATGATTATTATTATTAAATTGAAATAGCTCGTTGAAACCACGTAATTGTGTATAAATTATTAGTATTACATAGGAATACTTGAAGCCATACAACTATATAAAGTATATGCAAATAAATTATATATACTCCTTTTGAGTTTTCACATCAGCATTAGCTGATGGTCTTTTCACTGGAGTCTGAGTGACAGCAAGTCTCCTCAGGTTCCAGGACTCTTCTGGGTAATTCTGGCAGATTGCAACAGTGCAGTGTTCTGAATGGTTTCAATCCTTCTTCTGATTCCCACTTTCCAAACCTTTTTCAATCCTTTTTGGATCGTTCAAGTGCACCAACTACAATTGGTATCACTTTCACTTTTATATTCCATAACTTTTTCAGTTCTCTGGCAAGGTCCAGATATTTGTCCATTTTTTCATTTTCCTTTAGTTTCACCCTGTGATCTGCTGGAACTGCAAATCACCAGTTGACAAGTTCTTCTTTTTTGTCTATCAACTAGGTCTTGTCTTCTTGCTGGGATAAGGTGATCCGTTTTTATTTCAAAGTCCCAGAGAATTTTAATGTGTTTCGTTCTCAAGAACAGATTCTGGTTTATGCATATACCATTTTGTTGTATGGTCAAAATTAATTTTGTGCATATTCCAGTGGATCACCTTTCCAACCCAGTCGTGTCTGGTTTGTACTCTCGTTGTGCTAGTTTGCTACATTCGCATAGTACAGGGTTTACAGTCTCATCTCTATTACCGCATTATTATTTATTATTATTATTATTATTATTATTATTATTATTTACTCCTTTTGAGTTTTCACATCAGTGTTAGCTGATGGTCTTTCACCTGGGTCTGAGTGACAGCAAGTCTCCTCAGGTCTCCAGTACTCTTCTGAATACTCTGGCAGATTGCAACAGTGGCAGTGTTCGGAATGGTTTCAATCCTTCCTCTGATATCCAAACTTTCCAAGCCTTTTCTAATCTTTTGGACTGTTCCAAGTGCACCATTATTATTATTATTATTAATTATTATTATATTATTATTATTATTAATATTAATCAGGCATAATTACTTAGAATCATATGTCATTGTCCCTGTCCGTAATACGGTTTGCTCGTAGGGGCGCTTACTCATACAGCGTATTTAGAAACTGTATAATTTTTAATGAATTATTATTATTAGATTGGTATACTTGAAACCATATAATTGGTGCAAACAAATTATAATCATCATTAAATAGGAATAGTTACTTGAAACTGTTTAACTTAAATGACCAATGCCGTTGTAGCGTTAGTTTCGTATTTGCCTGAGAGTTGTCTGCCGTTTAGTTCGCTGGTTCCCGCTAGGGGCCGTTTTATATTAAAGCTGCTGGTTTGAACGTGTTTTTCGCTTTCCGGTTCCTCGACCTACGAGACACATGGGGTAGACCGTGTCTACCCCTTCTCGTTGGGCTTATGCCCCCCCTTACATTACTGTAAGTGATTTATACAGCATGGACTATTCCTAGTCTCATGTCTGTTGCTTTTATGTTTATCTTTCTACATGTAACTTTGTATTACGTATGTATGTATGTTCATGTGCACCCTATACTTTATGTATCTTGTTATATCCATGTGCTGTACCATATTAAATGTTTTTGTCTATCAACCTTGTCGGAGTTTGTATCTTCAAGTATATATACTTTAATACCTACACCGTTAAATAACTAAACCTTAAAAGTTTTTCTATGTAGATAGCAAATTGAATCATGGCCTAGATCAATATACACTATTAAAATTAATTTAATTTATTCAGATAAAAAGTGAAGGTAATGATTTTATTGTGTTAAGTATGGGCTGTTTGATGTCAATATTTAATAAAAGTGTTCAAACATTTAAAAGACCATAAACAATCAAGCATATGACATAGAAGACAAAACTCTTAATTAAACAAACAATTGTATTAACAGAATGTATACACAAAGGCAGCATTGAATACTTGGCGAGGTTCAGTTAAAAGGTTTTTTTAAAGTTCAATGTAAAATGTAAGCTGATATTTCACAATTCACAAAGTGAGAAAGAAATGTAAAGTTTTTAAGTCACAATAATCATCAGTCAGGCAATAGTTGTACTGAATATTTAGTTTGTCTCTGAAAGGATAATTATTTAGAGAGAAAGAGATAGATAGATAGTTCGTACCTTCTGCATTAAAAGTTCTTAAAACATGTGACAAGGATTCTCTTAGGCAGGCAAAATCTTTCTGGTTGAAAATGAAAAAGTTTGGGTTTAATAGAATTTTGGTAGGCTCCACAAGGCTCTATTTGATAATTTTTCTTTTTTAAGCGGGAACGCCTCTGATTGGTTGAATTTTTACGAATTTTATTTTTTTAATTCTCTTTTTTTTTAACATGCGCAATCCCCTGCGCAAAACAATCATTTTTGTCATTCGATCTCTGTCCGTTGAAGCAAGAACTTCCGGCTCGCCACAATTTCAAATTGTTGCTTTTGTAGTGTTATGATAACCAGTTTGAACTTGTAAAGCATAAATTCCCAAAATTAGAGTACGTTGCACGTTCATCTGTGCGGCTTTCAAATCACACACGGGGGTGAAGCAATGCACAACTACCACGATACTACCCACCACAGTGGATACCACTACCACGCTTTGAATCGCTCTGATCACGTGATATAGGCGCCGCAAACTTGCATGTACCAAAATATTGCAAAACTTTTGACTCATTCTCGTATTTCACTTTTGAAAAAAAAAAAAAAATGAATAAAAATAAAAATAAAGCGGACAACTTTTAAAATCTTTCAAGACATTTTTAATTGCTCAAAGTAACATTATTGCGTCAAAAATTTAATTTTGAACTAAGCATAACATTGTAATTTTAAAACAATGTATTTTAATAATTTTAAGATGTAACATCTTTGAGATACGGCCTCAAATTCGATGAATTCCTTAGAATTGGTACATTTAGATCTGTAGAACAATCTGGTATCTGTTGACGAGGATCTGTTGATGACGTCTTTATTTTGCTGTGAAGGAAGGAAAAAAGAAATTCATTACATTTATTCAGGTATATCTCGAAATATTAAATATAATATATTGATAACTGTTATTTAGATTATTTTTTGCAGCATCACTCTACAAAACAGCAGTTGTATAACCAATTACCGGTTATTTCCTATAATTCTAACATGATCAAAGGGAACCTCTCTTGACTGGTAAATTATTAACCCTATATATATATATATATATATATATATATATATATATATATATTATGTTGAATTAACAAAAGTTTAACAATTTTATCAAAGTAATAATGTTACTTTAACAATTGTTTAACAATTTTATTTTTGATCTTTTCGAGTTTTCTGACCAACTTTTTAATATTTGGGTGGAATTCGTGGATAAGTCCAACAAAGTTCAGGTCCCGAGTACTTTCAGCACTTCGAAGTGCCATCATCAGGGGTGATGTGTTCCAGTTTGTTTTTTTTTTTTTTTTTTTTTTTTTAAGAAAGTACTCGGTACTTTGTTGGACTTATCCACGAATTCCACCAAATATTAAAAGTTGGCCAGAAACTCGAAAAGATCAAAAAATAAAATTGTTAAACAGGAGATGTCTTTTGTTTAATTCTACATGTATAAATGAAAGAATGCTGCCAAACGCACACACACAACAAACACACACAAACACACACACACACACACACACACACACACATATATATATATATATATATATATATATATATATGTAAAATCTATATATATATATATATATACATATGTAAAATCTAGGAAGTGCGTTTGGTGTAGGGGTTGTGATATCGGCCTGTCAGCTTGGCAGTCCGGTTTCAAATCACGCACAGGGCGGCCTTCCTATCTATAGCTCTGCTGATGAGGCCTAATAGGCCGAAATGTACATACAGAGATTGATTTTTCTCGATTTGTTTAGCCATACATTTAAATAGGCATTCCCGCCTAATTCATTATTAATTAATTAATTTTCAAAATTAGGTACGACTCCAATTAAGCACATATTCTCCCAAAAACTGTCGGCAAAAAAGCCATTCCAAACATACCGTGTTTACAACTTATCATATGTATATATATATAACCCTAACCCCGTCTTCTTATTTCCTAGTAGATCAATAAATAAATAAATAATTTATCAGTCAAGAGTGGTTCCCCTTTGATCATGTTAGACTTATAGGAAATAACCCATTTACCACCCATCTCACAAGCCTTCCAATCGAGGCAAGCAAGACATGCTGGACAGTGGACACTGCTAGAGGATGTATCAATAAAGTCATAAGCGATGTTCTCCAATAGACACATTGGCTGACACTACCGTTGCCAAACCGCATTGGTACCTTACCTTTCCTTTGGATCAGAGCGGCAGTGTGAAAAGGGGTGTTGCAGATTACTATTGTTCAATTCTTTTGGCGCGGAAATAAATTCAAATAGACAAAGGAGTTGAGAAACAAAGGATGTTCCAGACAGAAGTCTGGATCGAACAAAGAGAAGAGTGATTGGGATCAGAAGCTTACTGTTGACCGTGTCAAACGAACGGTCCACAAAAACAACAATAGCAGGATGACAAAAGGCTTCCTGTTGACTGATGACAAAGCTAGGATTGCAGGTCACGCAGTATAGTTCCGGCGGAATTTGAATACACCAGGGCATGGGTAAAATTGAAAAGGTGACGGTTAGACGGAAAATCAGGCAGTTGAGCTTTGGTGGCAACGAGCTTCAGACTCCCGTCGACTCTCCGAAGAAAAGACTTCTAAGAACTACTGTTTCATTTCACCACTCACCAAGCCGGCGCACACCTCCTTTCATCCACGCCAACCGAGGAAGAAAATAAAGTCCAGCTTTCTCTTGTATACCTGCGTTGGTTTTTGATTCCGTGTACTACACACCAGTGCTGTCAATTGATACAATATATAACAGGGGGATTTGCAACATGGGCAACAGCTTATCCTCCATACGAACCCGCCCAGACTATGTAGTTCAAAGAAATAAAAAAATTAAAAAAAAGAGAGAAAAAACTTGACACTACTCCATCGTCTCACGTAGACGGAAGGCTGCTAACCAACAAGCACGGACCAAAAGACGAGGATTATACAACTCTTTAACACGGATCAGTTGACAAGGATTAAAACTGATACTACGTCTTTTCTACTTCAAGAAAAGGTTAACGTTTATGCCACAAGGGATCTCCACTGTAAAATTGCTTACATCTACACCCCAAAAATGGCCACACAATCGTAACAGAAGTTGTCAATTGTGGCATGTACACATTCTGCAATAAAAAACGGCTAATGCCTATTTTTACTTACCTATTTCATCATGGCAATCGGCAACGCACTGTTTATACATAGGTATGGCACTTGTCTCGGTAAATGAACCTTTCGAATTTTTTCAGACACATGTCACCGCATTCCAAACTTAAAAGTTCGATGTCGACTGCAAACAAAACAAATATCAATAATTATTATTGGTAATTATATTATTTACCAAGTACAACAGATACGGCTGAAGAAGCCCGAAGAGGTACAGCAACCAAAACATTGTGACTAAAATAACAGCCATTTCGATGCTTCTATTTAAGAAGGAGTGAAAGATTCTAATTAGCATTTCTAGTTAACCAGTTGTCCATGATGATATTGATACTTCTATTTAGGAAGGAGTGAAAGATTCTAATTAGCATTTTATAGTTAACAGTTGTCCATGATGATATTGATACTTCTATTTAGGAAGGAGTGAAAGATTTAATTAGCATTTATAGTTAACAGTTGTCAAGATTTGATAGCATTTTATAGTTACAGTTGTCATGATGATTGATACTTCTATTTAGGAAGGAGTGAAGGGTTCTAATAGCATTTTATAGTTAACAGTTGTCCATGATGATATTGATACTTCATTTAGGAAGGAGTGAATGGTTCTAATTAGCATTTTATAGTTAACAGTTGTCCATTGATGATATTGATACTTTCTATTTAGGAAGGAGTGAAGGGTTCTAATTAGCATTTTTATTGTTAACAGTTGTCCATGATGATATTGATACTTCTATTTAGAAGGAGTGAAGTTCTAATTAGCATTTATAGTTAACAGTTGTCCATGATGATATTGATACTTCTATCTAGAAAGGAGTGAAGGTTCTAATTAGCATTTTTATAGTTAACAGTTTCCATGATGAATTTGATACTTCAGTTAGTACAGTTGTCCATGATGATATTGATACTTTATTTAGGAAGGAGTGAAGGGTTCTAATTAGCATTTATAGTTAACGTTGTCCATGATGATATTGATTCTTCTATTTAGGAAGGAGTGAAAGATTCTAATTAGCATTCATAGTTAACAGTTGTCCATGATGATATTGATACTTCTATTTAGGAAGGAGTGAAGGGTTTAATTAGCATTTTATAGTTAACAGTTGTCCATGATGATATTGATTTTCTATTTAGGAAGGAGTGAAAAAAGATTCTAATTAGCATTTCATAGTTAACAGTTGTCCATGATGATATTGATACTTCTATTTAGGAAGAGTGAAGGGTTTCTAATTAAGCATTTTATAGTTTAACAGTTGTCCATGATGATATTGATACTTCTATTTAGGAAGGAGTGAAGGGTTCTAATTAGCATTTTATAGTTAACAGTTGTCCTATGATATTGATTTTCTATTTAGGAAGGAGTGAAAGATTCTAATTAGCATTTATAGTTACAGTTGTCCATGATGATATTGATACTTCTATTAGGAAGGAGTGGAAGGGTTCTAATTAGCATTTTATAGTTAACAGTTGTCCATGATGATATTGATACTTCTATTTAGGAAAGTAATCAAACAATTGAACACTTCTTTGTTTTTGTGTCTCCATGACGTTTCGAACGGTACATCTTCCGACATTTTTCAAGCAAGGAAACAAAATTACTTTAGTTGTTTTCATCGGTACACAAAGCAAAAACGGTAATCAGAATTTTAGAAGTTCGGGGCACTCAGTGAGAAGCGAACTCTTTAACAATGTTTCTCTAGTACAGCTAGCTAGCTAGCCATTACATCTCGCAAGGCGCTAGTAGCGCACCGGTATTTCGTCGCAGAAAATGGATTCCACGATCCGAGTTCAAATCCTGGACGATTGGCTAAATGCCATGAAAAAGGTACGAATCCATTGTTCTTCTCCGTCTATGGGTAAATCGTAGAGTTCTTTAACCTTGATTAGACAACCAGTCAAGGAGAAGGTAAGATCTGAATTCAAACTAGCTTTACCCTGCTTTAAAATTACTCTTGTGTCACATCCTGTCCGTGGCTGGGGGATTGGCTGAATACCTACACCTCACGAAACACCCCTTCTCACTACCATAATTGTCATTTACTAAGCATAGCATAGCAGGTCGCAGTTTGCTGTGAGTAGAAATAACAATGTTTTCGTGCCTTTAAGAATTGCATTGGCTAAGCCACCAAGGAGTCATTAACGGAACTTCTTTTAACAAACAAGATAGTTCATACTTCTCTAATTGTTTAAGATGAGGCTTGATGATTAGTATCATCTGCGTTATTCGGACTATTGTCCTCATCTTCATTGTTATCTGTACAACATTTCGGCCGATGTGCCTCCGGCCTTCTTCAGGTATTTCTGTGAATCGGGGACCTTCTCGACTCGGGAACCTTCTCGGACTCGGGGAACCTTCTTTTGGACTCGGTAACCTTCTTGTCGTAATCGGGAGCCATCACGGAATTTTAACCTAACCCTTTATGCATCCATCGAATTGGCACATCGGCCAAAACGTTGTACAGATAAAAATGAAGATGAGGACAATAGTCCGAATAACACAGATAATACTAAGATAGTTAATGTCGATATACGAGGTATGTCAGAAAAGTTCCAATTGATCGTATTCTTCAATGTGATGGGCATAGTCCACTGCAAGTTCTTGCACAGGGCCAGACGATCAACCAACATGTCTAGAGATACTGCGGCATTTGCTTCGTTAAGTGCGCAAGAAGAGGCGAGAGATGTAGCAGGACAACCCGTGGGTGCTTCACCATGATAACGCATCTGCCCACACTGCCTTGAGTATCCGAGTGTTCTGACCTAAAAGAACATCACTACTCATCCGACCTGGTTCCCTGTGATTTTCCTCTTCCATAAGCTCAAGGTAACCGTTTTAAGGATATGTACGACATCTAAAAGGCCGTGACGACAGAGCTACGGAGAATCCCCGAGAAATCCTTGCAGGAGTGCACGTAAAGGGATAACTTGTGGTTTGTTGTTTTGTATTTGAAATACATTTTTTTGTGACAACCAGTCCTGGAACTTTCTGACGTACCTCATATGATTCGTAGCTACTTCGGTAGAGCGTTGGATAAGGAACCAAAAAGGTTCTGGGTTCGATACCGGCCCTCGCAACTCATGTTGAGT
>CM042173.1:17760662-17935395 GCA_023376005.1 Doryteuthis pealeii
TCAGCGATCAAAGCGTTGGTAGTGGTATCCACTGTGTTGGGTTAGTATCATGTAGTTGTGCATGGCTTCACCCCGTGAGCGATTTGAAAGCCGCCACAGATGAACGGCAACGTACTCTAATTTTGGGAATTTATTGCTTTACAAGTTCAAAATGGTTATCATACACTACAAAACTAACAATTGGAAATTTGCGAGCCGAAAGTTCTTGACTTCAACGGACAGAGACGAATACAAAAATGATTTTTTGTGCAGGGATTGCGCATGTTAGAAAAAGAGAATTAAAAATAAATAAAATTCGTAAATATTCAACCAAATCAGAGGCGTTCCCGCCTTAAAAAGAAAAATTATCAAAAGCAGCCTCTGTGGAGCCTACCAACATTCTATTAAACCCAAACTTTTTTCATTCTTCAAACCAGAAAGATCTTTGCTGCCTAAGAGAGATCCTTGTCACATGTTTAAGAAACTTTTTATGCAGAAGGTACGAAACTAATCTATCTCTCTTTAAAAATTATCGCTTTCAGAGACAAACTAAATATCAGTACAACTATGCCTGACGTAATATTATTGTGACCTAAAAAACTTTACACTTTCTTTTCTCACTTTGAAATTGTAAATTAGCAGCTTACATTTATATTTGAACTATTAAAGAAAAGAACCTTTTAGCTGAACCTCGCCAAGTCATTCAATCTTGCCTTTTATAACATTCTGTAATTACAATTTGTATGTTAATTAGAGTTTTGTCCTCATATTGCCATTTGCTTGATTGTTTATGGCTTTTAATGCTTTGAAAAAAAAACCCCCACTTTTCTTTTTTTTTTTTATTAATAGTTGACATCAAACAGCCCATAAACTTAACACAATAAAATCATTACTTCACTTTTTATTTAAATAAATTAAATAAATTTTAATAGTGTATATTGATCTAGCCATGATTCAATTTCATCTACATAAAAAAAATCTTTTAAGCTTAGTTATTTAACGGGTGTAGGTATTAAAGTGATATATACTTGAAGATACAAACTCCGACAAGGGTTGATAGACAAAAACATTAATATGGTACAGCACATGGATATGACGAGATACATAAAGTATAGTGTGCACATGAACATACATACATACGTTAAGTACAAAGTTACATGTAGAAAGATAAAACATAAAAGCAACAGACATGAGACTAGAATAGTCCGATGCTGTATAAATCACTTACAGTTTAATGTAAGGGGCCATAAGCCCAACGAGAAGGGTAGACCGTGTTACCCCATGTGTCTCGTAGGTCGAGAAACCGGAAAAGCGAAAAACACGTTCAAACCAGCGCTAATATAAAACGGCCCCTAGCGGGAACCAGCGAACTAAACGGCAGACAACTCTCAGACAAATACGAAACTAACGCTACAACGGCATGGTCATTTAAGTTAAACAGTTTCAAGTAACTATTCCTATTTAATGATATATATTAATTTGTTGCACAGTTATGTGGTTTCAAGTATAACCCCATCTAATAATAATAATATTATTCAAAAATTATACATTTCTAAGATACGCTGTATGAGTAAGCGCCCTACGAGCAAACCGTATTACGGGACCAGTACAATGACATATGATTCTAAGTAACTATGCCTGATTAATAATAATAATAATAATAATAATAATAATAATAATAATAATTAATAAAAATTTTAATAGTCCCAAAAGGATTAGAAAAGGCCTGAAATTGGATATCAGAGAAGGATTACCATTCAGAACACTGCACTTACTGCAATCTGCTAGATATACTCAGAAGAGTCCTGGAGACCTGAGGAGACTTGCTGTCACTCAGACTCAGTGAAAGACCATCAGCTAACACTGATGTGAAAACTCAAAAGATAAATAATAATTTAATAATGCGTAATAGAATGAGGACTGTAAAACCATGTAACTATGCGAATGTAGCAATACTAGGCACACGAGAGTACAAAACCAGACACGACTGGTTGGAAGGTGATCCACTGGGAGTTATGCACAAAATTTAATTTGACCATACAACAAAATGGTATATGCATAAACCAGAATCTTTCTTGAGAACGAAACACATAAATTTCTCGGACTTGAAATAAAACGATCACCTTATCCCAGCAAGAAGCCAGACCTAGTGTTGATAAACAAAAAAAGAAAGAACTGTCAACTGTGGATTTTTTCAGTTCCAGCAGATCACAGGGTGAAGCTAAAAAAATGAAAAAAATGGACAAAATATCTGGACCTTGCCAGAGAACTGAAAAAGTTATGGAAATGAAAGTAAATGATACCAATTGTAGTTGTGCACTTGGAACGATCCCAAAAGATTGAAAAAGGTTTTGGAAAGTTTGGAAATCAGAAGAAGGATTGAAACCTTCAGAACACTGCACTGCTGCAATCTGCCAGAATCTCAGAAGAGTCCTGGAACCTGAGGAGACTTGCTGTCACTCAGACTCTAGTGAAAGACCATCAGCTAATGCTGATCTGAAAACTCAAAAGGAGTAAATAATAATTTATTTGCATATATTTTTATATAGTTGTATGGCTTCAAGTATTCCTATGTAATACTAATCATTTATACACAATTACGTGGTTTTACGAGCTATTTCAATTTAATAATAATAATCATTAGTTTACACACGGTTTATATGGTTTCAATGATTGAGTGTTTGATTTTTACGGCATGTCAACCTGTTTAGGATTATTTTATGCCTAGAGGTCAGGGAAACGTGTTTATTGCACGTTCGTTTTTATATATTCTTATTAGCTTACAAAGAAATCCCAACTTGTGATGTGCGTGGACAAGACATGTAACCGGCTTTCGTGATCACTGAAATGAAAGGAACGATGGAGCTTTTCATATTTTTTCAGTAATTAATAAGATATAATTACAATAAATCGTCTGCATCAGACTCGTGTGTGGGTATTACCGCTATAAACGATCCGCTCGGACTGGTGCATCTCGCTGCATCGTGACATCAGACACCAACATTATGCAGTTTTCTGGTTTAAGTCGAAGCCGCACCCAAGCACCGAGACGGGGTCACAAAAAGAAAAGAACAAAGAACAAAGAACAAAGAAACAAGAACGAACTTTTCTCTGAATGTTTCAGATGAGGCTGGATGATTCGTATTATCTGTGTTATTCGGACTATTGTCCTCATCTTCATTGTTATCTGTACAACATTTCGGCCGATGTACCCTCCGGTCTTCCAATTGGACACATGGCCTAGTGGATAAAGGAGTTAGTTTAAGACAGTTCTAAGTGACAGTTATCTCTGGACTGCAGGTTCAATCCTGGCCAAGAGCAGCAGTAACATAGAATAATAATTAACACAGCTTAACGCCTCAACCCCAGCTATGGTTAGCGGAATGAGAACAGGATACCCCCGTGAATTGAATAAAGGGTTAGGTTCAAAGTTCCGTGATGGCTCTCGTAAGCCGGGCCGCTGGTTCCAAAATCAGAGATAGCCGGCCTCTGTTGCGCCTGACATTGGTTCATTACACTAGAGTCATCGGCTGCTTAGGTATAGATGTGCTCATATTACCCCAACCCAACCCTTATCACCCGGTAAGCCGGGCCGCTGGTTCCCATTAAGGCAGGGCCAGGGCTCAATATGTCGGCCTGTGGCCTCTGTTGCCGCCTGCCATTGGTTCATAACCCTAGATCTTCGGCTGCTTAGATAGAGATGTGTCTCATATTATCCCGAACCGACCCTTAGCACCCCCGTAAACCGGGCCGCTGGTTCCTTCTAAGGCAAGGTCAGTGCCCAAATATCGACTGTTGCTGCATCTGCTCCCCAACACCCCACTCTCCGGTCCCCCAAATAGTAATCAGTGTATTCCCTGCCTCCCCAGGGGAAGGTCATTACGCCAGAATCGTTTCTTAATGGCGTCTTCTGAGATTAAATTGACAAGATGATTTTAACATTACATTTGGTAAAATAAGTCCGCCGGTCAAGAAATCTCGTGAATGATATTTGGTCTCTTTCTTTGCACAAGTTACTTCCATACCGATTATAGTTTCCTCTTCCGGTTCACCTATTCTACTTCCGTTTGCTGTATTGTGTTGTTTGTTATTTTCTTAGTTGGTTTCGGGGGGGGTGAGATGGGGAGCAAATTACTGTAATTTTCTTTCAAGTTTTTAGGGGGTTGTCTGTTTCAATTTTCTATTACTAATCTCCCTCTGTCTGTCTGTCTGTCTGTCTCTCTCTCTCTATATATATATATATATATATGTGTGTGTGTGTGTGTGTGTGTGTGTGTGTGTGTGTGTGTGTGTGTGTGTGTGTGTGTGTATTTGGACAGCATTCTTTCATTTATACATGTAGAATTAAACAAAAGACACAAACACAAATACATCATCCCTGATGATGGCACTTCGAAGTGACGAAAGTACTTGGGATACAAAATTCGGTGGACTAATCCATGGATTCCATCCAAATGTACAAAAAAGTTGTCCAGAAAGCTCGAAAAGATCGTTAATAAAATTGTTAAACAGGAGACGTGCCTTTTGTTTAATTCTACACACACACACACACACACACACACACACACACATACATACATACAACACATACATATAATATATATATATTATCAGTAGGAAGACCATCAGGCTCAGAACCGCAAGGTTCTGGGTCAAATACCGGCCCTCGCCAACTCAGCGTATGAGTAGCACAGCTTGGATCTGTAAAGTGGGAGGTGATGGGAGGTGTGCGGCGCTCCACCCTAAACGCAGAAACATCTCCCTGGTCTAGCGCTAGCGAAAAGTGGATAGACTCCCTCGGCCCGGGGAATGTGGAGCACCCCTTCATCACCATTGCTCCCATGTCCACTCTGAACCAGAGTGGTAGTACCTGTTAGGATCCCATGAGTTAAATAGATTTTTTTTAAATTTCTTCCAAACTATCGTTACGAATCTTTCAAAAACTTGCCGGCATTAAATAACCCACCGAGGTTGATATACCGTAAAACAAAACAAAGCAGGCAAACAAAATAACGATTTTATATAGTCAGTGTCACTACTTGATAGATTGACTGTATTTAGTTTCATAATAACAATGTTTATATTGTCAGTGTCTCTACTTGATAGATTGACATATATATCTGTAATCAGCTTCATAACAATGGTTTTTATATAGTCAGTGTCTCTACTTGATAGACTGGCGTATATATCTGTATTTAGCTTCATAATAACGATTTGTATATAGTCAGTGTCACTACTTGATAGACTGGCGTATATATCCGTAATCAGCTTCATAATAACGATTTTTACATAGTCAGTGTCACTACTCGATAGACTGGCGTATTTAGCTTCATAATAACGATTTTT
Organism: Doryteuthis pealeii; assembly: GCA_023376005.1. Taxonomy (NCBI): domain Eukaryota; kingdom Metazoa; phylum Mollusca; class Cephalopoda; order Myopsida; family Loliginidae; genus Doryteuthis; species Doryteuthis pealeii. The sequence continues at coordinate 17,765,988 of CM042173.1, forward strand.
ATATAGTCAGTTCACTACTTGATAGACTGGCGTATATCCGTAATCAGCCTCATAATAACGATTTTTATATAGTCAGTGTCACTACTCGATAGACTGGCGTATTTAGCTTCATAATAACGATTTTTTATAGTTGTATCACTACTGATGGACTGGCGTATATATCAGTCTGTCTATCGGATATGTCTCTCTTCTTTTGGCTTTTACTACAAGAATTGCTTGAACAAGATTTAATTAATCAATTGTAATCCATGACTTTTTATAAATCTTAACATGTACGTCTTGCATGGTTTTGTATTGTATCAATTTATATAATATTGAAAGCCTAATCAGCGCTATGAATTAATTACATCTTTGCATCGGTTAATTATCTGAAATATAATGACTGATTCGCAATTTCGATTCAGTTGTAAAACAAAGGCATTAATAAATCGGGCTTTCCACATCCGCCCCTCCCCTGTGAACCACCGGAGATGGAGGTTAAGCGAAAGAGCAGTGAAATGGTAGCAGAAAGGTCTAGTTTCGACCCAAAATCTCAAGAAGATTATCATTTCTCTACTAATGTCTTTAAATTTCTTGTCAACGTTTTCTGCATTAAATAACCCCAACAAGGGTTGACATGCCGTAAAATCCAACCAACTAAAAAGTTTGAAAATCACTAAACTAGAGAGCTTATCTCTTACTACCAATAATAATTCCCCCAACCCTATTGCCCTTATGGCAAGCACCAACCCCTTTTATCATATGGGTGCTAGAAGCGGTGGCTCAGGGTCTACATGTCCTGGGAATGACGTTAAACTCTATCTGATGGCGAGGTTCCAGTTTTGTAGGTATGGGGAATGTAGAAAACCTCTTCATCACCATTGCTTCCTGCTCCACTCTGAACCCGGAGTGGTAGTACCTGTTAGGTCCCATCTATAGTTAAATAGAAAAATGTATTAATACAAAATGTGTATCCATTAAGAATGAATTTATTTCAAAATTTTGTTGGCATTAAATAACCGACTGAGGTTGATATGCCGTAAAAAACAAACCAAAACCAAACCAAACCAAACCTACTACCAATAATAGGAGTTGTGTTAATTATTTTAATTAACCAAATATCCACCCGTACACCATTGTGTGTGATTTAAACCAAACTTTCCGAAATTATTACTGTTTTTTATCATGATTATTTAAATTTTTTCCCTACCATAATGCAGCCCTGTCGACAGGGGCTTTAGAATATATTGACTGCACCTCTGCAGAGGAGTAAGAGCCCCCCCCCTCCCGAGAATCGAACTCACTATCAATGGTCTGCTAATCTAGTTTGCTAACCATTAAACCACATGAGGTGCTCGAATATCTTGGGTATAGTCATTTACTAAGCTTAGCTTAGATGTGGCACAAGGCCAGAAGTATGGAGCGTCCAATGAGAATCGAACTCACTAGCAATGGCTTGCAAATTTATCTTGCTAACCATTACACTACGTGAGGTGCCCTAGGATATAAGAATGTAAGACTTTGGTGGTTGAGCAGTCATGACATGTAATACTCCACAAATATTTCTTACTACTGTACGTACATAATTCATAAGCTGCCTATGAATTATGTAACAGTTTGTTATGTCGTCTTGCATGTCTTGTCCTGTTGTTACATAATTCGGGTAGCCTACGAATTATATATGTATGTGTAGTTAAAATTCAAATAACGGAAAATGGAAAAAAAATGGTTTAAAAAGTTATTTACGGCAGTTTAAACTTCTCTGGCCTGAATGCAGATTGACTAAAGGAAGGCATGAGAACGGAAATTAGATTTAGTTAGTCAGGTGAGGAAAACAGACGTTAGGATTGTTTGCTCCCAAACATTATCCTTCTTTCTCTTTCATCAACTCTCCTCCATTGTCTCTTTCTTCAACTGTACTTCTCTCACTTTTTCTTCAAGTCTCCATCTCTCTCTCTCTCTTCAACGCTCCTCCTTTCTCTCTTTCTTCAACTCTCTCCATTCCTCTCATTCTTCAACTGTTTTCTCTCTCTCTCTCTCTCTCTCTCTCTCTCTCTCTCTCTCTCTCTCTCCTCTCTCTCTCTCTCTCTCATCCTTTAACTCTCCCCCTTTCTTTCTTCAACTCTTCTTTCCCTTCCTTTCACCCATTTTCTTTCTTTCTTTGTCTCTTTCACAACTTTTTGACAGTCACTCAGTCAGTGCTCAAACTTTAACTAACGTCACAGTACCACGTGATCTCACTGTAACCAATCAAATCATTTCCTCGTTAAGCTAATTCCTCCGATCGAATTATACTCCTCATTTTAATTTTAAAGGATTAACAGGAATTCTAATCCGACATAATCGTCCGGAAGTTCATTCAATATCCACGCGACGAAAACTTTCTCCGAATTTAAGTAAAGTTGTTGGGTGGCCTACAGTCGGTATCAGCCAAACAGCAAGGGAATCTATCCCCTTTTCACTAGCGCTAGATCAAGGAGATTGTTTTGGCGTCTGAGTTGGAGCGCCACACCTATTATCAGCTCCTCACTTTACCGCACAGATCTCTGAGTTGACAAGGGCCAGTATCGAACCCAGAACCTTGTGGTTCCTAGGCGGACACTACCGACTGAGCTAAACATCTTGCCGGAAAAAATCATTTCCCAGTTTTCGAGGAAATTTTTCACTTCAGAAGTTTTATCAAGTCACAAATCGAATCCAGAGGTAACGTAGGCATTTTCTTTTTTCTTAAATCAAAATTTTCTGCGCAAGCTCATTAGGGGTTGAAGAAAATTACAATATATCTCCATCGAAGAGGAGGCAAGCATAGCGTAACGATTATTGGGCGAATATTAATTACTGGACGAATATTAATTTATATGATATATGGTTAAATCGAATTTAACGGACCATCGTGTGTCACCCCGCCGAAAGAAAAAAATACAAAAAATCAGGGAATTAACCGAATTTAATGAAATTTTCAGTGTTGATATATTAATGAATAAAAGATATAACGCACCAGTTATTTTATTTTAACACTTTTACATTTTTTTCAGGTCAGTTAACTTTAAACCACATATATTTGATAATCTGTGTTACGCCTCAAAGATACGTGGTTTAAAGTTAACTGACCTGAAAATATGTTATAATATCTTATAATATGTTATATTATAAAATATAAGTTTTTAAATAAAATAATTGGTGCATTGTATCTTTTATTCATTAATATATCAACACTGAAAATTCATTAAATTCGGTTAATTCCCTGATTTTTGATAATTTTTTCTTTCAGCGGTGACATACGATGGTGGAATTTAGGTCCCTTAAGTTCGATTTAACCTGATATATATATATATATATATATATATATATATATATATATATATATATATATATATAATATAAGTTTTCGCGTATGCTTCTAAATTATTTAGTTAAGAATTAATGAAAAAATTTAAAAAATCTTTTCCAAAAACTTTCTCTCAAGGGAAAAAACGAAACTTTTTCAAAGAAATCTTTAATGGGAAATTTGTTTTAATTTTTACTGGACTCTTTTGAAGCATTAAATATGAAAATATTGGGGAAGATGATAAACGAATTGAAACAGACAAAATTGGCTACAATGAATAAGTCAAATCATTTCTCAACAGAACTTTACAAAGGTAAGATATCTATTAATAATGGAGATTCGCTTCCGGTTTTTGTATGTAACAAAAACAACGTCACTGCTTACGTCACTATACACTCAAAATTTGAGCATGCAACATTAGACAGTCCTCATTGTTTTTTAAAACAAGTTTTAATAGATACATCTCCAGTATCATATATTTATATATAGTTTGTTTTATTTTAATAGATATTCAAAGTTAATAGAACTTTGTTTCGATTTCAAATTGTTTTATTTATTTTTTACTCCTTTAATAAATTTGATGGTTTCATGATTTATGGTTCAAACTCTACGACATTTAATTTTTAACTTCCACCTCCTCAAGCAATATCTTTTTAAAAAATTATTTTACATCGCCTGAGGGTGTTTTTTTATTTTGCTAGTCTATTTAATTCTATTTGGTTTTGGTTTTTAAGTTTCTTATTATCTTCCCAATATCTTCATATATATTAATTTAATGCTTCAAAAGAGTCCAGTAAAAATAAAAGAATTTTCCATTAAAGATTTCTCTTAAAAAGTTTATTTTTTTTACCCTTGAGAGGAATTTTTTGAAAAAGATTTTTCATTTTTCCCTTAATTCTTAACTATATATTTATATGATATATATGATTTGTTATAGATTTAGATTCATATATGATTTATAGAATAATTTAAATTTATGATATAAATTTAGGACGAATATTAATTTTTTCTTAAATCAAACTTCCCTGCGCAAGCTCGTTAGGGACGAAGAAAATTACAATATATCTCTATCGAAGAGGAGGTAAGGTTAGTGTAACGATTATCGCCCTCGAGAATGAAATCGGTAACCCGAGTTCAAATCCTGTGCGATGCTGTGTGCGTTTCAATTCGGTTTATTATTATTTATTATTATTTATTAGTTATTTTATTTATTTATTTGAAATCTATCTATTTAATTCATCAGATTTATTTATTTTATTTATTTATTTATCTATATAAAACTGTTTACCTATATGTATTTTGTATTTAGCTTTCAAAATATAATGCATTGGGATATTTTACAGAGATCTAATGCATATTTCCCATCATAATTATTTGTAAATATAGTTGCAGTAAATGTGGTATTCTCCCTCCATCTATGGGTAAATAGTAGAGTAGACTCGGTTCCTTAACCTTGCTATAGCAATTGGTTTAGGAGAAGAAAAACCATGAATTCAAATCTCTTAAACCCTACTTAAAATTGACCTTGTGTCACATCCTGCTTGTTCGGAAGGGTTGGGTAAATACAAATTCTGATTATTTGTTCACACACAGTTATATGGTTTCAAGTATATGATAATAATTAGGAAACGTATGAATCCATCTGTTGTTCACAACACACTAGTTATGGGTAAATAGTAGGGCAGACTATGTTCTTTCTTCAATATTTTTCAACACATCTTGGGCGAAAAATCTTATTTCTCCGTTTTCATGAATTTTTCACTTAAGATTTTTTTATGAGATTACAAACCAAATCCTGAGGTAAGGAGGGACATTTTTTTTTTTTGAGGTTGTGTTCATACCAAAGTTGGAAAATAAAAAAAAGCTAGATAGGTAAGAAATCGATAGGTAAAACGATCGGTAAGAAACCTTTTCTACACATTTTCTAAACTCAATACATTCAAAACAACATCATCTTTCTTACTACATACATCCTTTTTCTCTTGACTAGATTCATTGTCCTGAAGGTTTCTTTATAAACCGAAATGTTCGAACATCGACACTACGACTAATAAATTACCATCCATTGTAACATCCCGTGTTTGTTCTACATTTTCTCCATATCTTATTATAATGGAGATTGTGTGCTTTTCTGTCTGTAACCGAAACTAAATCACTACTCCAAGTCACAATTCCCTTTGTTATTGACGTCACATTGACCATGCATTATTTTTATTTAAACCTCAATTATTGATAAAATTGTTTTATATATTAATACTGTTAACCATATCTACGTACTAATAGCATGCAATTATATCTTATGTACAACAAAATAGCGGTTTACAGTGTGAATGGGAAGGCTAATTTGCATATTGATATTAAAAATGTGATTTTAATAAATATGTGCTTAGTATTATTGATTTCTAACTGTTTGGTTTTATTATAATGAATATAAGCAAACATTTTTTCAATGAATCTTAAATGAAATCCGTTAACAAGAAAAAATAACTGTCATTTTATTCTTCACTTCCTCTTTTAACTAAATACTTAAATTAGAAAAAATAACAATGAAAGATGAGAGTGATGGAAGAGTAAGTTTCAGTTGTTCTATTTTTCGATTATACCCCCCACCTCTGTTTCAAATCTTTTTATCTGCATTCTTATTTAGTTTCATTAGCCTTTCTAATTTAATATAATATATTATTACATTAAAACTTAAATACTTGCACCCGGAGGGTGCATATATTTGCTAGTAGGTAAAAAAAAGTAACAGACTCTGGCAATACTGAAAATTACAACTGCACCTTTCATGCGTTCATTAATGCAAATTGGTCTATGATGTGATCGGTCAGTTTTTCCCCCAATTGCTTGTCTTTCTACACCCAGCAAATATCACAGAATTTGCCTTGACGCGTGGAGACTCTTAAATTCGAAAGTATTAGTTTTATCTTGCTGAATGATTTCTCGAAGATGGCGTTAGCCTTAACTGAATAGCAATGCGAATATTGGGGAAGACTGTTCTCAGTAGTGCCCAGGGTCGTGGTCAACGTAAGTACGATGGTGACGCCAGGGTACGTGGTGTGAAATTTAATAAATAACTTGTTTTTTTACGAAATCTAAATAACGAAACATGCAATTTATACATATATAAAGTGCAGTTGATATTTAGTAATAATTAAATTATTCGGACTATTGTCCTCGTCTTCACTAATATCTGTACAACGTTTCGGCCGATGTGCCCTCCGGCCTTCTTCAAGTATTTCTGGTTGGACTCGGGAACCTTCTCGGACCCGGGAACCTTCTTGTCGTAATCGGGAGGCATCATGGAACTTTGAACCTAACCCTTTATTCAGTCTACGGGGGTATCCTGTTCTCATTCCGCTAACCATAGCTGGGTACAGGTGTTAAGCTGTGTTAATCATTATTCTATGTTACTGCTGCCCCTGGCCAGGATTGAACCTGCAGTCTAGAGATTACTGTCTTAACCTAACTCCTTTATCCACTACGCTATGTGTTCAATTGAACAATCCAATCTATTTAAGCCATTGATGGGACCTTAACAGGTACTACCACTCCGGGTCTGGGTAGACCTGGGGGTAATGGCAATGAAGGGGCATTCTGACTCCCCAGAGCTCCAGAAATGGAACCTCACCACTAGATGCAGTTTAACGCCATACCCAGGGTAAGTTAAGACAATGCTTTAATTCGTGTTTTAATATGATGATTTGGTTTGGTTTATTTGTTTAACGGCATATCAACTCCTTATGGGTTATCTATTCCCAAATTTTGATTTATTTCTAAATGTTTAATTGTAATCATGCTTATATTTACTAGCAAGAATATCCGCCCTCCGCCGGGCGTAAGTATCTAAGTTTTAATATAATGTAATATATTAAATTAGAAAGACTAACGAAATTAAATAAGAACGCATATAAAAAGATTACACTTATTTTAATCATATTCTAATTGGTTTCTATATAAAATCATTCATGCGATTGATTTTAATACATTAGAGAATAAAACTATAATATTAGAGATCAATAACACCAAGTAAATATTCAGTAAACCCGGTTTTGTTAAAACCAGTATGCAAATTAACCACACCATATATTATGTAAACCTTTATTTCTTAGTGATATATAAGACACGTTGCAGGATTTTAAACACCCTAATAAGATTGACTGTTTTGAGGCAAATCTAACTCAGATTTTCATATAGGTATCGTTAATAAATAAGATTTATTCTATACATTAACGGTTTTGACTACAAATGAAATACTCATTGATAAACTTTGTTTTCCTGCGGGTATTGTGACGTAGGCAGTGACGTAGTTTCGGTTACAGACAGACACCGAATCTCCATTAAATAGAGATTTCCAGCGTTCCATTGCATTTTGCTTTTAAATTAATTCTTTTTTAATTGTATATATTTATTTAACAACCACTTCGCACGAGCTTCCTTTATTATTATCTGGGGTTTTTTTTTTTTTTTTTTTTTTTTTGGGGGGCTTTCTTTTTCTTTTTCTTTTTTTTAATTTTTAATTTTTTCATTCTTTCTTTTTATTTTCTTTCTTTATGTGTTTTTTTATCAAGCTATTTGTTGTTTGTTTTCTTCTTTTTTTCTGTATTTCTTTTTTCATTTTTTTTTCCGTTTTCTTCTTTCTTTCTTTCCTTTTTTCTTTTTATCTTTTTTTTCTGTTTTTAACTTTCTTTCTTTTATTATCTTTTTCTTTCTTTGGGTTTTATTTCTTTTTTTTTTTTTCTTTCTTTCTTTTTATTTTATTTTTTCTGTTTTAACTTTCTTCTTTTTTTAATTATCTTTTTTTCTTTTGGGTTTTCTTTCTTTTTCATTTTTTCTTTCTTTCTTTTATTTTTTTTTTCTGTTTTTAACTTTCTTTCTTTTTCATCTTTCTTTCTTTTGGGTTTATTTTTTTTTTCATTTTTTTCTTTTTTTTTTTTTTCTGTTTTAACTTTCTTTCTTTTTTTAATCATCTTTTCTTTCTTTTTATTTCTTTTCATTTTTTTTTTCTTTCTTTTTATTTTTATTTTTCTGTTTTTAACTTTCTTTTTTTTTAATCATCTTTTTCTTTCTTTTGGGTTTTATTTCTTTTTCATTTTTTTTCTTTCTTTCTTTTTTTTTTTTCTGTTTTTAACTTTTTTCTTTTTTCATCTTTTTCTTTCTTTTTTTATTTCTTTTCTTTTTTCTTTCTTTGGTTTTTATCTTCATTCTTTCATTCTTTTTTATCCTCTTCCTTTCTTTTATTTTTGTCTTTTTCTTTCTTTTGTTTTTATCTTTTTTTTTTTTTCTTTTTTATCTTTTTCTTTCTTTTTTTTTATTTTTCTTTTTTTCTTTTTTTTCTGCAATATCTGGAATTATGTCAGCTATTTATATTTTTGATGACAAAGCGTAAACGTTTCTCAAATTTTCCCGCTAAATTTCATCTGAACTTCGTCATTAGAGGATAATTTGATTCCCCCATGAAATGCACTGAGCAATTCACTTGTTGCTTTGCTTAAATGGCAGGAAAGCTCGGGGAATTATCACTTAGAAGTTGAATGTGACTTCGCGCTAAAAATGTTTATACTGCTACAAAACAATTCCACAAATAGATAAAATGATAGATAGATAGATAGATAGATAGATAGATAGATATGACAGATCAAGATAGATAGATAGATAGATAAACACACTTAGATAGATAGATAGATGAACAAACTTTAGATGCATAGATAGATAGATAAATAGATAGATAGATAGATAGTTAGAAAATTAACAAACTTTTACACACATATACACACACATACACACACACACACACACACACATATATATATATATATATATATATATATATATATATATGGGAGATTATGTGCTTAATTAAAGTCATACCTAATTATGTTAATTAATTAATTATAATTAAATTAATTATAATTAAATGAATTAGCCGTGCATATCGGTTTAAATGTAAAGCGTAAACAAATCGAGAATACATATATATATATATATATATATATATATATATATATATAAAGATAATCTACTGAGTCAGACGAACCTACTATTAGTTTCGCATAAAGCTCTTCAGGGCTAAAATCTGAGTCAGATTTTAGCCCTGAAGAGCTTTATGCGAAACTAATAGTAGGTTCGTCTAACTCAGTAGATTATCTTTATTACTTGGCTCTACTTAGGTATCGAGCACTTTTTACAGATTAGCTTCTCCTAGCGGTTATATGAATATATATATATCTTATATACATATATATACATATAAATTGTTTTTTCTTTTGGCCAAATACTGTACCAATAGATTATTTTTTTGTTGGTACGAATATCTTGGTCTTTTCTTTTTTTCAAAAATTTTTTTCTTCCTGGTTGATGTTTGGTAGTATATTTTTTACAATCAAACTCTCTGCTGGGTTTTTTCTCTCCGCAAGGATCTACCAACACGCTTGGTATATTATATATATATATATATATATATATATATATATATATATATATATATATATATATGGATTAAATAGGTCTGATTTGATTAATATTGAATTTCTTTTCCTTTCTTTTTACTTGTCTCCTTTTTTCTTTCTTTTCAGACATGCGTCCCTTTGTTTTTGCTTTCTTCCTGGAACTGGCAAGTTTTCATTGCACCCTCAGCAGAACGACAGAAGCCCCCCAAGTGTTGGCCACCTTCCATTCAACTCAAAGGCCGTTGACAGTCCTACCTGTCACTTTAGCAGTTAACACGCCGCAGCGCGCTTCCGATCCCGTTTCGAAAGCTTTTCCAGCCGCTTCAACAGACTCGGCACTCACTCGAGCCGGGAACGAACACGCGACCACCGGGACACCAGTCCCCGTGACAAAAAACGGCTGGAACGATTGGGGAATAAACGCTCTTTCAAATATCTCAACTGATCGAGTTTCATTCGCAGAAGACGAAAATTCTTTCGTTTGGGCAACAGATCCTTCGGAATATGCAAATAGGAGTGAAGCATTGGAATCTTCAAGTCTTGGAGATTCTCTCTTTGATTATATTACAATTCCAATGTTTGGCCTCGCTTGCATTCTGGGTAATACAATAAATATCTTTGTTTTGATTTCTAGTCCTCTTCGCCACATATCAAACACAAAGATTCTTATCTCTCTGGCAATCTCCGACTCTACGTTCATTTTTCTATTTCCTTTCAATAAGACTTTCGTCCGAAATCTCCTTGGCGTTGACATCCGGTCAATATCCACGGTCACGTGTCAGGTGTTCTTCTTCTTTTTCCGCACTTCCAAAATGTCGTCCGCCTGGTTCGTCACCCTGATCAGCATCGAGCGTTTCATAGCCATCTGGTTCCCGCTAAAAGCCAAAATAATAAACTCCAAGAAAACGATCCAGTGCGAGATATTCCTTGTGATATTCGTCCTGTCGACGGTCAACATCAGTTGGGCCATCGTCGGCACCGGCCTGAAAAACGGGATCTGCATGCCCCACGCGGCCGTCGAGGGCTATCCCAACATGAAAAAAGAATTCGTTATCTACGGGATTACGTTCGTCTTTCTGCTACCGACGATAATAATGATGGTGCTGTCCCCTCTGACAGTTGTTCGCCTCCTCTTGAATTACAGGAATCGTATTCGGTTGACCAACAGCGTCAAGGAATCGAACAGGAAGACCTCGACCAACGACACCATCCGGGCAACCATTATGCTTCTGTCAGTAACCTTGGCATTTGTTGTTCTCACTGGCCCGATTACTTTTGGCCATATCTACACCGTTTTTACCGATCAGAGCATCTTCGAATCAATGGATGGAGATATGGCTATTTTTCGAAATATCTCCCAAATTATGGAACTCATGAATTTTTCCATCAATTTCTTTCTTTATTTTGGATTTAGTAAATCGTATCGAGCTTACCTACTTTCTTGTAATCGTTGCGGACCAAAAAATGGTAAAACCGAAAGAAGTACCACAAGAACTGATATAACACAAACGGCATAAATCCAAGAATTTCTTATGCTGGAATTATACAGACAAGCATACGTTGCCAAAATTCCTCGGTTTGATATTGCTAGATAATATTTCAACACTATAATATACCATTAGAAAAATTATGAATCAGATATGAAATACATCCACGAAAAATTATGGATCAGATATTGTTATATCATCAAGGTGAAATGATACACAGAAAAAATTGTCCTTAATATATTTATTCAGCTCTAGTATCCGGTGCTAACGGATACATACAAAAATACAGAACAATAAGTTACAAAATAATTAACAAGACAAACTTATACGTAATAGAGGAGGATCAAATGCGTTATAGCCAAACGCAGTAAGATCAGTCCGAATATTATTCAGCTTATTAATCCACTGCTGAAGTCCTTAATCGTAGACTATTTAAGAATATGAGCCAGTCCATATAGTAGAGTGCTGAAGGAGTGCTAGCTACTCTATAACAGATATAAATTACATCCACAAAAATTATGAATCAGATATAAAATTCACCCACAAAAAATTATGAATCAGATATAAAATTCACCCACAAAAAATTATGGTTCGCATATAAAATTCACCCACGAAAAATTATGAATCAGATATAAAATTTACCCACGAAAAATTATGAATCAAATATGAAATTCACCCACAAAAATTATGAATCAAATTTAAAGTACATCCACAAAAAATTATGGTTCGCATATAAAATTCACCCTCGAAAATTATGAATCAGATATAAAATTCACCCACGAAAATTATGAATCAAATATAAAATTCACCTCGAAAATTATGAATCAGATATAAAATTCACCCACAAAAATTATGAATGAATATAAAATTCACCCACGAAAATTATGAATCAATATAAAATTCACCCTCGAAAATTATGAATCAGATATAAAATTCACCCACGAAAAATTATGAATCAGATATAAAATTCACCCACGAAAATTATGAATCAAATATAAAATTCACCCTCGAAAATTATGAATCAGATATAAAATACATCCACGAAAATTATGAATCCAATATAAAATTCACCCTCGAAAATTATGAATCAGATATAAAATTCACCCAAAAAATTATGAATCAGATATAAAATTCACCCATGAAAATTATGAATCAAATATAAAATTCACCCTCGAAAATTATGAATCAGATATAAAATACATCCACGAAATACATCTCCAAAAATTACACCAGTAAAAGAAACTTGAGTACCAACTTTTGTCTCACGTTCTGACAGTTTTTGGCATTAAATAACCCACAGGGTTATTATACCATTAAACAAACCAATCCGTACCAAACCAAATGAAACCAAATGAAGTTAATGAAAATTATTTATACCAATTGAAAGATATTAAGTGTATAATATGCTACTAGAAACAACTCGTATAAATTTATCGGTTTTATTATATAAATAATAATATACAATGTTTAGCTTTATATTATTGTTATTGTATTATTGCTATAGTTTCAATACTATAGAGTTTCGTATTAAATAATACCAAATGACATCCGTTTTTATCAACTTTTTATTCAAAACATTGACTGTAGTATACTTATATATATATATATATATATGTGTGTGTGTGTGTGTGTGTGTGTGTGTGTGTGTTTTGTTAGACTCTACTGACGATTCTTGTCGGACGAGTTTTTGTTCGATCCTCTCTAACTGAATTTTAACTGAAAATACAATTATACTGCACAAAGAAAAAAAGCAAACAAAAACTTCAAATAATTGAAGCCTTATATATCAAACAAAACAAAACCACCCTAAACAAGATAAAACCAGTCAACATGTCCTCAAATGCCTATAATTTCCCGTCAATCCTCCTTCCACCATTCCCTTTAAATTCTTACAAACTTGTGAGCCTCATACAAATCTCTACTATCTCTGTTCGTTTAAACGGAACTTGTCAACTCCGCCTACTACTAATTCCTACTGCTATTGTTCGTTTTAAAAGCGTGTCAACGAAAACATTCCACCAGTTTCACACCTGAAGATGGCACAGAGACATGCCGAAAGCGGTCGTGAAGAAACCTTTGGTGGATTGCTACACTAATTCAACCCTGACATTAAAAAGATAGCCAGCCGGGGTCGAACAAAAACTCGTCCGACAAGAATCGTCAGTAGAGTTTAACAAAACATGTTTAAAAGAAAAAATGCTGCCAATATATATATATATATATATTATAGATTTAATATCCCGTAACTAAAGTTTCATGCGTACTTGAAATCATCAGACGGTCTAAATGTTAAAATTTTTAAAATATACAAACCAGCGTTTTGTAAAAATCTTAACATTTAGACCGTCTGATGATTGCAAGTACGCATGAAACTTTAGTTACGGGATATTAAATCCAAATATATATATATATATATATATAATATATATATATATATATATAATGGATTTAATATCCCGTAACTAAAGTTTCGTGCTTACTTGCAATCATCAGACGGTTAACTCTTAACATCCTATACCACCACATTTCACCTGGCCAGAAATCATATTCATTTTCCTAATCCAACCCAAACGATAGCCTTTGTTTAAATGTAATATTAAACATATTTAGAAGTCTTTGATTTAAGGGAAATAAAGAGGTAACTTTAAATGAAAAGGCCATTTTTTAGCCATTTATTGATAAATCCTTATAGGAATGGGGCTCTGGACTTAGAAAATTCTCAACAGGATGTTAAGAGTTAAAATGTTAAGATTTAAAAAAACGTTATATAAACACTAAACAAGCCACCGTTTTTTTTAATCTTAACATTTAAACCGTCTGATGATTGCAAGTAAGCATGAAACTTTAGTTACGGGATATTAAATCCATAATATATAATATTTGATTATAAAACTGCTCTGCTATTTTAGCATTGAGCACCTTCAAATGCTAATACTTTTTCTCATCTCTCTCTCTCTCTCTCTCTCTCTCTCTCTCTCTCTCTCTCTCTCTCTCTCTCTCTCTCTCTCTCTCTCTCTCTCTCAATATATATATATATGAAAGACAAAGAGAGGGAGAGGAAGAGGAGACAGTTGCTGGTGGTGAATTGATTTTAATATGTTGGAGAATTTGTTGAAAAAGTTTCAATAATTATGCACGATCCCAATATTTCAGTTGGACCTTGTATATTGTATCAGCAATATACAAACAGTTTTCAGTTTGGTAATGAATTTGTATAGAATATTATAAGTTTTTCATTGCATTTATTCAAATTGCCTCCTCCAAAAAGGATGAAAGAATGGAAAGAAAGAAAGAGAAAAAGAAAGAAAGAAAGAATTGATAGAAGAAAGAAAGAAAGAAAGAAAGAAAGAAAGAAGGAAGAAAGAAAAAAAAAATTTATAGAAGAAAGAAAGAAAGAAAAAAAGAATTTATAGAAGAAAGAAAGAAAGAAAGTAAGAAAGAAAGAAAGAATTGCCTCCTTCAAATAAATGCATTTTTCTTTTAAGTTTGTATGTTAAGTTTGTGTGAACATCTATTATTTTTAAAAATTTATTCCTCAAATAAAACAAATAATATTTTTGTTTGAAATTTTCTTCTACGTTTTCTGAAATAAATAATTAAAATCTTCGCATTTACAATAACTTCATCAGACATTCTGAATTGTTATATTACTTAACAATGTCATTCGAATTTTTAGTTGTAAACATTTTAATTGAATATCACAAGACATTATTCTAACTAGCAAAAGTATGCGCCCCCCTCTAGGCGTAAGTATTTAATTTTTAATGTAATGAAGAATATTAAATTAGAAAGACTGATGAAATTTTAAAAAAAACAGAATACATTCTTGTCGTAATCGGGAGCCATCACGAAACTTTGAACGATGGCCCCGATTACGACAAGAAGGTTCTTGATTACGACAACAAATACCTGAAGAAGGCTGGAGGGACATTGACCGATACACCCTCCGGCTTTCTTCGGATATTTTTGTGGTACTCGGAACCATCTCGGACTCGGGAACCTTCTTCTCGTAATCGGGAACCTTCTTGTCGTAATCGGAGCCATCACGGAACTTTGAACCTAACCCTTTATTCAGTGTAACGAGATAATGGAAGGTCCTGACTTTTGTGAGCTAGAACTACTATGTTAGAAAATGAGGAAGAAGGAAATAAGTGAGAGAGTAAAAGTTTAAAAAATAGTGATGAGCAAAACAGGATGAACGATGGTTTGACCGTAGCGTGACCTCCCGAATGGAGAATTGAGTGCCAACCGGAAGTTTCGGGTGTTGACAGGAAGTCACGTGGTGACGTGGAACAACGAAGAAAGGTATCGGTCTCTTTTCGCTTTCGGACGCCTAGGGGAACGGACGGGTTTCTGGGCCCTAGTATGGGGTCACAGTAGTTTAGCAGATTCTCTCTCTCTTTCTCTCTGCCTTTCCTCCTCTCCGATACAGCCCACGGGACGAACCTACCCTGGAAATAAAGGCTAGCAGTTGTGACTACATATTTCTCGCGTTGTAATTTTTACCAACAAGACATTTTTAGTACCGTGAATATATCGCCACCGCCACCACCACCCCGTTATGTATATCGCTTTGGGTACTGTAACCAGATATACGACATCGTTTTAGTGCCCGGAAAAAAGGGACAACGTTACATTCAGTCCATGTGGGTATCCTGTTCTCATTCCGCTAACCATAGCTGGAGTAGAGGTGTTAAGTTGTGTTAATTATTATTCTATGTTACTGTTGCCCCTGACCAGGATTGAACCTGCAATCTAGATAACTGCCACTTAGAGGCCCGTCTAGCCTAAGTAAGGACCAAAGTGGAGTGTTGCATGTCATGGACTGCTCAACCACCTGGGCTCTATCCTTAAACATCACGAGTCGCCACCCACGGCCAACAGGTTTCCCCATTGGGGGGGTCTTACCCCTCTGCAGAGGTGCAGTCGGTGTAATCTAACACCCCAGCCGACAGGGCAGTTTAATTAGGTAATGCACTGAATAATCTACAGTTTATGCTTTGCGGCAGAAATGTTTTGTTTTCCTTTGTTTTCCTTTTCAGTTGTCTCACTGTAAGGTAATGGTCAAGCACGGTTTCCTAGGCAACCATTATCCGTGAGTTTTAGCCCAATCCTTATTGGGTGGAGGTGCGTGATGTAATGGTTACCGTCGTAGGAAATGGATACGGTGGGACGAGTTCAAATCCTGCACGCGGCTGTTTGCATTTCACATAGCGCCAATATCCTTGGGAAATGTACGAATCCAACTATTCTCAGTCCAGCTATGAGTAAATAGTAGGGCAGATTGCGCTCTCTAACATTGGTACGGTGACCGGTCTAAAAAGATGAAAACTCTGAATTCAAACCAAAAGGACTTTCTTCTTGTTAGTCAAAATTACTTTGAGAGCTCCTCCTCCTCCTCCCCTCCCCTCCCCCTCCTCCTTGGTTAGTCCCACAATGAAGAGCCTTCCTTAGAAGTTAACACAATTACCGCCTCATATGTCGGCTTTTAAGCTAATAATAAATACCATATACTACATAAATGGCAATTTCTGTCTCTATTAGCAGTTAGCGCCTACACCAGGGTGTCTCATGTTTTCAGCCTTTCAGTCAAATCTGGGTTACGCTCGTCTAACACAATTCATTACTTTTGTAGTGAGTCTTTTTTTATCACACATATGTACCTTGTACCTTACCAAGTCAAGAATACGCTGACTGCACCTCTGCAGAGTGGTAAAAAAAAATCTACGGGGTCACCTGTTGACCGTGGATGGCGATCCGTGATATTTAAGGACGGAATTTTGATGGCTGAGCAATCTATAATAATCTTGTAAAACATCGCCGAGATGCATCAAAGGAGGACAATTGGTGATGTTACACCAGTATCCTTACAGATTTCGGGTTTCGCAACATCATATGTTCTACCGGTAGACCTGACATATTATTAAGCCGCTTCTTTTCCAGATTCGTTCTGTGTATTTTACGAATAGATCATAAATACTTATATATTGGCCCAGGGATACGTAACAGTCACGCAGAGACTTGCTCGGTACTTGTATACGATAGGAGACTTGAAGGAAATACTTAACTAAAATCACCTCTGCAGAATGGTAAAAAAAAACTATGGGGCCACCTGTTGGCCGTGGATGGCGACCCGTGATATTTAAGGACGGAATCCTGATGGCTAAGCAATCTATAACATGTAATTAAAAAAGTAAAGTCGTCGGGGTGGCCTAATGTCAGTATGAGCCATACTGTGAGGGAGTCTATCTCCTTTTCACTAGCGCTAGACCAAGGAGATTGTTTTTTTTGCGTCTGAGGTGGAGCGCCACACCTACCATCAGCCCTTTACTTTACCGCACAGATCCCTGTGCTTCTCATACGCTGAGTTGGCGAGAGGCCAGTATCGAACTGGGAACCTTGTGGCTTCTAGCCGAACGCTCTACCGACCGAGCGAACCCGGCCCCATTAAAATGTGCCCTAAGCAAGGAAGATCCTTTGTTGTTGTTGTTTTGTTTTTTGTTGTTGTTGCTTTTATTGTATTGTTCTTGTTTATGGGGGGGGGGTCTTGGCTTTTCTTTTTCGCAGGATTAAAATTCCATTGTTTTTCTTCTAATTGCTGTCAAACGGTTATATATGCGATCGCTGAAAATGCAGAAACGGTGATAAACTTTAAAACGAATGTACCACTACCACACCAAGGTTAAAGAGCCCATTCTGCCCTACTGTATCTGGACGGAGAATAATTGGATTCGTACCTTTCTGAAGGGTATTAGCTCTATGTGAAATGTAAACAGCCACGTGTAGGATTTGAACTCTGCTCACCGTGTTCATTTCCTACGATGATAACCATGATGTCCACCCAATAAGGACTGGGCTCAAACTTTACAAAGTTTGAACACTACACGTATTAATTTCTACTTTGTTTCATAATATAAAAAAAGTCCTCATAAAGTTAGCATTTTCACAAAATCACTTAAACTTTTCTTAAATATTATATGCTGAAATTATTAAATTTCTCTAAAGTAATCGTGTGTACTTTTTAAGAAATGTATTAGAAAATAACTCTTAGTAAAGCATTAACGTTTTATCTATTGTTCATATTTGTCTTGGTAAATACAACCCCAGTCTCGACACTTTTTGAACACTGCAGGTATTTTGAAGAAAATTAACGTTTTATCTATTGTTCATTTCTGTCATGGTAAATACAACCCCAGTCTCGACACTTTTTGAACACAGCTCGTATTTTGAAGAAAATTAACGTTTTATCTATTGTTCATTTCTGTCATGGTAAATACAACCCCAGTCTCGACACTTTTTGAACACTGCAGGTATTTTGAAGAAAATTAACGTTTTATCTATTGTTCATTTCTGTCATGGTAAATACAACCCCAGTCTCGACATTTTTGAACACCGCTCGTATTTTGAAGAAAATTAACGTTTTATCTACTGTTCATTTTCCTCTTTGTAAATGCAGCCTCTGTCTCGATTCTTTTTGGACAAATCTCGTATTTTGAAGAAAATCATCGCTTCATCCATTGTTAATCTATGTCATGGTAAATACAGCTTTAGTCTCGAGACTTGTTTAACTTATCTTGTATATCAGCCTTACATCCAAGTCTCGAGCAAGTCCTACTTAATTAAAGATTTACAAAAGTCCAGCGTCTTTTTACAAATTGCCAATCTTTAAAGTACATGTCTAAGGTATCTTTATCGTCGCCTCTCTTATTGTCTTGCTGTTCGTAATAAATGATATCAGGTGTGTCTTTCTTAGTTTAATTAGTGTGAAGATTACCTGGCTTTTATATCGCATTAATTGACACATTCTAATTCATATATAACCGTGAGTGTCGAATGCACAACATCACAAGATCCAGAGAGACTGCTAACAGATACTTCATCTCCAAAGGGACAAATCGAATATCTTTTCGGTAAAGTACCATTTTCTGTTATTCTATAAGAATACTGTACACTGGTGGGCTAAGTAAAAAAAAATGAGACTGGGTCACATTTGAAGTTTTATTGAAAGTTAGAGGGTTAAAATAAGACTGTAGGCTAGGGTTAGACGTTGGCTGTTTTTAAGATTGCTAGTGTAACAGGACGTGCATGTTCTTAATCTTTAATTTTAGGCTGAGTAAATAAGTTGGGAAGAATTCCTAGACACGTCGGCATCACTCTACCAACTGAAACTTCTTTGTGTTCTTTTATGTTTTGTATCACCTATGCATTTTCAATTTAGAACCAGACATTGGTTAGAGCCAGACATTTGCTATTTTTGAAGATTGTTAGTGCAATAGGACATATTCATATTCTTAATCTTGAATTTCAAGCTGAGTAAATAAGTTAGGAAGACTTCCTAGACACGCCGGCATCACTCTAATGAGACTTACATCTGTTCTTTATGTGTTTTATATCACCTATGCATTTTTGTTGCCCAGGTTAGATCCAGATATTGGCTAGGACCAGACATTGGCTAGGTTAGTAATTGGCTAGAGGCAGATATTAGCTGGGCCACTCATCGGCTAGGGTCAGATATTGACTAGGCTATAAATTGGCTAGGACCAGACATTGTCTACCCACTGAGATTTCTATGTGTTCTTTTAAGGTATAGATAAAGAAAAACAATAGTATATATTGTGCTAACAAGCGCCTGTTTCGATTCAAATGAAATTATCTTTAAAATATAATAAAACAATTGTAAAAGGTGTTGTATCTTCTTCAGAGCACACACACACACACACACACACACACATATATATATATATATATATATATATATATATATATATATATATTCTAAAACAAGAACCTATATATATTATTATATATATATATATATATATATATATATATATATATATATATATGTTCTAAACAAGAAACTATATGCTAACTCTTTAAAGTAATTTCACTCAGTTCTGCCTTGGTTATTTGGAAAATAAACAAAAACAAAATTTTCTTTAAATTGCTAATATTTTGTCATGAAAGTTGATTTCCTGTATAAACATCATGTTGTATATGACATCAATATAATTCCATTGTCAAAAACAAAAAATCCAAATCAAATTGTTTTTATTCATTTCATTTAGTTTGATTCTGCCATGTAATATTAATATTCCTTCAAAGTTTGGTTTTAGATGGAACTTCTTTTTTATGTGCTTTTTTACATGTGTATTAAAAAGTCTATTAAATATTGAATTCTTACCAACATAGAACTATTTATTGGGTTTATTACCATTCTACCCACAACATATCAAACGTGATTATAGAACTATTGTGATTCTTGACTAGTAGACCGTGGTACCGAACCAAGGTTGCAACATCGGTAATTTGTTGTGTAGCGATTGTCTGCCCTTGTTGTGATTGATTTGGGGTCCAGAAGGGTTATTTTCCCTTGCCGCCAGGTTTTCGCCAGTAGAGGGCTAGAGTATTTAAGCAGTAGCCCTAATCGATTTTTTTTGTTTTGTTTTTGTCCCATTTTTTTCTTTTTCTTTTCCATTCAAATCTTCTATTAACAATAGTTATGAGGTGTGTTTAAAAATATCAAAATTGAAAGTTGTATTTATCAAGACAGAAATGAACAATGAATAAAATTCCAACACCACAGTAACCAAAATTAAAATTCCATAAATATATAAAAGGGTGAACTTATTTTTGAACTGTTACCATTTTGGGACTTTTTATTTGAGAGTTTTAACACTGTAGTGTTTTGTTATAAATAACATCTGATAATATTCGTTTTGATTGTATAATGTTCCACTATGAATAATAAAATCCTGGTATTTTAGAAGAAAATGAAGTTTTATCTAAAAAATGGTAGTGGTGATCTTAGACATGGGTGATAATATATATATATATATATATATATATATATATATATATATATATATATGCTAAATCGAACTTAACGGACCTAAATTCCACCATCATATGTCACCCCGCCGAAAGAAAAAAAAATACCAAAAATCAGGGAATTAACCGAATTTAATGAAATTTTCAGTGTTGATATATTAATGAATAAAAGATATGATGCACCAGTTATTTTATTTAAAAACTTTTTACATTTTTTCAGGTCAGTTAACTTTGAACCACGTATCTTTGTCCAAGATCTGACTGATTCTCTGATTTTTTTAGACGATGCTTGATAATTAGTATTATTTGGATTATTCGGACTATTGTCCTCATCTTCATCTTGTCCAATTGGAGCTGACTGATTCTCTGAATTTTTGAGATGAGGCTTGATAATTAATATTATTTGGATTATTCGGACTATTGTCCTCATCTTCATCAAACAAAAAACAACCCCAAAATCAGGGAATTAACAGAATTTAATGAAATTTTCAGTGTTGATATATTGATGAATAAAAGATATAATGAACCAGTTATTTTATTTGAAAAACTTTTACATTTTTTCGCGTCAGTTAACTTTGAACCACGTATCTTTGAGTATTTGAGATTCGTGGTTCAAAGTTAACTGACCTGAAAAAATGTAAAAGTTTAAATGATGAGACGGATCGGAAATTAACACTTAACGTATTATATTAATAAAATTCCAAATTAAGAAAAATCCTAGGAGGATACGATTTGGAAAAATAACATCATATTTTTTACGTTTCCTGTAGAATTTTCCCTATCACAAATTAAAACTATCAACAATTAACTATGTGCATATTTTTACTTTGTTTCCTCAAGAAATAAGTTCAAGGTGGACACTTGGGATAACAGATTCAAATCATGTAATACATCTATGATAAATATTTATTATTACTAGCAAATATATGCACCCTCCGTAGGGTGCAAGTATTTAAGTTTTAATGTAATAAAATATTGTATTAAATTAGAAAGGCTAATGAAACTAAATAAGAATACAGATAAAAAGATTTGAAACAGAGGGAGTATAATAAAAAATGGAACAACTGAAACTTACTCTTCCATTACTCTCGTCTTTCATTGTTTTTTTTTCTAATTTAAGTATTTAGTTATAAGAGGAAGTAAAGAATAAAATGACAGTTATTTTATCTTGTTAATGGATTTCATTTAAGATTTATTGAAGAGATTTTTGCTTATATTCATTAAAATAAAACCAAACAGTTAGAAATCAATAATACTAAGCACATATATATATATATATATATATATATATATATATATATATATATATATATATAAATACGTCGAGGAAATTAATCCGACAATATTAATATATATATATGAGGAAAGAGGATTGGAATGAATCCGACAGAATGTGGTAGAGATATGAGGAATACAAAAACAAAACTCAGGAATACATGAGGAATACAAAAACAAAAAATATATATATTATATATATATTGTATGATTAAATTCGATTTTTTAATATTAATATGCAAATTAGCCTTCCCGTTCACATTGTAAAGCGCTATTTTGTTGTATATATAAATATAATTGCATGTTGTTAGTATGTAGACATAGTTAACAGTATTAATAATGTAAGACAATTTTATTAATAATTGAGGTTTAGATAAAAATAAAATCATGGAGAATGTGATGTCAATATACTAAGAGAATTGTGACTTGAGTAGGAATATAGTTTCGGTTACAGACAGAAAAACACACAATCTCCATTATAATAAGATATATAATCAATTCTTAAAATTTCATGCCCTCTAAAAATTACGGTCAATTTAGTATTATTGATAAAGAAAAATAACTTATTACTTATTACTTTCTATAGATCAATTTTAAATTTAAAAGATCACAAACAAACACCTTCACTAGTTAACTATTTACATATATGTGTGTGTGTGTGTGTGTGTGTGTGTGTTGTGTCATACAAGTGTTTTATAGAAGGGGAGGTGGAACGGGAGAGGGGTGGATAGGGGAAGAGGTCAAGTGGGTGGGTAAAATACTTGTATGATACCCTGATAATTCATTAAAGCGACTGATGATGCCGAGCTCAAAGCTCTAGCGAAATATATCCTACATACGTTTGTCTGAGTTTTGTTTTTGTATTCCTCATATCTCTACCACATTCTGTCGGATTCATTCCAATCCTCTTTCCTCATATATATATATTAATATTGTCGGATTAATTTCCTCGCCGTATTTCCATATATATATATATATATATATATATATATATATATATATATATAATATATATAAGCAATTGGTAATTTGCTTGAAGCATTGTTAAGTATGTTATGATATATTAATATTTTGAAGGCCAGTACAATGCGTATGAAAAATAAAAACAAAAAGATGTTATTTTTGTCTTATCGATTTCGAAGCATGATCTTCATCATCAGAGTTTATTTTCAGAAATGACGTGCTTATGTTTTTATTTGTGTGGTTACAATTTCTCTTCTTATTTTATTTTCCTCTCCTTTTTTTCTCTCTTTCTTCTTCTCCTCCTTTATGAATGAAATGGGCGAATAACTGTAATTTCTTATTTCTCTCTTTGTGTAGAACAAATATTCCTAATATCGGCTGTCATCCGGTCAAATGTTGCAAGTATGTTGCAAGTGTTGCAAGTATGTTGCCAGTGTGTAGCCATGTCAAAATTCAAAAATAAAAAATGAATAAATAAATAAAAACCGTCAATAGAAAAATTTACATACTTAGCTTTTGTTTCGCTTTCCCTTTTCTTTTCTTTTTCTTTCTCCCTCTTTTTCTTTTTTTTGTGTTATTTCTTTTTTTTCCCCTTTGTTCTCTAATTAAAAATTTTTTTTTAGTAAATTAGTAATAAAAGATTATCTTAAATTATGTATTAGTATTGATAGAAAAAATAAATAATTTTTTTTTTTAAGAAAATATCTTTTATGAGTACTTTTTCTCTTTTTCTTTTAAACTTTAAATAGATTAAATGTTATATTAATTATATATTAAAATATCATATAATAATTACATATTAGGATTGGTGCAAAATTCAAAAAAATAAAACAAACCATTTTCCTTTTAAATTTCAAATAGATTAAATATTATAAATCAAATATTTAAATTACAAAAGGCATAGTGTTTTGCTTCAATTATATATCTTATTTAACTTTTTTTTCCTTCTTTTGCGGTTATTATTTATTCTTATTTTTTCCTTAAATATTTATTAATAGTTCTAGACTGACCGTAATCCTAAGAGGGTATTATGGTTTAAAGAAATGATGTCATGGTTTAAAGAAATAATGTCATGTAAAGGAGTTAATAAGTATGTCAATATTGTTAAATTAATCGTAATTAAATTCTTTTTATTATCTTTTTCTTATTTTTAATTATTCCTTCACTTAATATTAAATATATATAAATATATATTTAAAAAAAGTGAAGGAATAATTAAAAACACTTTTTGAGAGTGGGGTCTCTGATAGAAAGTTTTTCTCATCTATTATTAGACTACTTTGAAGTTAATATAATTATTCTATAAGTTATTAGAGTTATTAGAGAAGATAAAATCCGTCTCTTACCTTGTAATATCTGTTGAGAATGGGTTTGAATTTATATATATATATATATATATATATATATATATATATATATATATATATATATATAATCTTGTCTGGTTAATTTCAGGTGAATATTGCTACATTATAACTATCTTGAACTCAAAATAAAAATAAAAACGGTCAAATAGAAGAATTTATTTACTTTTCAGTTGTAAAATAAAATAAAATATATGAAATTAATTAGATAGATCAGTAAATAGATAAAAAGATTATCTTTAATATCAGAAAGATTGATGAATAATATTAGAAAGCTATATTTTATGAGTATTTTTGAATTTCAAATAGATTAAATATAATATGTATATATAAATAAATAAATAAACAAATATATATATATATATTGTGTCTGCTGAAGTCCCGGTTTCGATTTCTGTCGGAGGGAAATCGTTAGTATATACCGCTGATGAGACTTAATAAAGTCGAAACAGTCTGTACGGTATTCTACACACCGAGCCATCCTTTGCCGGGATTACACTTGTCAAGTTCATTTTCTATAAAAAAGTATCGAATTTTATGCGATACATGCGTTGTAAGTGCCTTCAAGTAAAAAATGTAAATATATATATATAATATATATATATATATATATATATATATATATATATATATATATATCGAAATTTACAAAGAATCCCCAACTTTTTGTTTTCTGTTGTGACTTTACTGATTACTTTAACCTTAGATTTAGCCGTCAGTGTTTCCCCCAAAAAATCGTTTAACACGTAAAACACAATATTTTTATAAATTCTGTTTTAAGGCTGTGAATTGACTGTTTCATTGTTCTCATATTGTTTATATAGTGAATCATAAATCGAATGTCGTTTTTAAAGTGGGTTCTTATTATTGAGGGGGAATGTTATAGCGTGTTCAATATATTGAATTTGATCGGAATATTGATAAAACAGATCGATATAACCAAATAAGATAAAAGATGAACGATCTTTACAAAGGTGAGAATATTTACCCAGTTTTGCATTGTCGGATAATCGAAATCATATTGCTTGGGAAGTGCGTGGTGTAATGGTTAAAATCATGGGTAATGGACACGTCGCCCCGAGTTCAAATCCTGGACGTGGTAATTGTATTTTCACTTAGCGCTAATACCCTTGGGAAAGGTATAAATCCTACTCTCCCTCCAGCTATGGGTAAATAGTAGGGCAGACTGGGCTCTTTAACCATGGTTAGGCAACCGGTCTAGGAGAAGGAAAACTCTGAATTCAAACCTGTTAAACTCCGCTTAAGAAATTGACTTTGTGTCGCATCCTGCTCGTGCGGAGGGGTTGGTAAATATATATATTGCTTGGGGCTCCTTTTAGAAGCAACAAAAATATTTAGCTGTAGACCCTTTGCGACCGGTCACATACACGCTCAAGGGGGATTACATTGAAGGGGGCGATAAAAACAAAGAACATCAGAAAAAAAAAGAAGTTTTTCACTGAACAGATGGACTCGCCACTTCTAATACATTTCTCTGTCCGGATTATAGTGGTTTGTCAAACACTTTGTAAATATAAAAGAAAACTCTTAATTCAGCTTAAAAATTGATTTTGTGTCGCATTCTGCTCATGTGGAAGAATTGAGCATACATATATATATATATATATATACATATATATATATTCTGACTGACAAAAAATCGGTCGAGTTTCGAGATCTCAGCCTGGGCCATCCCGCAAAATCTATCCACACTGAAGAGCTGTGATTCAGCGAAACAGTACTGCTTCAATATCTTCGTTGGAATAGTATTATGTCAGGAATTTATTCAAGAATCGAATTAGTAAAAGGCTCCCGATCGGTTGGTAGACCATGCCTACGATTTAAAGATATCTGCAGGAGAGCTATGAGGATATGCCATATTGACACAAACACGTGGGAGGTAGATGCAAAAAATAGAGCGGCCTGGCGCCTCAACGTTAAGTAATATATTAAAAACATATAGCAATCATAATAATGAGTATTATAGGAAAATAGTTAAGGGTCTACCATGGTTTCAATCCAAATGATTTCATCAGGACCCTACCCTATGCTTAACTAAGTCGTTGTAACTAAGGAATGACATCGACTTAGTTAAGTATAGGGTAGGGTACTGATGAAATCATTTGGATTGAAACCATGGTAGACCCTTAACTCATTTCCTCAACTACTATTAATAATTTTACTATATATATATATATATATATATATATATATATATATATATATATATATTATTTATATTTTGCTTGAAGGCAATTATAAATGCATGTATCGCATAAAATTCGATAATTATAGAAAATAATCTTGACAAGTGAATCCCGGCAAAGGATGGCTCGCTATGCAGAACACCGTACAGACTGTTTCGACTTTATTAAGTCTCTTCAGCGATGTATACTAACGACTCCCCTCCGACAGGAATCGAAACCGGGACTTCACAGGCATAGTCAGAGACCATATCCGTTCGACCGCCGGTACATAGCGAACAATCCCTGCGAAATTAACCTTGTCAATGATACTATTACACGCCCCTACCATAGTAGGTAAGTGGACGTTTATTTAGTAAACAAACCCGGCCGTAAGCTCTTCGGCGAAGTGAATAAGATTTGTCAAGATTATTTTCTATAATTATCGAATTTTATGCGATACATGCATTTATAATTGCCTTCAAGCAAAATATAAATAATAATTTATTCAACAATGCTTCTATAAAAACAAACATCCAAAAAATCTTATTCACTTCGCCGAAGAGCTTACGGCCGGGTTTGTTTACTAAATAAACGTCCACTTACCTACTATGGTAGGGGCGTGTAATAGTATCATTGACAAGGTTAATTTCGCAGGGATTGTTCGCTATGTACCGGCGGCCGAACGGATATGGTCTCTGACTATGCCTGTGAAGTCCCGGTTTCGATTCCTGTCGGAGGGGAGTCGTTAGTATACATCGCTGAAGAGACATGACGCTGAAAACATGACTCGGAAAAAAAGATGTCGGGCAGGAAATTCGCCTGACGCTAGCTCGCCAAAACAAAGCGGACTGTGCGACATAAGATCTAAATTACCAAAATATCTTCCGTAATTCACAATTTCAATATTACAAATAAAACAAACATGTAACTTTTTTTTTTATTATTCATTTTCATTTTACGTTGGGCATTTAAGCGACGCAAGACCAATTGAAATGTTTTATTTTTGAAATTGGGTGAAATAAAATAGGAAAAATAAGAAATCTGCGATTAAGTGACACCAGATAATTTGTATTCATATTTTTGCATTGTATCTTGAACTATTTGGAAGGTCTCATTTTTAACCAGAGGGTGTTGCAGGGTGATAACGAACGGAAGATCTAGGAACAACCACATCAATATATAGATATATAAGATAAGATATATACATATATACAAGGTGTGTCAAAAAACTATCGAGATTTTTTGTACTTTTGACACACCTTGTATTCTGAAAAAGAAATAATGTTCTATTTATTTATTTTCAGGATACAAGGTGTGTCAAAAATGTATCGAGATTTTTGTACTTTTTGACACACCTTGTATTCTGAAAAAGAAATAACGTTCTATTTATTTATTTTCAGGATACAAGGTGTGTCAAAAAAGTATCGAGATTTTTTGTACTTTTTGACACACCTTGTATTCTGAAAAAGAAATAATGTTCCATTTATTTATTTTCAGGATACAAGTGTGTCAAAAAAGTATCGAGATTTTTTGTACTTTTTGACACACCTTGTATTCTGAAAAAGAAATAATGTTCCATTTATTTATTTTCAGAATACCATGTGTGTCAAAAAAGTACCAAGGTTAAAGTTGTATTTACCAATGTAGAAATAAAGAATGAATCGAACATAATTTTTTTCAGAATGCAAGGTGTGTCAAAAAGTATAAAAAATATCGATACATTTTGACATACCTTGTATATATATATATATATATATATATATATATATATATATATATATATGTGTGTGTGTGTGTGTGTGTGTGTGTGTGTGTGTGTGTGTGTGTGTCACGCAAATCTTTTCCTTTTATCAAGTTTATATAATTTCTATTGTCACGATCAACGATAAAAAAATTGAGCGTATAGACTTTAAATTTACCGAAATCGGTGGGGGAGGTTGTGACGGTCAATTGGGACCAGGTATCTTATTATTAGCACGCTAGCACTGTGTCTCGGAACTGGCTGATTATGGCTCGGCACGACTGGAAGCTTACATTTGGGAAATCTATTTCTTCAAAATTCTTATTTCCAGTGTCTTTGAGGAGAACCATTTCTTGTGTATTTCATATTGTTAAATCTTATTCTTGACTTTTAAAAAGAATCATCAATATTTTAAAGGAACCACCGGAGGGGGGCAATCGAAGTTTCCACCGTTTTTATTAATAATAGATTATTGGATGCCGCGGGATTAAAACAGTAATCTTCCGATTAAGTCTGATACAGCCCCGTCATTTTTTTTTTTTGTTCAGTCGATGATGAACCGATTAAAAGTTTAGATATCTTCTTATATTTAAGTCTACTAATAACTAGTAGACGTACTTGTATACGAAGGGTAATAGCCAAACTGACAATAAAATACATTCTAAAAGATTTTACTATAGAAAAAAAATAGAAAAAGTTAATACAACAAAATGTATTGGAAATGATGATTTAACTGTAAAAATACATATGAAGTGATTTTTGTCCTGGGTATGACGTTAAACTGCATCTAATGGTGAGGTTCCTATTCCTTAGTTTTGGGGAGTGTGGAGTACCTCTTCATCACCATTCCTCCCCGGTTCACTCTGACCCGGAGTGGTAGTACCTGGTAGAGTCCCATCTATAGGTTAAATAGAAAAAAAAATGTTTTTACAAAATCTGTGAAAAATGTGAATTTTAAAAAGATTTACCTATATGATGGGATATTTCAAAGTTCACTATCTATTCACCTCAGAACTCATTCTATTCAAATAGTCCTGTTATTATTATTATTATTATTATTATTATTATTATTATTATTATTATCTGCGTCCTTCTGATCAATTATAATGAAACAAGTGACACGTGCAAGAGTCTAAGCTCATCCCTGCACTTCCATTACTAACTCTTACTATTTAACTCTTTGCCGACCAAATTTCCCCCGCGGCTGTACCAAATTTTCTTGGTATTTTTTGCCTGTATGATGAGATATTTCAAAGTTCACCTCAGAACTCATTTTATTCAAATAAAGTCCAATTATTATTGTAATTTGAGTCCTTTGATCAATTATAATGAACTAACCATCAGTTTTTGTACTTTACTTGGAAGAGCCGCTGTGAGCGTCTTAAAGTAAAATATAAGACCAAGAAAAGTGTTTTACCATGAGAGGGTAGGATTTTACAAACTCCTTGCAATTAGACTACTTTAACTTTTGCCTACCAAATTTCCCCCCACGGCTGTACCAAATTTTCTTGGTATTTTTTTAAACCTGTATGATGGGATATTTCAAAGTTCACGATCTATTCACCTCAGAGCTCATTCTATTCAAATAAAGTCCAATTATTCGTGATTTTCCGGCGTAAACAAGTGACACTAGTGAGAGACGCTGCCAACGACATACGGTGGGATCGCAGTGGCGGGAGAGCCGCAGTGAGCGGCTTAAGATAGGTAATACTTTAATAAATGTGACCTAAAACATTCGTCTAGAAAATGAATCTGTAAAAGACGGATCAAAGCTTAATAAACAAAAGTTCAATTCGCGGATCAAGTTCTCTTCTCTTGTCAATACGACGATCATACACAAAAGTAATTCAAAACGAACCAATCAAAAACGCCCATTGCAAAGAAGCGAGGATTAACTATATTCTATTATCATCGATACAATGACAACGGAACTCACTGTAAATAATGAAAGTATTAATTACTTTCAACAAATCAATTTTGACGTCAGGTAAGAGAAAGTCGATCCTGTCCTTTGTATAAATATTAAAATTCTATAGCCCATATGCTGTTGGCAGTGTAGATTAATTTTGCTATTGAGCTTTGTCTTAGCACAATGAATACTAATACCAGAAGAATAAGGGATAAGTTTATAGGTTTGATTTGAATTATTGTAACTAATGGCTCTTGTAGATTAGTTGGTAAAGCAGCTGATTTAATTAACCAGGTTAGAAGGATCAAGAAGAATAAGGGATAAGTTTATAGGTTTGATTTGAATTATTGTGAACTAATGGCTCTTGTAGATTAGTTGGTAAAGCAGCTGATTTAATTAACCAGGTTAGAAGGATCAAGAAGAATAAGGGATAAGTTTATAGGTTTGATTTGAATTATTGTGAACTAATGGCTCTTGTAGATTAGTTGGTAAAGCAGCTGATTTAATTAACCAGGTTAGAAGGATCAAGAAGAATAAGGGATAAGTTTATAGGTTTGATTTGAATTATTGTGAACTAATGGCTCTTGTAGATTAGTTAGTAAAGCAGTCGATTTAATTAACCAGGTTAGAAGGATCAAGAAGAATAAGGGATAAGTTTATAGGTTTGATTTGAATTATTGTGAACTAATGGCTCTTGTAGATTAGTTAGTAAAGCAGCTGATTTAATTAACCAGGTTAGAAGGATCAAGAAGAATAAGGGATAAGTTTATAGGTTTGATTTGAATTATTGTGAACTAATGGCTCTTGTAGATTAGTTGGTAAAGCAGCTGATTTAATTAACCAGGTTAGAAGGATCAACAAGAATAAGGGATAAGTTTATAGGTTTGATTTGAATTATTGTGAACTAATGGCTCTTGTAGATTAGTTGGTAAAGCAGCTGATTTAATTAACTAGGTTAGAAGGATCAAGAAGAATAAGGGATAAGTTTATAGGTTTGATTTGAATTATTGTGAACTAATGGCTCTTGTAGATTAGTTGGTAAAGCAGTCGATTTAATTAAGCAGGTTAGAAGGATCAAGAAGAATAAGGGATAAGTTTATAGGTTTGATTTGAATTATTGTGAACTAATGGCTCTTGTAGATTAGTTGGTAAAGCAGCTGATTTAATTAACCAGTTAGAAGGATCAAGAAGAATAAGGGATAAGTTTATAGGTTTGATTTGAATTATTGTGAACTAATGGCTCTTGTAGATTAGTTTGGTAAAGCAGCTGATTTAATTAACCAGGTTAGAAGGATCAACAAGAACAAGGGATAAGTTTATAGGTTTGAAATTGTGAACTAATGGCTCTTGTAGATTAGTTGGTAAAGCAGCTGATTTAATTAACCAGGTTAGAAGGATCAAGAAGAACAAGGGATAAGTTTATAGGTTTGATTTGAATTATTGTGAACTAATGGCTCTTGTAGATTAGTTGGTAAAGCAGCTGATTTAATTAACCAGGTTAGAAGGATCAACAAGAATAAGGGATAAGTTTATAGGTTTGATTTGAATTATTGTGAACTAATGGCTCTTGTAGATTAGTTGGTAAAGCAGCTGATTTAATTAACCAGGTTAGAAGATCAAGAAGAACAAGGGATAAGTTTATAGGTTTGATTTGAATTATTGTGAACTAATGGCTCTTGTAGATTAGTTGGTAAAGCAGCTGATTTAATTAACTAGGTTAGAAGGATCAACAAGAATAAGGGATAAGTTTATAGGTTTGATTTGAATTATTGTGAACTAATGGCTCTTGTAGATTAGTTGGTAAAGCAGCTGATTTAATTAACAGGTTAGAAGGATCAACAAGAATAAGGGATAAGTTTATAGGTTTGATTTGAATTATTGTGAACTAATGGCTCTTGTAGATTAGTTGGTAAAGCAGCTGATTTAATTAACTAGGTTAGAAGGATCAACAAGAATAAGGGATAAGTTTATAGGTTTGATTTGAATATTGTGAACTAATGGCTCTTGTAGATTAGTTGGTAAAGCAGCTGATTTAATTAACTAGGTTAGAAGGATCAACAAGAATAAGGATAAGTTTATAGGTTTGATTTGAATTATTGTGAACTAATGGCTCTTGTAGATTAGTTGGTAAAGCAGTCGATTTAATTAACTAGGTTTCTCCTCATGTTCTAGGTTTGTTAGTTTTGTTTTACGGCATATCAATCATGGTGGGTCATTTAATGCTGGCAAAGTTTTGAAAGATACGTAGCGATATTTTTTTTTAACTCAATTCTTTTTTCTTTTTTTTTTTAAACCAATTTTCTATTTAACCCATATATTTGCCCTGATGTAAATGGAGACGTAAGTTTAGCTCCTACCTACAGCTTATCCATTGTTATTGTCATCAATTAATACTGTTCTTTACTGCTATTGAATGACAACAGAAGTAAGATTTAATGAAAAGATGATAATAATAATTTCATTAGCATTATAAAATTATCCTGGGTAGGGATGTTAAAATGCATCTAATTGTCATGTTCCAATTCTGGAGCTCTGGGGAGTGTGGAGTACACCTTCATCGACATTACTCCAGATGCTCACCCCCAGCACCAAAAATAAGTCTAATCCTTGATATCTGACAGCTTCAATAAACATATCACCTTAGTAGTTTACAGTTATCTTTGGCTGTATCTGTAAACACAATAAGTGGAATCAAAATTTATACAATATTTTGATTTTCCCATTTTAACAAAACCATTTCTTGTAACTATCAAAAATAATCTTTACACTTTTCCTCTTTTGTTGAAAATTAGTTGACGCCAACAAAAAGAACTCGCCGCGTCACATGGAGCTTGTTCAACTGCTATGAAAAAAATAAAAACAAAAGACAGAAAGAAAAGAATTAACGTAGAGAAGAAAGAAAGAAAGAAAGAAATATAGCGATGAAAAAAAGACAGAGAAAAGAAAGAAAGTGTTGGGTCAGTAAAATGGTTATTCCTGTATATAGAGTGAATGAGGGAGAGGCTCTGTGATTGGATTTACCAATCACGTGATAGCCCAGAGTTTTGGCGCAATATCCAAAAAGTAGTCAGACAGAATACACCCGCGGTGCCACAAGGCAACGAATTCAGGGGCTCCAGGAAACCACCCTAATAACTCTTCTCCAACGCGCCGGTAAGTCCCTTAAACTCAACTTTATATACAGGAAGGACTTTATATTGTTGTTTGTGTTTTATGCCTAGCAAATAAATTGTTTGAATTAAAGGATATATTAATTCCTTTCTTGTTGTTGTTAGTCTTAGAATTGAATGTTATACTAACACAATAAAAGAAAGAAATATTTTACTCGACCTTTAAATAAACCCATTGGTCATTCCCCCCCCCCTTTACCAATTCCAAACTTGAATGAATATTCAAATGTGTCCCTTTATTCATTCTTCATTGATTCTTTAAACAATAAATCACTCTTGGAGATATTTAGCAGAACAAAGTATTCAGATTCAAAGTTCTTTAAAAAAAAGAAAAGAAAAACATGTGCATGCCAGCTTAATTAAACACTTAGCTCGGTTGGTAGAGCGCCTGCCTAGGAATCACAAGGTTCCGAGTTCGATACCGGTCCTCACCAACTCAGCGTATGAGTAGCACAGCGATCTGTACGGTAAAGTGAGGAGCTGATGGTGTGTGTAGCGCTCCACCTCAGATGCTAAAATAATCTCTTTGGTCTAGCGCTAGTGAAAAAGGGATAGACTCCCTCGCTGTCTACGTTGGGTAAGCAATTATTGTTACTGCTGTATATATATATAATATATATATATATATATATATATATATATATGCGTTAATGTATGAGTAGTGGCTTACCGGTGGGTACAAGTACGATCGTTGGAAGCGCACAGTATCCAGGCGTTAAGACTGAGAAAAAACAAATACAAAGTGCTCAATACAATGTAGAGCAAAATTTATTTATATATATATATATATATATATATATATATATATATATATATATATATATATATATTAGCTTTTGTGTGTAAGCAGATTTTTTTCATTTATACCAGTCTTATGAAATTAACAATTTAATCTTTTTTTACCTTTTATTTATTTCAGATATGGGATCACACGCCATATTCTGGGCGTGTTTTTGTCTTATACTAGAGACCCTTTATGGTAAGGACTTTCACCTACCTACTTCTTTTAATAAGGGTCCTCCAATTTCTAAGGGTCAACTTGGTATAACTATCTCCCCTCGTACTGTTGAGTCAGCGGCAAATCAAGACTTAAAATCCCACCCATCTGCTCACCGTCTTTCTGCTCCAAAGAGACATTTACCGGAAGTGACCAGTCGAGAGAAAAATAACTATATGGAGACCGATAATGGTTATGCCGATTTGGTTAAGCAAAAAGCAACAACGCTCCTTCCCAGAATCCTCAGCAACGTGGATGATCATCAAACAAACGATTACATTAAAAACAACAGGTTTAATCGTCGTCAGCTATTCTCAGTTAAAACCAATCAACTTATAAACAGTAACAATACACCGAACGTTGTTTCACAAATGAAGAGCTCTACAGATGATTTTTCAACTTTTTCTTACCAAAGCGACACGCTATTTTCTAGCTCTTTGATAAACTTTACCGGAAATGACTCCATTACTGAAGCAACAACTGCTACAAGCATTTCTAACATGACCGTTGCTAACAATGTTATTACAACTAATAAAACTACCAATCAAGCTATTAACGAACAGAATGATACTAACCATACTATTCTGAACGCTAATGTTGTTAAAAGGAAGGTTAGAACTAACTTTGATACTGTTCATATAACTAACAATAACATTGATAATAATACAAACGAATTTATCAATGAAACACGACAACAATAACGAGACAGCTAGTTTAACCGCTTTGAATTCAACGCCTGCATTTATGGTAGACTACGTTGCTTTTCCTGTTTTCGCGGTTACTTGTATAGTTGGAAACGCCATAAATATTTTTGTGATGCTGTCCAGTTCTTTGAGGAAAGCATCGTCTACTTATATTCTTGTGGCGTTAGCGGTCTCGGATTCGACTTTTATCATGATGTGGCCATTCAACAAAAACTTCTTTCGGCAGTTATTTCAAACTGACGTGCGTTCGCTGTCTGACGCCTCTTGTAAGATTTTCTTTTTCATCTTCAAGACAGTCAAGATGTCGTCGGCATGGTTTGTCACTCTCATCTCCATCGAACGATTCATCGCAATATGGTTTCCCTTAAAAGCCAAAATCATAAACACCAAGAAGATCATTCTGATCGAAATCGCAAGCGTTGTAATATTCCTGTCAATCGTCAACGGGGCGTGGGCCGTGTCGTCGAAAATTATAAACGGGGCGTGTGTCCCCCATGCTGATGTGGAGGGCTACCCAAACATGAAACGAAACTTTGTCATCTATGGGATTATTTTTGTGTTCATCTTACCAACAGCGATAATGGTAATACTCAGTCCCCTCACCGCTTTCCAACTCTGCCGTCAATATCGAAGTCGGGTTCAAATGACAAATAATGTAAGTGACCCTAATGCCAACAGTTCGGCATCAGATACCATCAGGGCCACTGTTATGTTATTGTCTGTAACTTTAGCTTTTGTACTGCTGATGACCCCCATAACGTTTAATCACATCTACATGGTTCTGATTGGTCAAGATATATTCGAGACATCCGACGCACGTTTATTGATCTATAGAAATGTTTCGCAGGTGCTCGAATTAAGCAATTTTACAGTCAATTTCTTTCTGTATGTTCTCATCAGCAAATCGTACCGGAATTATCTTTTGGGTTGTTGTCGAAAGAAAAAAAGGAAAAGATCCACAATTAAAACTCAAAGAACAACAATCAAAGAAAGCTAATTCAATCATTGGACCATATGACCTTTAGGCACCCCTTCCGAGATCTCGATTCGTGGGGACACTTTTCTCATTTAAACCGTCAAAATCCGGTTAATTGTGAACAGATGATTTAGAGTTTTTTTTTTAAATTATAAAACTAACCCCTAACCCTAACCCTAACCCTAACCCCTAACCCCTAACAAACAACCGTAAATGAGAAAGGTGTCCCCACGAATCGAGATCTCGAAAGGGGTGCCTAAAGGTCATATGGTCCCAATCATTATCTAAGAGTTTTTATAATTTGCTTGAAGTATTGTGTTTATATTGGTTTGGTGGTTAGTTTTGAAGGCTATCACAATGCAAGTGTAAAGAAAAATAAGATATTTTTATCATATGGGTGCTAGAAGGCGGTGGCTGAGGGTCTACATGTCCTGGGAATGACATTAAACTCTATCTGATGGTGAGGTTCCAGTTTTGGAGGTTTGGGGAATGTGGAGCACCCCTTCATCACCATTGCTCCCTGGTCCACTCTGACCCGGAGTGGTATCTTTCAGGGTCCCATCTATGGGTTAAATAGAAAAATGTATTTCTAAAAAAATTGTATTATCCATTTAAGAATTGATTTATTTCAAAACTTTATCGGCATTAAATGACCCACTGAGGTTGATATGCCGTAAAACAAAACAAACAATCAAAAATATGATAACTATGGTGTTGTTTGTTTACCTTTGATTTATTCTTGATATTTCGAGATAAAGATCTCTTCGTCAGAAGATTTCTTGAAGCTAAGCCTGGACCTGTTAGCTTGCTACTAGGATCTGTCCATTATTTATCTCGAAAATATTAAGAATAAATCAAAGGTAAACAAACAACATCATAGTTACCTCATTTTTTTTTTTTACATTTGCATTGTGATAGCCTTCAAAACCAACCACCAAACCAATCATTATCTATATATCGATCTATAGATCTACTGTATCACAAATATTGTGTTTTTTTTTTGTTGTGTTTTTCTTGTTTGTTTGTTGTTGTTTTTTCTCACAATTGTTAGTTTTATAATAAAATAATTAGTAACTCTATCGTGTGAATTAATTTTTTTTTATTGTAAGAACTGTAATGGGTACAAACGCAGAATAGCGCGCAAGAGGTAATATCATTAGAATCGCATTTTACGTATAAATAGCATTAGATTAGGGAAACTTCCAAAGCAGCCTAACCCTAACCCTAACACTAACCCTAACACTAATCCTAGCGTTTCAAAAGTTTCGGGTATTTCCGTGAAATGCAATGCCTTTCATACGTAATCTAATGATATTATCTCTTGCGCGCTATTCAGCATTAGTACCAATGCTTTTTATATGTAATCTAATGATATTATCTCTTGCGCGCTATTCAGCATTAGTACCAATGCTTTTATACGTAATCTAATGATATTATCTCTTGCGCGCGGTATAGTACCAATGCTTTTTATACGTAATCTAATGATATTATCTCTTGCTATTCTGTAATAGTACCAATGCTTTTTATACGTAATCTAATGCGCGCTATTCTAGTACCAATGCTTTTTATACGTAATCTAATGATATTATCTCTTGCGCGCTATTCTGTAATTATGATACCAATGCTTTTTATACGTAATCTAATGATATTATCTCTTGCGCGCTATTCTGTAATAGTACCAATGCTTTTTATACGTAATCTAATGATATTATCTCTTGCGCGCTATTCTGTATTAGTACCAATGCTTTTTATACGTAATCTAATGATATTATCTCTTGCGCGCTATTCAGCATAGTACCAATGCTTTTTATACGTAATCTAATGATATTATCTCTGCGCGCTATTCTATATTAGTACCAATGCTTTTTATACGTAATCTAATGATATTATCTCTTGCGCGCTATTCAGCATTAGTACCAATGCTTTTTATACGTATCTAATGATTATCTCTATATCTGCATTAGTACCAATGCTTTTTATACGTAATCTAATGATATTATCTCTTGCGCGCTATTCTGCATTAGTACCAATGCTTTTTATACGTAATCTAATGATATTATCTCTTGTGTGCTATTCAGCATTAGTACCATCATTAGAATCGCATTTTACATATAAATAGCATTAGATTACGGAAACTCCCGAAGTAGCCTAATCTTAACCATAATACTAACCCTAACACTAACCATAACACTAACACTAGCGTCACAAAGGTTTCGTGTATTTCTGTGAAATGTAATGCTTTTTAATCGTAAGCTAATGATATTATCTCTTGCGCGCTATTCCGCATTAGTACCATCATTAGAATCGTATTTTACGCATAAATAGCATTAGATTTTGGAAACTCACGAAATAGCCTAACCCTAACATTAAACCTAATCCTAACCCTAACACTAACACTAACTATAACCCTTACCCTAACCCTAATCCTAGCATCTCAAAGATTTCGGGTATTTCCGTGAAATGTAATGACATGTCATGCTATTTATACGTAATCTAATCTTATCTCTTGCGCGCTATTCTGCATTAGTACTCAGCAATGAAGACAAAAACTAATTCAATCACTATTTATCGATTTATCAATATATCTACAATATCCCCAATGTTGTTTTTGTTTTTGTTTTTGTTTTTTTGTTTTTTTTTTGCTTTTGTTTTGTTTTTTCTTATAACTGTTAATTTTATAATAAAAGTAGACAAAACGTGACCCGTTGGGTCACCCATTCAGTCACCCATTCAACTCTGGGTTGATAAAACTTTTTTTAAATAAATAAATAATACTTTAAAATCTTTTTGTAAGCTTTCTAAAAAAGGGAATGTCTGACCTAATTTAAGTTACCAGTTGCTGCTTGTGAAATTTAACATAGAAATACATTTCAAATTCTCCCCTCTCTCTCTCTCTCTCTCTCTCTCTCTCTCTCTCTCTCTCTCTCTCTCTCTCTCTCTCTCTCTCTCTCTCTCTCTTAGAGAAACAAACATTATATAACGAGGAGGTAGTCAAGAGATACATTTATTATTTATTTTTATCTTTATGTAATAGACCGGCTCTTCTGTCTGTGTGTCCCATTTAGCATCAAACTGTTACCACTATCACCCACCCACCCCGCTTCAATAGTTCTGGTTAGGATAAAAAATGTAATATTTGTATTCTCTGTGACAAGTACTTTACGATATATATATATATATATATATATATATATATATATATATATATATATATTCTTTTTTCGAACACTTCAAAATTCTCTGTATTTTCACCATTTTATCTTCAAATATCAAACATTTTACCCTGATGAAGGCCGTTTTTCTTTGTATACTTAAATATTTTATAATTTTCTATCATTATTAATTTATTTCATATTTAAAATAATTAATAGAATATAATGTGTACATGAACCAACTCCTGAGCGAAACACGTGTTGGTAATTCATTAAATTTATTTATCCATTCAACATTTTCTTTCCTTTATTTATTTATCCTTTCAATATATATATATATATATATATATATATATATATAATTTTTTTCTTTAATGCATACGGTATTAAACAAGACGACAGAAATCTCGTGTCTGACGAGTTTCTTTTCGATCCATACAAATTTTCGGGACAATTTCTTAATATGAGGGTGAAATCTGTTGATTAACACGCCAAAGCTTTCTTCCCGAGTACTTTCGGCTCTTCGAAATGCCATCTTTATGGGTAAGTCTAATTGAGTGTGTTCATGATTTTATTTAAATATTTCTTAAAAGATTATATCCTGAAGTATATATATAAAAAAAATTCTTTTTAATCTTTTTTTTAAATAAATTCAATACCAAAAAAAAAGTGAATTTAAAAATTAAAAGTTATTAAAAATAGTATAGCATGTTTTTGTTTTGTTTTTTGTTTTTTCGTAGTATTAAAAAAATATTTTTCTTTAAATTCATGCAAAAAAAATTATTTTATCTAAGTTAAATTGAGTTTTTTACTACCTTAAAAATGTCAAGGTCAATTAAACCATCTCACATAAAGAAGTACACACACACATTAATAATCTATATGTATCTATACATATATAAAGGGAAGTTGTGTGTATGTATGTATCTATGTATGTATGTATGTATGTATGTATGTACGTATGTATGTATGAAACCACGGAAATAAAACAACTAACGACAAAGTAAATACACATTAAATATCATCGGTTCTTGTTTTTTTTTTGTTTTTGTTTTTTGAAGATTTCATTTATATTCAAAGATATTCAAAGATCAAAATAAACATAGTAATAGCATTGAAATTCTACTTAAAAATGTCCAGCATTTGTAAATCTCAAAAGTAATATATATATATAT
Source organism: Doryteuthis pealeii (assembly GCA_023376005.1). Taxonomy (NCBI): domain Eukaryota; kingdom Metazoa; phylum Mollusca; class Cephalopoda; order Myopsida; family Loliginidae; genus Doryteuthis; species Doryteuthis pealeii. Next base: position 17,806,674 of record CM042173.1, read on the forward strand.
ATATATATATATATATATATATATATATATATTGAAAAGATAAATGAATAAAGGAAAGGAAATGTTGAATGGATAAAAGTGGTTTAATGAAATGCCTACACGTGTTTCGGCCGAGAGTTTGTCCTTGTACACATTGTATTCTATTTAGTACTATTTTAAATATAAAATAATAATAATAATAATAATAATAATAATAATAATAAAACTGTAAGTGTCACTAAGTATTTCTTTATTCTCCAGCCGTAAGCGTCTCAAAATTATTATTTTTTAATTCTTTTTTCGAACACTTCTAAATTCTCTGTATTTTGACCGTTTTAACTTCAAATATCAAACATCTTGTCCTGATGAAAGCCGTTTCTCTGTATATTTTTGAAAAAATTATTATTATTATTATTATTATTATTATTATTATTATTATTATTATTATTATCATCATCATCATCATCATCATCATTATTATTTTTTTTTTTTTTTTTTTAAATAGTAATAAATAGAATACACTTATCTCCCCTAACGTAAATTATCTCCCTACACCATAGGGCCCATTTATTTTACAATTCGATTTCTTTAGTATTGGCGGATTTATGTCCATATTCTATTCATTATTATGATTTATTTATTTAATAGAATCAGCTATCTGACGTTGCATGGGTAGAGGCGGTAATAAAAAGTTAGTCTCGCAGATCCATTGATTTTTTGGGATCTTACATAATTGATTTATGTTTTAATCAAGAATGCCACCAATGACTTTCACTTCTCTTATTATTCAAATCCTAATTTTTAAATATCTTTCCAGATAGAAATAATAAAATCTTCATTATTTTTGCACAAAAAAGCATGCTCTTGTGATAGCGACTCTGTATATATTTTTATTTTACATTGTCGTTAATTTTCGTAGTTTCTTCCGGAAATACATGCACACACATATATACATACATACATACACACAACTGCCCTTTATATATGTATAGTTAAACAGATAGATAATTTATTATTATGATTTATTTCCATATTTTACTCCCATGTATGTGTATGTATTACTAGGTATACCTAATTTGTCGAAAATTCCGTGTTTTTACAAAACAATTTTACCTACACCACCCCATCACCCATTTGAAAAACATTTACAAAAATCAGGAAATTATCTGATTTTAATGAAATTTTCAGTGTTGATTTAGTAATGAATGAATTTTATAATGCATCAGTTATTTTATTTAAAAACTTTTTGATTTATTTTTTTTATTTTTTCAGGTCACTTAACTCTCCTCCCCCCCTTGTTTTTGGGGCGCAAAATATCGGTGGGGTTTTATTTGATTGATACTTTTTTCTGCATAAATAAAAAGACAAAAGATCGTTTTTAAAATGAATAGGGGCCAAATTTTGGGGGGTTATCCTAGATGTTATAAGAAATACTATCTTAAACAATTCTAATTATCTCCCTTTGTCTATAGCGACAGAGCCTAATGACTTAGCCATAAACTGATGAGAAAACTCATGCGATTGGCTAAGGGCCTTTGCCGGCGACCAATCAGAGCACACGTTACGAGGCTCAGTTTGGACCGCCAATTTTGATAGTGAAAACTGCTATCCAGCCCTCTTGCCCGCTGGAATCTATCTCGGAAGGACGTAAATTTAAGCTCCAGGCGTTCACGGAACGAGAAGAACAGGAACAGCTAATGCAGGGCCGCTGTCCGCGTAAAAGGCAACTAACAACTAGGAATCGCTCTTTTCCCAGCACCAGAGGTCGAGATAAGACATGCTTTTGAAGCCTACCCGTCACTGACATCGAGAACGACCTGTTTGAAACCTGCCAAAGGGTGGAGCCGTAGATTTTCGTAAAAATCACACTTCTAAACAAGAGACAGATAAGTTTCGCAAAGACATTAATTTTGCAAATCATTACAATGTATGTGTATATGCTATGGTTGGGAGAGAAGTGATCCAACTATGCAGAGAAATATTTGAGAAATTCTTTAAAAATATATTGTCACCTATAATTAGTATCAAGGTAAATCTCCTGCATGCGCAAAAAACAAAGGGATTTTTTTTAATGTTGCTATCATTCACGATTATTTAAATTGATCTTGTTCAAAACCGTTAAAAAATCCAAGGGGCTTAACTCTCACAATAAATTGTATAATTACCTCCCTTAGTCAATCGCTTCTCATACAATCGTTCTAATTGATTGCTTGATTAATTTTTAATAATAATAATAATAATAATAATAATAATAATAATAATAATAATAATGATTTAGAAATTAGAGGAAGAAGCGAGACCATCCAAAATACAGCATTGTTAGGATTGGCTAGAATACTCAGAAGAGTCCTATCACTCAGCCTCCAGTGAACCACTAGCAACAGCAGGTGTGAAAAACAAAATAATAATAATAATAATAATAATAATAATAATAATAATAATAATAATAATAATAATAATATCTTTTTCAGCAAGTATATTAGGTCTGAGACCTATCAGCTGTTCCTAATATTTAAAACATTTATCTTATTTCCACTGAATATTTACATTCTTTCCACAGTTCATCCAACCTTGCCTTAAAAGAGTTCATAGATGGAATATTTACTTCTAATGATGGTAGTTTATTCCATGAATCTACTACCCTGTTACTAAAATAATTTTACCTTACATTTGTTTAGAAGATTTTTTTTTTTTTTGTGAGTTTTAATTTATGACCCCTGGTATTGATTTTTGAGCCATATTCAATAGATTAAAGTTTGTTGAATAAAATCCATTAGTATATTTATAAACTTCAATCATATCTCCTCTAGTTAGTCGATAAGCCAAACTTAAAAGTATCTTTTGCCTTTGAGTAATTCCATGTCAAATCATCCAGTCCATGTCACCCACTCCCTTCAATCTTTCTGAAATTATGTGGGGGTGTGGACTATGTTAAAGCTGGACAATCCCCAAAATTTGAGCTTCAAATATCATAATTTGACAGAGTCACGTCAATTATTATCTCAAAATTATTGGGGGAGTGGCGACTTTTTGTAACTTATTTTTGTCTGTAAAATGAGTTCTAGAGCTTCCCCACTCCTGAAAATTAGTTTATAATAGCATTTTAGCCCTAGGAAAATGCTATCAAAAAACTCTTAAAGTTAACCGATTTTAAGTTATTAATCATTTTTTCATAGCAAGATCAATATCACGATGTGGTATACATCTATGATAATTTTTTTTTTTCTATTATTATTTTACATATATTGAACATTATTTGTACAAAAAAGAAAGTTTGGTTTTTGCTCAGAACCGAAACTACAATACCAGTTTAATTTTGCACTTTTATGTTTTAAGTGTTTCCATTCAGCCATTTGAATAAGGTCTATATGGAGCAAAATAACTGTCAGAGTGCAATAGAAATTATCAGGATTATGTTAATGGTTGGATATATTTAAAATAATATACAAACAATATATTTCCCTTTTATCAATGAGCAAAAATCAAACTATCTTTTTGGTACAAATAATGTTCAATATATGTGAAATAAAAAAATTTTTTTAAATAATGAAATTTATTGTGTACAGTGCTCAGGTGCACCACAACTCATCAAAGTCTCATGTCAAGTACACAGAATAATGTATTAGTGTCAGGAACATGAACAGTTTACAGTAGTAATATCCATGTATGTGTGCACGTGTGTGCATATGTATGTGGAGAGTGGCATCAGGTATAGTGTCGGCGGACCACAGGAAGCATGGAGGCTTTGAAAGACTCAGTGCTTCGGCAGCCTACAACAGACGTGGGCAGTTTATTCCATGTCACCGCAATTCTGAGCGTGAAAAAATGTTTCTGAAAGTCACGTGAGCAGTGCTGTTTTCTGACTTTGTAGGCATGCCCAGGTCAGTTGCCAGACGCCGAAGTTTCAGCGAATCCATTCCCAGGGCTGCATAATAATAGAAAAAATTGTTGTCATAGATGCAGTGCCACATTGAGATATTGGTCTTACTAGGAAAAAATCAGAACTCATCAATAACTTAAAATTGGTTAACTTTAAGACTTTTTTTTATAGCATTTTTGGATTTCGTGGGCAAAAATGCTTTTATAAACCAATTTCAAGTAGTAGGGAAGCTCTAGAACTCATTTTACAGACAAAAATAGATTACAACATGCCGCCATTTTTCACGAACCCCACTAAATTTGGAGAGCTAAAAATCGTTATAACTCCGTCAATTTTTGGAATTGGAAGCTCAAATTTTGGGGATTGTCTAACTTTAACATAGTCCACACCTCCTCAAAATTTCAGAAAAATTGAAGGAGGTGGTTGACAATTTTACTTTTTTCTGTGTGATTTTACATGGAATTACCCTTACCTTTTGGTCTCTTTTTTCCCTTCCTTAATTCAATTTTCAGCAAAACGACCAATAGAAAGAAAAAAACACATATAATAAAAAAAAGTGATAAAAAAGTGCAAAAAAAAAAACAAACTAAAGATGAATAATTACTAGTTAAGATTATTATTATATAGTAAGTAGCAGAGCTACCCAGGATTGCCTGGGATTTAAAAACTTAAAAATAAATTTCTTATCTATATCTATCTATAGATTAATAAAAAATTATTGGACCTTATGATATTTAGGCACCCCTTTTGCAATCTCGATTTATAAGGACATATTTTTCATTTACACCGTCAAAATCCGGTTGTTTGTTAGAGGTTGGGGTTAGGGGTTAGTTTTATAATTAAAAAAAAAAACTCTAAAAATCGTCTGTTAAACAACTGGATTTTGACGGTGTAAATGGAAAAAATGTCCTTATGAATCGAGATCGCAAAAGGGGTGCCTAAAGGTCATATGGTCCAAATTATTTTAATTTATATTTGTTTTATCTTTTAAGAAAATAAATTAGCAACACACACCAAATAACCAAAAGCCTAATCCCATAAAACCCCATAGATTTGATCAAACACTTGGATTAGAGACCGTTACAAATATAAACAGATGTGCTACCTTTCTTGTTACATCGCAAACAATTACGATTTTCAATTGAGAGACATTGTTCCGAAAAGGGAGATAACGAGCCTCACCAACCTGGTATAACAGAGAAGAATGTCCAGCAATCCAAAAGTCCTTGGAATAACGGCAACCAAAGATTTCTGAGTGGTATTCCTTCAAGGGAGGTAAGCACGTAAAAGTACATTATTAGAATTACCTCCCTTGTACCAGCTGGAAAAAATACACCTTCATAACGCTCTTTTTCTTTTTTTTTCTTTTTCTTTTTTTTTTTTTAATTATCTTCTATTCAAATTCCAAGTCTCAAAAGGGACATCTAGTCTCCGGGGTGAGGCATAACGGGTAGAAAGTTAGATGTATCAGGATTTGTTTTTCACCAGTTATAATGCCTATCTGCAGTTTTTCTTTCTTTTCTTTTTTGGATTTTACGACATAATAATAATAATGAAATTTATTATGTACAGTGCTCAGGTGCACCACAACTCATCAAAGTCTCATGTCTAGTACATAGAATAATGTATTATGTCAGGAACATGAATAGCGTACAGTAATAATATACATGTATGTGTACAGTGCTCAGGTGCACCACAACTCATCAAAGTCTCATGTCTAGTACATAGAATAATGTATTAGTGTCAGGAACATGAATAGCATACAGTAATAATATACATGTATGTTTACAGTGCTCAGGTGCACCACAACTCATCAAAGTCTCATGTATAGTACATAGAATAATGTATTAGTGTCAGAAACATGAATAGCATACAGTAATAATATACATGTATGTTTACAGTGCTCAGGTGCACCACAACTCATCAAAGTCTCATGTCTAGTACATAGAATAATGTATTAGTGTCAGGAACATGAATAGTATACAGTAATAATATACATGTACATGTACAGTGCTCAGGTGCACCACAAATCATCAAAGTCTCATGTATAGTACATATAATAATGTATTAGTGTCAGAAACATGAACAGCGTACACTAATAATACACATGGATCTGTGCGCGTGCATGCATATGTGTGTGGAGGGGAGTATCAGGTATAGTGTTGGTGGATTACAGAAAGCATGGAGGCTTTGAAATATGCAGTGTTTCAGCAGCCTACAACAGATGCAGGCAGTTTACTCCATGCCTCAGCAACTCTGTGTGTGAAAAAATTTTTCTGAAAGTCATGTGAGCTATGCTATTTTCTGACTTTGTAGGCAAGTCAACCCTTGTTGGGTTATTTTATGCCAAAGATGTTTGGTTCTATTCATTTTTAATGGGTATTGAAAAATCTTTCTTTTTTAACTCATTTTTTTTAAACACATTTTTGTCAACTCATTTTCTTCTATTCAAGTCATAGATGGAATCTTAACAGATATTACAACTCTATGTCAGATTGGACCTGGGTAATTCCATGTCAAATCATCAAGGTCAAGTTACCCACTCCCTTCAATTTTTCTGAAATTGTGTACATGTGTGGACTATGTTAAAGTCAGACATCCCCCAAAATTTGAGTTTCCAATTCCAAAAGTTGGCTGAATTATGTTGACCACCTATCTAGCCTAAGTAAGGGTTAGGGGTTAGGCCTAGGGTTAGGGTTAGGGGTTAGTTTTATAATTTAAAAAAAAACTCTGAAAATTATCTGTTAACAATTTACCGGATTTTGATGGTGTGAATGGAAAAAAATATCCCCACGAATCGAGATCACAAAAGGGGTGCCTAAAGGTCATATGGTCCAACTGGTCTACTAATTTCAGAGGCTTGATATCCAGTGTGGATATGTCTCCATCTTGTTTTATCTGAATAAAGAAAGTAATAGAACAAAAACTAATGATTATATATACTAGCAGAAGTACCCGGCCCATGACAGAACTAAAATGACTTTAGGAACACCAAGGAGTGAGAGAGAAAGAGGAAGAGAAGAGGAAGAGTAAAATAAGAGAAAAATGATTTTGCAAATTCCTTATCAATTTTTTTTTAAATCGCTATATATCATTTTGAAAAATGTAATCCTAAACTTCTGAGTGTTTTGAAACTTAATTTTATTTTTCTAAAAACGTTTTATACATGTGACAAAAATCAAATTCACTTCTAAATTGCTTATTCTGTTAAAGAATAAGCAATTTAGAAGTGAATTTGATTTTTGTCATATGTACAAAAAGTTTTGAGAAAAATAAAATGATGTTTCAAAACATTCAGAAGTTTAGGATTACATTTTTCAAAATAATATATAGCGATTTAAAAATATATTCGTCTAAATTATTTTCTTTTTTATCCCTAAAAAGTGTAACAATAAAAAGAAGCTAAGAATTAAATGTGTCCTTATTTATTGGTGGAAAATTTTGTGTATTATTTCAAATTAAAATTCGGCTGAATTTGTGTTCAAATTCTCTTTTCCCTGTAGAATCTCAACTTGGTGATTAAATTGCTGATTGAATTGTTGAGTCATCATAGCCATGAACTGTCGTTGTTGTTTTGCAAACATTTCTTGTTGTTGGTTTAAAATTTTCGTCAAGGTTTCCTGTTAAATCGTCATTTTTTTTTCCACATGCATGCAAATCTTCATTGCCACAAAATTTGTTATATCCCAAGATGTAGGATATACAAAATTGGTAATAAAAACAGTGAAATATGTTAACATATAACAATATTTGTTTTATTTATTCTCACTGATAGGGAAATGCAGTGAATGGTTAGGATACAGTTCAGCTATATCTATCATATGTGTGATGCCCCGTCCTTGTCTGCCTGACTACGTAATTTTTCTCCCTCCTTGGTGGAGAGTATCCAGTTTGAATTGTTAGGGGGAGATAACTCTCCATAACACTATGAATAGTTTATTTCTTCCTTTTTTAAGTTTTTGAGTTACACTTAAAATTTTATATATTCTGTTCTAACAAATAAGACCTTATATGACTATCGCGCCTCCTACTCCACCGTATATATCTTATTGAAGCGTATATACAGCTTTTCGTCACACGTAGCTAAACTCCTTCTAGTATAGAACAACAAACACCGTGGGTAGGGTAATTTCTTTATTCTCTTCGCCAGAAAGGGTAAAAAACTGAAACATGAAAAAACAAGTTTATAGAAACAATGCAACAAATACAGGGGTACAACAGGTACAACGTATGAAGTAAACATGTACGGGAAATGCAAACAAGGCAAACAGAGAAAGCACCCCAACTTTGGGTGAATATAGCAGCAGATCCAACAACGAATGAGCCTACAACCAGAATTCTTCACCCAAAAAAACTCAACTAAAGATAAGTGTTCATGACTTGTGACTTTATATATATACTAGCAAAAATACCCGGTCCATGTAGCTGTATTAGTGCTACTCTATGGCTGCACCACTTGAACTCTAATGAAAAGCTTAGAGAAAAAGCTACACAAAGATGCTGTTTTGCTGTCTTGAACAATTCTTGGTAGCAGCACCCCACAAAAAAAACCCCAGTTGTATGGTCTCTTAACTTCTATCGCACAAACCATTCATATAAGATGAACAAGATAAGCTGGAAACTATTCAAGAATCAAGGATGAACTCATAAGTGTAGTGTTACGTACTGAGGTTTTCACGGTACCAAATCGATATAATGTTGTATACCCTTTCTTACTTCTTTACTTCTTACTTGCTTCTATATCTTGGACATCTATTCTTCTGGCCGGCTTTGGTTCTTCTATCATCTTGACTTGGTATATCTTCTAAGGTCTGGACTTTCTTGGGGACTTCGGGTTTGGTTTCTGTTAGGGATTTCTCCTTATCAGAAGACCTGTGTCATTGTTAGTTTTTAGTAAACACAAGACTTCGATTTTCTTTTAATGTTACTTTATTCGGTAAATCCCCAACCCAGACATAACATAGCGCGCGTATATAGAAGAAGAAGCAGTTAGAAGAATCAACACATAAAGTAAGAACATCTCCTCTCCAAGTAAGTCTCTAATCTGTCTCTCTCTCTCTATATATATATATCGTCCGAGAACTCTCACTATCTCAATTATATACTCGATGTTCGATGTTCAATGTCGGTATATAACACAAGTATTGCATACTGAGGTTTTCACGGTACCAAATCGATATAATGTTGTATACCCTTTCTTACTTCTTTACTTCTTTACTTGCTTCTATATCTTGGACATCTATTCTTCTGGCCGGCTTTGGTTCTTCTATCATCTTGACTTGGTATATCTTCTAAGGTCTTCTGTTGCTATGTTCCTGATGGCTGGTCGTCCTGGATTCATTTCTTAGTCTTGTTACCAAGACATTCTATATATAAAGATTGGACCATAAATAGGCAAGAGATTCCGAGCTGAATGGCTTAGACTGATTTTGTTCATTAAGATTAAATTAAACTCGCTTATAATAGAAAGCAGGCAGCGAACAATATGTCATTATCAGCAGTAGCTGGTATACAGAGAGTTATGCAAATTGGCTAATTTTGGTTTAATTAATTAATTAATTATATCCCTTAATCAGTAAAAAATCAATAACCAAATTTGGCTGATTTCTTAGTTAGAAGGGTATTAAGGTGTATGCAAGATTTCTGAGTGATGGAGTTATACATCGACAATTACATACCAAACTTTCTTTTATATATATAGATGTGTGTGACTTAAGACCGCTAAAAGCATTAAGTTTTAACAAACCCTTCACACTGCACAATAAACCCCTTTTAAACACAATACTTGTCTTGTATTTATTCCTTTCTTATGACAGAAATTCTGTTATGATTTTTTATTATTGAATTATATCATTTAATCAGCAAAAAATAATTTTGTATTTTTCCTTATTATAAACATATTAAAGTGTATGCGCCGTTTTAATGCTCAATTTTGTCTGAGTTACAAGTCGACATGTACATTCAAGAAAAGATACAACCGCTTTATATATATATAGAATCATCCCTAATGGGGTCTAACTGGCGAGGGAGGTATTATGTTGAAAGACCCGAAACCCCCAAATGAACCAGTTAATAATAACATAACTGACGACACTACCCAGCGCTGCTAGATATTCATATTTTTTATTATCATATTTCAATGGTGTAAATTTATGGATGATACTCTATATAATAAATTGGACTCCTCACTAAAAACTGTGACAACTTTCACTTACCTGAAGCTAAGACTGCCCTGTCAGCTAGGGCTGTAGAATACACTGACTGCACCTCTGCAAAGAGTAAGAACCCCCCCAATGGGGCCACCTATTGGCCATAGGTGGTGACCCGTGATGCTTAAGGACAGAATCCTGGTGACTGAACAGTTCAAGACATGCAACAAGCAACTTTGGCCCTTACTTAAGCTAGATGGGTAGTCAGTCAATCAATTGGTTTGTTATATAAAGCCTTAGCACCTATATGATTGTTCCAACCCTATTGCCCTTGTGGGATTGTGTTCCCTTTGGCTGGAAGAGTTATCTTCCCTCTTGTTTCACGTTTTCACCTCCTGCTATTTAAGCAGGCAAGCGCCAGATTCGAATCCTCTTCTTCTGCGACACCTCACACACATGGGTTAGATATTTATGTCTACACCCTTCTCGGGTGGTGGCTTCTGCCCCCAACACAACACTAGTAAGTGACTTTAACCTATGAACTCTCCATAACTATCCTTATCACTTGTATGTACATTTAGATAACCATTGTATACGTTTTTATTGTATCTTATCCCTTTTCTATGTACGTGTATATCTACTATGTAACTTTTCTCATGTATCTTGTATACGCATATTTCTTGTCTTAAATGCTTCTCCATGTGCTTGTATTAAAGTCCTTTGTATATGTAACACTTGTGTCGGAGTTGTTTTTTTCAACTTATTATAACTTTGAACCCAACACCCTTATGGTAAACCCCAACCCTTTTTATCATATATGTGCAGTGGACTGTTCATGTCTGAAGCCACCCTGGCACAACACCATGAAGCCAAGAGGTCCAGCAACAAAGCACTGGCACATCAACATCTTCAGGAACAGCCTTCACATGCGACATCTGCGGTCAAGAATGTTTTGCGAATGTTGGACTTTACAGTCACAGGAGGCGCTGTAACTTCAGGGGCACAAAAACTACATTATAGTCTTCCTAGACTGAAATGCCAATGAATGCAAGAAGGCGCTGGCTGAGGGTTTTAGTGTGTTTGGTATGATGTTAAATTGCATCTAGGGGACCTCTCCAACCAAATTGCAGTCTCCCAAATTGCTCTCCCTGGGTGTTTCTTCCGCTTACATGGTACTGATGCCACACATGCTGTCCATATTGAGTTCAGGATATTCTGGAGTATAATGATGACATCTCCAGACTCATAGAATTCACGCCAATTTGGGCGTTGCAGCTCGGCGCAGTAACAGTCCCAGTCAGCTTTATTCCAATCAAAGTGAGCATTTCGGGGTTGGTTTTTTGTTTTTGTTACTCCCCATGAGGGACAGATTGGCAACGATCATGGTGATAATTTGGGGGGGGGGTAAACAACTCAAGTAGGAGTGATGAATGTTCATACATATCTCGCAGAAAAGACTTCTTGCTGTGATTGGTTCAAGTCAGTGCAAGGAATTGCTGAGAAGTTTGAGCAAACGTAGATCATTACACCACCACGACTGGAGCAATCTTTACGAAATAGGTTGTAGCCGGTTACATTGAAGACCCCATCACCTAGTAGGGAATGAGCTCATGTTTCTGTGATTGTTATAAAATCAGGGTTGATGCTTTTGACGTATGACTCGAAAAGATTATCTTGTTGCATAGACTGCAAGCATTCAATGACGACAATTTATACCCTGATTTCAGCTCACGATTATGTGCTAGGGGTGTCAGGTTGTTCCGAGTTAGTTTCCCACAGATTTTGTTTCATTACTATCTATCATGTGTATACTGTCCTCGGACCAGCTGGTATCTCTACCTAAGTAAAGGCCAAAGTGGGATTAAACTAAGAAATTCAACCAAACTAAAAAAACTCAAATCTCTTTATAAGGTTTTGTTTTTGTTCTGTTTTTTTGGGGGTTTTTTCATTACATTTTTTTCCTTTTTTTTTCATTACATTTTTTTTCATAGTTCTAAATGATACCAAAGAAACAGTAAAATTCTTGCTGGCATAAACAATGAAATTTGGAAAATTTCCCCTCGAAAATCAATTTTCTGAAAAAAAAAACACATTAAAAAAAAATCCAAAGATTCCAACAGAAAAATGTATTTTTGATATTATTTGATGTTATCAAAGATTTGGCACAATTCCAAAATGAGTTTCAGTGCCAAATAGGATTTTTTGGTTTTTGGGTTTTTTTTCTTAAAATACTCAAATCAGTGGCCAAATATAAAATAGGTATTTTTATAGAATGCAATCAAGGGTTGTTACATCGATAATATTGTGGGAGGTCAGGAATATAGTTATTTAATAAGCTTAGCTTAAATGTGGCACAAGGCCAGAAGTAAGGGGTGCCCAACAAGAATTGAACTCACTAACAATGATCTGCCAATCTAGCTTACTAACCATTATACCACATGAGGTGCCCCAGGAATATAGATTCTTACTTACCTCTTTCTCTCTCTCCTCTCTCTCTATCTATCTATTATATATTATCTATATATATATATATATATATATATATGAAAAGGTGGAATGAAAACATCACACAATGCTGTTAAAGAGAAAACAATTTATAATATAATTTTCTCTTTAACAGCATTGTGTGATGTTTTCATTCCACCTTTTCATACTCATATTGTCGAATTCATTTCCTTTCTTTTAACTTATATATATATATATATATATATATATTAGTAAAAAATAAAAGATTTAGATTTTTAGCATTATAGCCTATTTCAGGGAGGCTAAAGAAATTGTCTAATACCTCCCATCCTCAGATGCATGGGATAAAGTTTAAAGATGTATCTATTTTTGTAAGAGGGTAATCCCAAAAGTAAGGTCTCCAAAATATTTAGAAATCACAGAAACATTTATTGTTTATTGTCAAAGACGTTTAAATTATTTTAAAGTTTAAACACGTATCTATTTTTCTACATAATTGCTATTTTGGCCAATGCATTTTTGTAGGCGCTGTAACAGTTTTTGTATATTTTGTATGCCCATCTTATACCAGCTCACCGCCACATCATTGAGGAAGCGTTGAACCTCGTTGTCGTTGCAAACTTCCTACATCACTTGTGGACGTTTTTGACATCCATGCACAACTCACCATTAACAATGGAAGATAGTAACTTGGCAGTAACATCAATCAGGATCTCCATCAGAAACAACAACCAAGGCATGATTGAGCATGGCAGTGAGGCACACACAGAGGTAGGCACAGGTACATGCACAACTAACACAACAGTGTTGCCAAATAGACACACAAACAGTTTCCCTGCATCTCCAGCACTTTGGAGACCTTCCTTTTGGGATTATCCTCGTACATGAATTTATATTTTGGACCATATGACCTTTAGGCACCCCTTTTGCAACCTCGATTCATATACAGACACACATACACACATATATATAGATGCACATAGACACATACACACACACATAAAATATAGGACCATATGACCTTTAGGCACCCCTTTTGCGATCTTGATTCATATGGACATTTTTTTCATTTACACCGTCAAAATCCGGTTGTTTGTTAGGGGTTAGGGTTAGTTTCATAATTTTTTTAAAAACTCTAAAAATCGTCTGTTAACAAACAACTGGATTTTGATGGTGTAAATGAAAAAAAATGTCCTTATGAATCAAGATTGCAAAAGGGGTGCCTAAAGGTCATATGGTCCTATATTTTATGTGTGTGTGTGTGTGTGTGGTCTATGTGCATCTATATATCTGTGTGTATGTGTGTCTGTATATGTGTGTGTATTGTGTAATAATCATTGTCTAATGGATAAAGTTTTAATACCACAAGAAAAAAAAAGTTCTTTTAAAGGACAGCCAATCCAAAATGTCAAACTGGTGCCAATCAACCCAGAAAACCATAAAGGAATTAGGACAAGAAATTCTTCCTCCTCTCATGGGTTGTTCACCAGAATTGATGCAATTAGATAATCATTTCCTTTTTTTTTCCTTTTTCACAGTCCAAATGCAACGTTACTTAACAACCAAAACTAAAACAAAACATTTGCCTCAGAATAGAGATGAAAAAACTCACAAAACTTTATTGGCTAGATATCTATACATATATAAAGGGCAGTTGTGTGTATATGTATGTCCGGAGGAAACTTTGAAAATAAAACAATTAACGACAAAGTAAATATATATACACATTAAATATCACCAGGGCTTGGTTTTCTATCTATCTATACATATATAAAGGGCAGTTGTGTGTATATGTATGTCTGGAGGAAACTTCGAAAATAAAACAATTAACGACAAAGTAATATATATACACATTAAAATATCACCAGGGCTTGGTTTTCTATCTATCTATACATATATAAAGGGCAGTTGTGTGTATATGTATGTCTGGAGGAAACTTCGAAAATAAAACGATTAACGACAAAGTAAATACATATACACATTAAATATCACCAGGGCTTGGTTTTCTATCTATCTATACATATATAAAGGCCAGTTGTGTGTATATGTATGTCTGGAGGAAACTTCGAAAATCCCACGAGGATTCAATTCATGATTCAGTAATAATGGATCTGCGGGACTAACTTTTTAAAAATAAAAACCTCTATCCAGGCGATGCTGGGTAGCTACTGCTAGTTATGTATACAGTGCTACCTATATATATATATATATATATATATATATACCAACCCCTTCACACAAGCAGGATTCGACTCATGCGCTGAGTTGGTGAGGGCCGGTATCAATGACAGAACCTTGTGGTTCCTAGTCGGATGTTCTACCGACTGAGCTAAACCGACACCAAAGTTTATAATATATATATATATATATATATATATATATATATAATATTATATGATAATAATATTAGTAGAGGAAAAAAGTTAAGGGTCTACCATGGTTTCAATCCAAATGATTTCATCAGGACCCTATCTTACGCTTAACTAAATCATTTGGATTGAAACCATGGTAGACCCTTAACTTTTTTCCTCTACTAATATTATTATGATTACTGCTCTATGTTTTTAATATATTGAGCACTTTTGGATTATTTACTGATGCCACTGCAACGGAAAAGTTAAAGCAGCAATTGGATATTATATATATATATATATATATATATATATATATATATATATATATATATATATATATATATATGATCAATAGTAATGGTATTTTGGATGATTTGGACTTATAACTTAAAGTTTCATGGTTATGCAATCCTCAGATGAGTCAAATGGTTGAGATCTTAAAAACCAGTAGTTTTTTAGTATTTATATAAACGTGAAGCATTTTCACGCGATGTGATGATATGATGCATTATATCATCACATCACGGGAAAACACTTCACGTTTATATAAACGCTAAAAAAAACTACTAATTTTTAAGATCTCAACCATTTGACTCATCTGAGGATTGCATAACCATGAAACTTTAAGTTATGAGTCCAAATCATCCATTATATCATTACTATTGATTATAAAACTGCTCTGTTTTATTAGCATTGAGCACCTTTTCATGCCAATACTTTTCTCATTTAGTCTCTATTCATACTATATATATTATATATATATATATATATATATATATATATATATATATATATAATAAAAAATAATATTTCCAGTTTAAATTCAAAATATTCTCTCTTTATATATAATAAAAAATAATATTTCCAGTTTAAATTCAAAATATTCTCTCTTTATATATAATAAAATAATATTTCCAGTTTAAATTCAAAATATTCTCTCAATAATATTTCCAGTTTAAATTCAAAATATCTCTCTTATATATAATAAAAATAATATTTCCAGTTTAAATTCAAAATATTCTCTCTTGAAGAATCCAATCCGGTTGAAAACATTCACATCTTAAAATGATCACAATTATCATTATGCTCTGATGAAGATTTTTTTGATGGAATCGAAATATTGCCAATATTAGCAATGCAAAAGTTGTAAAAATAAATTCTATTTAACAACATCTGTGTTTTTTCATATCATTTTATCTATACATATACCGTCGGATTCATTTCCTTACTCTTTACTAATATATATATATATATATATATATATATATATATATATATATATATATATATAATCCAAAAGTCCAGAGAAGAAATCTTCCTTAGGACACAAGAGTTTATTTAAAAAAAACCTGTCGCAGTTTGAGAGCTCAATGTGTGCTCTTAATGTTAGAGTCACGGAGCAAATATATAAGTAAAGAAATAACAAAAGACTTAGAGATTTTGCATTATTGACTATTTCGGGGAGCTTAGACAAATTGTCTAACTCTCCCGACTCATCAGATGCGAATGATAAAATCTTTATTACTTTAAAGACATTTGAAAAGAGATTTTTTTTTGTCCTGTATTACTCAGCTGTAGGGTGTAGGGTAATAAAAAAGATATTTGACCACTTGTCAGTAATTTGTTAGGAATTTCTGTTAAATCAATCTATTCCAGATTTCAACTAAAAGGACCAGCCCAGAGGTTGGGAGAGTTAGACACTTTGTCTAAGCTCCCTGAAATAGACTATAATGCTAAATCTCTAAATCTTTTGTTATTTCTTTACTTATATATATATATATATATATATATATATATATATATATATATATATTTTAACAATGGAAAGGAGTAACCTACTCGAGTTTCATCGAGTAGGTTACTCCTTTCCATTGTTAAAATAAATTTTTGCTCTACATTGTATTGAGCACTTTGTATTTGTTTTTTCTCAGTCTTAACCCCTGGATACTGTGCGCTTCCAACGATCATACTCATACCCACCGGTAAGCTACTACTCATACATTAACATATATATATATATATACTAGCAAATATATGCACCCTCTGGGTGCAAGTATTTAAGTTTTAATGCAATAAAATATTGTATTAAATTAGAAAGGCTAATGAAACTAAATAAGAATGCAGATAAAAAGTTTTGAAACAGAGGGGAGTATAATCGAAAAATAGAACAACTGAAACTTACTCTTTCATTCTTATTTTTTCTAATTTAAGTATTTAGTTAAAAGAGGAAGTAAAAAATAAAATTACAGTTATTTTTTCTTGTTAATGGATTTCATTTAAGATTCATTGAAGAGATGTTTGCTTATATTCATTAAAATAAAAACAAACAGTTAGAAATCAATAATACTAAGCCCATATTTATTAAAATCACATTTTAAATATCAATATGCAAATTAGCCTTCCTGTTCACACTGTAAACCGCTATTTTTTGTATATATAAATACAATTGCATGTTATTAATGTGTAGATATGGTCAACAGTATTAATAATGTTTAACAATTTTATTAATAATTGAGGTTTAAATAAAAAAAAATCATGAAGAATGTAGCGTAAATAACTAAGGGAATTGTGACTTGAGTAGTAATAGAGTTTCGGCTACAGACAGAAAAACACACAATCTCCATTATAATAAGATATATATATATATATATATATATGTGCCTTGGTGTCTGTTACAAATATATGTAGGTCAATAGTAGTGACTGCATTTGGTTGTTATTACAATCAAATTCTCACACACTAAAAAGGTTTTTTTTCTTGTTCTGTTTTTTTTTTTTTTTTTTTTTTTTAATTATTTAGGGAACTGGGTTACTCTTCCTGCAGAGTGAAGAATTTAGGTCAGCCATTTTCAGATTCTTAGGTTTCTAAAAAAAAAAATTCCCATTTCCAAAAGTAATTCTTCTCTGCCTAAAAAACTTAGGAAAGTGAATTTAAAACTCTTAACATCCTATTGAGTATTTTCTAAGTCCAGAGCCCCATTCCTATAAGGATTTTAAAAAATGGCCTTTTCATTTAAAGTTACATGAGATATTTCCCTTAAATCAAAGACTTCTAAATATGTTTAATATTACATTTAAACAAAGTCCAGAGCCCCATTCCTATAAGGATTTATCAAAAAATGGCCTTTTCATTTAAAGTTACATGAGATATTTCCCTTAAATCAAAGACTTCTAAATATGTTTAATATTACATTTAAACAAAGGCTATCGTTTGGGGTAGATTAGAAAAATGAATGTGACTTCTGGCCGGGTGGAATGAGGTGGTATAGGATGTTAAGAATTAAAATTGAAAAATGTTAGTACTTTCCCTTAAAGGCTTCAGAAACTATTAAATAATACAAAAATTTTTTATGAATAGTAAAATTTGTCCAAAGTCTTTCTAAAAATACTTAAAAAGTTAAAGAAAACCATCATCATCTTCAAGGCATGTCAGCAGCACAGATTCCTTTGATTCTCTCTTACCATCTGTCCCTTGGTAAGTCCTCTAGACAGCACCCAGTGTCTGCACAAAGCTGATGAATGTAAGGTTTTTGCTGGTTAACCAACATGGGTATGTCCATGTGTAGGAGTCCATAGGAGAATGTCACTTATGAGTTTATCCTTACTTCTCCAGCAGTGGCCAGCATGTCTTGCTCATCTTACTTGGATGGTTTGTGAGATGGGAGGTAAGTGGTCATACAGATGCTGTTTTGTAGGGGTGTCGTTTCCAGGATTTGTTCAAAAACAGCATGCAGCATCCTTGTGTAGTTCCCTTCTAGCTTCTTCACCAGTTTGTCCCTACTTCCCCCAGGAGTGCTTGACATTTCTTATTTGTCTTACTCTCTTACCATCCAGCCCTTGGTAAGTCCTCTAGACAGCACCCAGTGTCTGCACAAAGCTGATGAATGTAAGGTTTTTGCTGGTCAACCAACATGGGTGTGTCATACAGATGCTGTTTTGTAGGGGTGTTGTTTCCAGGATTTGTTCAAAAACAGCATGCAGCAAGTCTCATCTCAAAAATTCAACAAAAAACACCTGAGGAAGACCGGAGGGCACATCAGCTGAAATGTTGTGTATATAACAAAACTGATGAGGACAATAATCCGACTAATCCAAATAATACAAAATATCAACCTTCATCTAAAAAATTCAAACAGATAAATCTGAAAAAGGCCAAACGATACATCGGACAAAATGTTGTGTAGATAGCAATAAAGATGAGGACAATAGCCCGAATAATCCAAATAATACAAATTATCAAGCCTCATTTCAAAAATTCAACAAGAAACACCTGAAGAAGACCGGAGAGCACATCGGCTGAAATGTTGTGTATCTAACAATACTGATGAGGACAATAGTCCGAATAATACAAATAATAAAAATTATCAAGCCTCATCTCAAAAATTGATACAAACATTAGGGATTTTATCCCTAATTTCTGAGACAGACCAAAAGAAAGAAATAAGATTTTGCAAGAACATAGCAAGGTCATTGGTATCACCTACTCAGCAAAATAATTCTCTGCAAGAAATGAAATGAAGAAACAAAAAATCTCTGTCAATTTCTGCAGCCGGCAAAGAAATGTACAAACGTGTTTTGTGAAAGACTTGCACATCACAGTAGAGTGCACGTTGCAAACTACTTCCTACTCGATGCTCAGCATCATGAGAGTTTTGCTATTCTTGTCTGACAAGTAGGAGACGGTGAAGAATTCCTGTCTTCTCAAATTCCCCCCGAAACGCAGCAGAAGAGAGAGAAGAAGAGACAAGTGGAATCAGCTTCACAGATGAAATAATTACATTACACTCTTATACAATGCCAAAGGCCAGGGTTCAAACCCAGTTCAAAGTTAGATTTATCATCATCATCATCATCATCATGTCGTGCAGGCGGCACAGATATCCATGACAATCTCTCGCCAGCCTTCCCTATCATTCATTGCACCTGGGAGTTCTTTCTCACTGCAGCCAGCATCTTTACATAGCTGGTCAATGTAGGTCCTTGCTGGGCGTCCCACACTAGCATGTCCATGTGTTGGCTTCCACAGGAGAACATCGCTTATGAGTTCGTCCTTGCTTCTCCAGCAGTGTCCTGTATGTCTAGTCCGTCTCACTTGGATGATCTGTGAGATAGGGGGCAGGTGACCATACAGCTGCTCCCTAGTGGGGTGCTGTTTCCACGACTTGTTCAGTACTGCACGCAACATTCTTGTGCAGGTCCCATCTAGCTTACTCTCAAGGCGCCTCGTCAGGGTCCAGGTGGTGCAGCCATACAGCAGTACTGAAAAAAAATAGAAAAATAGATTTATAAATACTGATTTTCAGTCTCTTTCCCATTTGGAATATTAGAACAACACAATCTTTCAACTCTCGACATTTCGGAGATTTCGGCGGGGTGACATACGATGGTGGAATTTAGATCCGTTAAGTTCGTTTTAACCAAATATGCATTAAATAAGCTTATCCTAGTCTGACACAATGACAAAAAAAGTAGAAATGTGGGACCATATGACCTTCTTTCCATTTACACCGTCAACATCCGGTTAATTGTTTACAGACGATTTTAGAGGTTTTTTTTAAATTATAAAACTAACCCCTAACCCTAACCCCTAACCCTAACCCTAACCCAAACCCCTAACCCTAACCAGTAACAAACAACCGGATTTTTACATCTAGTGATGTTCGGAGTACATAATCTAGGCATATTATAAATATATATGGTGCTAATATAAAATAAGTAAAAGTAAATTCGACGGGGCAGCCTGAAGTCGGTAGTAAAAATCAGCCAATCAGCGAGGGAGTCTATCCCCTTTTCAATAGCGCTAGACCAAGGAGATTGTTATTGCGTCTGAGCTGGGGTGCCACACCTACCATCAGCTTCTAGGAGAAGGAAAACTCTGAATTCCAACTTCTCTTAAGAAATTGACCTTGTGTCACATCCTGCTCATGCGGAAGGATTGGTAACTATATATAATTAAAAAATCCATTTATTATTTTAAAAGTTTCAATTAGATCACCTTTCATTCTTCTTTCTATAAGTTTATCCTAATTTCTCTAATCTCTCCCTGTAACTGTAATCTTTTACTCTTTTTATTAATTGTGTCACTCTTCTTTGTATGCCCTCTACTAAAAGTATTTACGGTATTCGAAGGGGCTTTTATTTCCCCGTAGTTGTTGGCAAAATTGTCGGACAAAGAAGAACAAACACAAAAGTAAAATGCCAGACACTTGTATTACAAAATTTACAAGGTTTACAAAACAGTACAAGGATTTACAAAAAGGGTTTAACAACAGGGTTTAAACAAACAAAAGGGTTGTTTGCAAATTAAATGGAATTCGCGACCAGACTTATCTGTTCTAAGAAGAGTTCTTGGTGTCGTGGTGATAAAGGTGTTTTGTCGTTGATAGGAAAATGGCTCTAAGGAGCTTCTGGTCGTTTCTCGTTCTTCAGTCAGTATGCTATTATACAGCCAGAGACAGTATGCTGAATATAGCCTTAGAAGTAGCTGTTATGTGGCCCTGTTCAAGTAGATTATTCAGTTCTCAGTATGCTATTAAACAGCCGTTAGAGTTGCTGAAATAATGCCTTAGAAAGTTTGTTGAAGTTTTTTAGGGAACGGTGATACCGCGACTACCCTTAGTGCGTGCTCTGTGATAAGTGGCCCTGTTTTGGGATAAGTGATGAGAGCGTTTCTTTTGACGTCTCTCTCTAGTAACGGTTCCCTGATAAGTACGTCCGTCCCGGACGAGGACCCACAGACAAGTGTTAGAGTTTTGATTCTGGCGCCAATATCCCATTGCGATTTGTCCCCTAGTGGCAGGGGAAGAAATTCACATGGAATTTCCGACACTACTCAATATGACATTCCAATTTCCATGACTAGTCACTGGAGCCCAGGCCTGAAAATAATTTTCTATTTGCCTTGCCAATAAATTTCCAGTTGGAGGAGAAATATTAAAAAAATTCTCCCATAATTAGAAATTTCATTAATTATTTTTAAAGTTTTAATTCAATCACTTTTCATCTTTTCTAGTAAAAATAATTAATATTATTGTTAATCCTAATTTTTCTAATCTCTCCAGTAACTGTACGTAATAAGTAATTGAGAGTTACCTCCCTATTTTATTATTACCTCCTTTGTGGAACTCTTTGGTGTTTCTAAGAGTATATAAGCTCTCAGTAAACTGTAACATTATTCTAAGTTGAATAAAGCTTTCTTAAGCTTATCTGTGTGTTTGTTCATCATTACACTGTAATCTTTTTATTAGTTTTGTCACTCTTTGTATGCCCTCCAATTTCAATATGACACTCCAGTTTCCATGCTAGACACAGGACCCAGGCCTGAAAATAATATTCTATATGCCTTGCCTGTACATTTCTAGTTGGACGAGAAATATATTAAAAAAATGTCTATTATAATAGAAACTACAATTATTTAACAAGTTTGTTAGAGACCCGATTCTTCTTTCTAGTAGTTAATTTCTCTAATCTCTCCCTGTAACTGCAATCTTTTCTTTTTATTAGTTTTGGTCACTCTTTGCATACACTATACAATCTCAATATAACACCCAGTTTCCATGTCTAGACACTGAAGCCCAGGCCTGAAAATAATACTCTATATGCCTTGCCTGTACATTTCAAGTTGGATGAGAAATATATTAAAAAATACTATTTCTCTGAATGTTTGAGATGAGGCTTGAAGATTAGTAGTATCTGTGTTTTTCGGACTATTGTCCCCCATCTTCATTGTAATTTGTACAACGTTTCGGCCGATATACCCTCCGGCCTTCTTCAGGTATTTCTTGTCCAATTGGACACATGGCCGAGTGGATAAGGCAGTTAGGTTAAGACAGTTCTAGGTGACAGTTATCTCTGGAACCGGAGTTCAATCCTGAGTGAAAGCAGTTAGAAAATAATTAATTAACACAACTCCTACTCCAGCTATGGTTAGCGGAATGAGAACAGGATACCCCGTGAATAAATAAAGGGTTAGGTTCAAAGTTCCGTGATGGCTCCCGAATACGACAAGAAAGTTCCGAGTTCGAAAAGAAGGTTCCCGAGTCCGAGAAGGTTCCCGAGTCCAACAAGAAATACCTGAAGAAGGCCGGAGGGTATATCGGCCGAAACGTTGTACAAATGACAATGAAGATGGGGACAATAGTCCGAATAACGCTGATAATACTATTAAAAAAATGTCTATTATAATTAGAAACTACAATCATTTAGCAAGTTTGTTAGATTACCCGATTCGTCTTCTAGTAATTAATTTCTCTAATCTCCTCCCTGTAATTGCAATCTTCTCTTTTTATTAGTTTTGTCACTCTTTGCATACACTACAATCTCAATATGACACTCCAGTTTCCATCGCTTTCATAAAATTCATGTTTTCATAGCAGTATTCTTGAATTCTAAGCATTAGAGCCAATTCAGACTTATCAGTCTTAGCAGTTGAAGCAAACAATACACTGTATGTACGAAGATGTTTGAATTCTTATTCGGCTACAAGTTCCTGTTCTTTGTTCCATTCAACNCATATATAAAGCTTTAATTAGATTTTTTTCAAAACACCCAATATGAGTCTAAGTAAAAAAATCATACATAAGTGAATAGGTAGATATTCTAGGCAAAAACAAGACATTAGGTTTATAAGTTCCCAAAATTCACACTGGATTGTCCAATTGGACACATAGCCTCCATGCTTCCTGTAATCCGCCAACACTATACCTACCTGATGCCCCCCCTCCACACATATGCAAGCACGCGCGCACATACATGTACATTATTACTATACGCTATTCATGTTCCTGACACTAATACAATATTCTAAGTACTAGACATGAGACTTTGATGAGTTGTGGTGCACCTGAGCACTGTACACATACATGTATATTATTACTGTACGCTATTCATGTTCCTGACACTAATACATTATTCTAAGTACTAGACATGAGACTTTGATGAGTTGTAGTGCACCTGAGCACTGTACACATACATGTATATTATTACTGTACGCTATTCATGTTCCTGACACTAATACATTATTCTAAGTACTAGACATGAGACTTTGATGAGTTGTGGTGCACCTGAGCACTGTACACATACATGTATATTATTACTGTACGCTATTCATGTTCCTGACACTAATACATTATTCTAAGTACTAGACATGAGACTTTGATGAGTGTAGTGCCACCTGAGCACTGTACACATACATGTATATTATTACTGTACGCTATTCATGTTCCAGACACTAATACATATTCTAAGTACTAGACATGAGACTTGATGAGTTGTAGTGCACCTGAGCACTGTACACATACATGTATATTATTACTGTACGCTGTTCATGTTCCTGACACTAATACATTATTCTAAGTACTAGACATGAGACTTTGATGAGTTGTAGTGCACCTGAGCACTGTACACATACATGTATATTATTACTGTACGCTATTCATGTTCCTGACACTAATACATTATTCTAAGTACTAGACATGAGACTTTGATGAGTTGTAGTGCACCTGAGCACTGTACACATACATGTATATTATTACTGTACACTATTCATGTTCCTGACACTAATACATTATTCTAAGTACTAGACATGAGACTTTGATGAGTTGTAGTGCACCTGAGCACTGTACACATACATGTATATTATTACTGTATGCTATTCATGTTCCTGACACTAATACATTATTCTAAGTACTAGACATGAGACTTTGATGAGTTGTAGTGCACCTGAGCACTGTACACATACATGTATATTATTACTGTACGCTATTCATGTTCCTGACACTAATACATTATTCTAAGTACTAGACATGAGTCTTTGATGAGTTGTGGTGCACCTGAGCACTGTACACAATAAATTTCATATTAACTTAGATTGGTAGAAATAATTTACATTAACTTCATGTGTATTAACACTATAATTTATACTCAATTATATAGTTTCAAGTAACTATTTCTATTTAATAATAATCATTTGTTTGCACACAGTTATATGGTTTTAAGTAACTATTAATGATAAGTATCATTTATATTATTCGGACTATTGTCCTCATCTTCATTGTTATCTGTACAAAGTTTTGGGCGTTGCGCCCTCCAGTCTTAGGGGCCGGGTTAGCTCAGTCGGTAGAGCGTTTGGCTAGAAACCACAAGGTTCCTAGTTCGATACCGGTCCTCGCCAAATCAGCGTATGAGTAGCACAGGGATCTGTGCGGTAAAGTAAGGAGCTGATGGTAGGTGTGATGCTCCACCTCAGATGCCAAAACAATCTCCTTGGTCTAGCGCTATTGAAAAGAGATAGACTCCCTCACTGATTGGCTGAAACCGACTTAAGACCACCCCGACGACTTTTTTATTAATGATAAGTATCATTTATATTATTAGGACTATTGTCCTCATCTTCATTGTTATCTGTACAAAGTTTCGGGCGTTGTGCCCTCCGGTCTTCTTCAGGTATTTCTTGTTGGACTCGGGAACTTCTCGGACTCGGGAACCTTCTTTTTGAATTTGGGAACCTTCTTGTCAGAATCGGGAGCCATCACAGATCTTTCAACCCAACTCTTTATTCAGTCCACGGGGCGTATCCTGTTCTCATTCCGCTAACCTGGAATACAGGTATTAAGCTGTGTTAATTATTATTCTATGTTACTGCTGCCCCTGACCAGGATTGAACCTGCAGTCTAGAGATAACTGTCACTTAGAACTGTCTTAACCTAACTCCTTTATCCACTATGCTATGTGTCCAAGGTTCCCGAGTTCTGGCTGGAGGGTACATCGGCTGAAACGTTGTACAGATAACAATGAAGATGAGGACAATAGTTTGGTTTGGTTTGTTTTGTTTTACGGCATATCAACCTCAGTGGGTCATTTAATGCCGATAAAGTTTTGAAATAAATCAATTCTTAATGGATAATACAATTTTTTTATTAACACATTTTTCTATTTAACCCATAGGTGGGACCCTAACAGGTACTACCACTCCGGGTCAGAGTGGACCAGGGAGCAATGGTGATGAAGAGGTGCTCCACATTCCCCAAACCTCCAAAACTGGAACCTCACCATCAGATAGAGTTTAATGTCATTCCCAGGACATGTAGACCTTCAGCCACCGCCTTCTAGCACCCATATGATAAATAGGTGTTGGGGCTTGCCATAAGGGCAATAGGGTTGGGGAAATCATATAGGTGATAGGGCTTGACGTGACCAGCCGATTGATCGGAGGCGGCATCTAGCGTCTAGCCCAAGAAACGGCCAAAGTGGAGTATTGCAGGTCATTAACTGCTCATCCACCTGGGCTCTATCCTTAAGCATCACGGGGCGCCACCCACGGCCAACAGGTGGCCCCATTGCAGAGGTGCAGTCGGTGCATTCTAACGCCCCAGCCGACAGGGCGGGAGGACAATAGTCCAAATTATACAAATAATACTAGGACTTTAAGTGTTAGAATATTTTTTCTCATAGTCAAATTCTATGAACCTTTGGTTCCCTGCTCGTACATTTGCATAGATAGTAACTATTTAGTCCAAAGAACAATTTACAAACCAATTTTGATTTTGTATTATTTATTTTTTATCACAAAAAGAATTTATAAAAAATCTGAAGGAATTGTTCGAAGTAATTTAAATTCTACTTTGAACCATTATCAGGTTTTTTTGTGTTTTTTTAAAAGAAGTTATCATTGTTTGTATCTATTGTATTGTTTGTGTCCATACAACTAGACATCAAAGATTTGTACCCTCAATATAGTTCTTTTAAGACAATTAATCTCCACTTTATAGACCAAGCTTGTAAATGATACCTGATAAAAAAAATGCCTGTCTTTATTCTATTTGTGACATATGTTATGTGATTATTCTTTTATAGAATTAAACAAACCGTAACAAATCAAAGTTCATCATGAAATCAACTCATTTATTGTTTATCATAGAAAATCAGCAATAAAAAACCTTCATTATAACATTGTTAATTCAGTTATATTTTTGATGTTGCTAGTCAAGTTGTGATAATCATTAAAATGTCTCAACATGACTTATATAGACTTTCAGAATTGGAAAAAGTTTGTCTGTCCAGAGGCTTGATAATTTGGAGTACTAGTAAATATATGAACCTTCCTTCGGGTGCAAGTATTTAGGTTTTGATGTAATAAAATATCATATCAAATTAGAAACTATTTAGAAAATGATAAACTGAGGGGGTATAATCAAAAAATAGAACAGCTTTAAATCTAACTCTTCCATCATTTTCCCTCACTCCCGTCTTTCATTTTTCCTAATTTATCTATTTAGTTAGATTATGAAGTATTTAATAAAATTACAGTTCTTTCATCTTGTTTATAGATTTCTTTTAAGATTTATACCCGAGATTTTTGCTCAGATTCGTTAAGAGAAAACCAAACAAATAGAAATCAATAATACTAAGCATATATTTATTAAAATCAAATTCTTAATATCAATATGCAAATTAGCCTTCTCATTCACACTGTAAACTGCTATTTTGTTGAATTTATAAATATACTTGCATGTTATAAGTATGTAGAGTAATCCAACACTATCAATTAGGTATAACTATTTTATCACTAATTCAGTTTAAATAAAAAATAAATTATGGTGAACATGACGTCAATAACTAAGGGAATTTTGACTTGAGTAGTGATTTAGTTTCGGTTGCAGATAGACAAGCACACAATCTCCATTATAATAAGATTTGGATTATTGTCCTCATCTTTATTGTTATATACACAACGTTTCAGTCGATGTGCCCTCTAGCCTCCTTCAGGTGTTTCCTATTGAATTTTTGAAATGAGGCTTGATAATTTGGATTATTTGGACTATTGTCCTCATCTTTATTGTTATAAACACAACGTTTAAGGCTAGATTAAATATTTTTTAAATAAACAAACAAAAAAAAACACACAATATGAGCCAAGGTAAAAAAATCACCCATTAGTATAAAGGTAAATATTCTAGGTAAAATAGAACATTATGTTTCCTGTCGAATTTTTTGAGATGAGACTTGATAATTTGGATTATTTGGATTATTTGGACTATTGTCCTCATCTTTATTGTTATACACAACATTTCAGCTGATGTGCCCTCTAGCTTCCTTCAGGTGTTTCCTGTTGAATTTTTGAGATGAACTTGATAATTTGGATTATTTGGATTATTTGGACTATTGTCCTCATCTTTATTGTTATATACACAACGTTTCAGTCGATGTGCCCTCTAGCCTCCTTCAGGTGTTTCCTGTCGAATTTTTGAGATGAGGCTTGATAATTTGTATTATTTGGATTATTCGGACTATTGTCCTCATCTTTATTGTTATAAACACAATGTTTAATGAGAATAGAGTGTTTCCTGTTGAATTTATGAGATGAGACTTGATAATTTGGATTATTTGGATTATTTGGACTATTGTCCTCATCTTTATTGTTATATATTCAACATCAGTAAACATAATATCAACAAGTATGTAAGACAATAGAATTAAAAACAATAAAAAAATGTCCCTGGTCAAAAGGTAAAAAATAGAACAGAAATTACAAATATGTAGGCCCCAGTTTTGAAGGGAAAAGCAAAGATGTGCAAGGATGATGAGTTGGGGTCAAGTAATTTCCAGGGGATACTGGACCCAAACTGACCCGTTTGGCAGAAATTATAAGTACACAACTATGTGTCTGAGACAATAGAATTAAAAACAAAGAAAATGAAAAGATTCCCTGGTGTGAACACCAGGGAATTTTTTTTCATTTTCATTGTTTTTAATTCTATTGTCTCAAACACATACTTGTTCATATTATGTTTACTGATGAGATGGGTGGAGTCAAGTAATTTCCAGGGGATATTAGACCCCAACTGTCCCATTTGGGGAAATTGTAAGTACTCTGACTTCACACCAGGGTATTTTTTTCACTTTAATTGTTTTTAATTCAAGTGATATCCATGGGGGTACTAAACCCCCACTGACCCGTTAGGCGGAAATAACACTCACAATCTCATTATCAGCTCAAAGAAATTGTTTTACTGACATTATAAGGAGATATGATCTATATTTAACCTTTTACTAGGGTACTTCAACTCGTCAATTATTTTTATTTCAATTCAAAACTGATAACATTTATTGTTTCCATTAGACATAAACAGATTTAAATGTATGTTTATGTGATTGTAGAGCACTTTAATAAATACAGTAACCTAGCTTAGGCAATAATTAATAGGAATCCATCTTGCTGCAAGACATAAAATTCAATTCAAAACTGATAACATTTATTCTGTTTCCATTAGACATAAACAGATTTAAATGTATGTTTATGTGATTGTAGAGCACTTTAATAAATACAGTAACCTAGCTTAGGCAATAATTAATAGGAATCCATCTTGCTGCAAGACATAAAATTCAATTCAAAACTGATGACATCTATTCTGTTTCCATTAGACATATACAGATTTAAATGTATGTTTATGTGATTGTAGAGCAAGTAAAATTTAATAAACTAGGATAAAGTGCCCAACACAGTCGTGCTGGATTGCGCCGACATGAACAGCATGTTCTCCATTCTCTGTGAGAGGCACCTTCATTGGTTTGGACATGTCAAGAGAATGGAAAATGGACGCATCCCAAAAGATCTTTTGTATGGCTAAGTAAAAGGCTCCCAATTGGTTGGTAGACCATGCCTACGATTTAAAGATGTCTGCAGGAGAAACATGAGGATATGCCATATTAACACAAACACACGGGAGCTAAATGCAAAAAAATAGAGCGGCCTGGCGCTTTAATGTTAAGCAAGGCAGTGAGAGGGGTGAGGCAGAGAGGAGAGTAGCCTCGACAGCAAAGAGACCCAGAAAGTGAGAGAAAAGCCAGCAGCCCCAGAAAGCATCACAGTTTGTGTGCATTCAGTGCACCAAAGACTGTCACTCAAGAAATGGCCTGCAAGGTCACTTGCGCAGAAGCAGATAACTTTTCTTTTTTTTTTTTTGAACACTACGCCATTGTCCTTATATATATATATATATATATATATATATATTTTTAATTACCTTGACTGGTGCCAACAATATATATATATATACCTACCTCCCACATGTTTGTGTCAACATATATCTTTCAATTACCCTGACTATATATATATATATATATATATATATATATATATACTAGCAGTGGCTACCTGGTGTAGCCTGGGTAGATGAGATAAAGACATGGTTTAATAATCGTTTGCAGATATATTACTACTGAATAGCGTGTTCGATCCTCACAGGATGACCCATAAAAATCACCACGTAAAAAAGATCTTAATTTAAGAAATTTTAATTCAATGATTAACTATATTTTTTAAATAAAATATAAGTGACGCTATTTGCTAAACTTCAAATTAATATTTGAAAAAAAAAAAAGAATTAAATAAAGTAATCAAATTTATGTAAAACGATAAATAATCTTTAAAAAAAATAACATTATTAATTCAAAGCGTAGCCGATCAAATGTCAAATTATTATAGTAAAGTATACTATACTATAAATTTGATAACAATTTGAGTTTTCAGGTTTTTCAGTGAAATGCATTAGGTAATCTAATGGTATTATCTCTTGCGCACTATTCTGCATTAATATCATGATTTTATTTGTATTTCTAATATCAAAATAAATAAATTAACGCGATTATGAAAAATAAAAAAAGGCTTTGTTTACAATTGACGAACGATGGGAATTAATTAAAAAAAAAGTTGAGTTATCGTTAAATGTTTTCATTTGATTTGTTATTTAATTCACTGTAAAAAATAATTCAATGTATGAAAAGACATACTAATTACATATTTAGAAAGATTATTTTATACCAAATAAATATTTTTAAGATAGGAACAGAAATATGCGATAAATAAGATGTGATTTTATGTTAAAATTTAGTATTAAAAAATTATACTACGATTTCTAGGCTGACTGAAGCAAAATATTATTTTTTTAACTCACTGTAAAAAATAATTCAATGAATAAAAACTCAATCAAATTACATATTTAGAAAGATTATTTTATTCTCTTTCTAACCATATAGATATCTTAAAGAAGATTGAACTGTAAATAGTCGAGAAAAAAGAATTTGTTTTTCGTTAAAATTTAGTCTTAAAAAAAATCATACTTACCAGTTCTCCGAAGACAATTTTGTTTTTTTTAACTCGCTGTAAAAAATAATTCAATAGATAAATTACATATTTAGAAAGATTCTTTTCTTTTCTTTCGAACCATATAAATATTTTTAAGATTGGGATAAAAATAGGCAATAAATTCTGAACGGAATGGCTTAGACTTGGAAATTTATTGACTAAAATTGAACTTCACTGCTGGTATCACTGTAAATCACTGTAACAAAAAGTCAGGCAGGGGACAATAGTTTATTATCAGCAGGTGCTGATATATGGACAGTTCCGCAAATTGGGTGATTTTGGCTTAATTGATTAATTATATCCCTTAATTAGTAAAAATCAATAATTTAGCGTGTTTCTTAGTTAGAAGGATATCAATCTATATGCAAGATTTCAAATCTGAGTGACTCCTCTTTTCTGAGTTATAGGTCAACACATACATGCCAAAATCTTTCTTTTAATATAAAAGAAAGATTTTAAGTATCTGGCCACCATCCTTGGCCAGTTGTAAAGAACTTAAAGTAAATAAGTAAGTAAGTCCCGAGTTATAGAATCCTTTGGTAAGTGAATAAGTCCTGTGATATAGAATCCTTTGGTAAGTGAATAAGTCCTGTGATATAGAATCCTTGGTAAGTGTAAGATAAGTCCTGATATAGAATCCTTTGGTAAGTGAATAAGTCCTGTGATATAGAATCCTTTGGTAAGTATAAGGAATAAGTCCAATAAGTCCTGTGATATAGAATCCTTTGGTAAGTCAATAAGTCCTTTGGTCCGTCGTCCAAGAAGATCCAAGTAGTAATGAGCTAAGATTAGAATCAGCCAGTATAAATAATAATATCAGCAGCAGAGCACTGCCAGTGATTGGACAATAGGTTGGTCACATGTTTATCGGCGAGTCTATAAGTAGAAGTGACCATTTACCACACACCTTATATATCAAAACGCCAACATATATATATATATATATATACATATAGACTGACCTCCACACTCAAGACTAAAGAGTTCAGTCCACCCCCACAACCCATCATACACCCTAACAAGTATTAGAATTTATAGGTCTTGCAAGTCATTGTTAGTGAGTTTAGTCTTTCATGGGAAACCCATAAAGGTTTTTCTTAGTCCAGTTATACAATCTGAATAACAATTTATGGTGAGGTTACATCAGATGTCAATCGCTATTGTTTGTATTGACTTACCTTCCCACAACAAGGCCCCTTAATTGTCGTCAGACAGGGTTGACTATGACTCCCCAGTTTTTAAAAATTACATGCGTCGTCTCATTCCCATGATTGTATGAGTTTGAATAAATACACTATTACCTATTTATAAGAAAACTCCAACAAATATTTTATGTTGATTTAGTTAAGTCACACATCACATTCCCAAGATTGTAGGAGTTTGAATAAATATAGCATTACCTATGAAAAAGTACACACCTGTCCTGGGAATGATGTTAAACTGCATCTAATAGTGAAGTTCCAATTCTAGAGCTCTGAGGAGTGTGGAGTACCCCTTCATCACCATTACTCCTAGGTCCACTCTGACCTGGAGTGGTAGTACCTGTTAGGGTCCCATCTATGGCTTAAATAGAAGAAAATGAGTTAAACTGCATCCAATGGTGAAGTTCCAGTTCTAGAGGTCTGAGGAGTGTGGAGTACCCTTTCATCACCATTACTCCTAGGTCCACTCTGACCTAGAGTGGTAGTACCTGTTAGGGTCCCATCTATGGGTTAAATAGAAGAAAATGTTAAACTGCATCCAATGGTAAAGTTCCAATTCTAGAGCTCTGAGGAGTGTGGAGTACCCTTCATCACCATTACTCCCAGGTCCACTCTGACCTGGAGTGGTAGTACCTGTTAGGGTCCCATCTATGGGTTAAATAGAAGAAAATGAGTTAAACTGCATCCAATGGTGAAGTTCCAATTCTAGAGGTCTGAGGAGTGTGGAGTACCCTTCATCACCATTACTCCCAGGTCCACTCTGACCTGGAGTGGTAGTACCTGTTAGGGTCCCATCTATGGTTAAATAGAAGAAAATGAGTTAAACTGCATCCAATGGTGAAGTTCCAATTCTAGAGCTCTGAGGAGTGTGGAGTACCCCTTCATTACCATTACTCCTAGGTCCACTGACCTAGAGTGGTAGTACCTGTTAGGGTCCCATTTATGGGTTAATAGAAGAAAGTGAGACAAACTGCATCTAATGGTGAAGTTCCAATTCTGGAGCTCTGAGGAGTGTGGAGTACCCTTCATCACCATTACACCTAGGTCCACTCTGACCTAGAGTGGTAGTACCTGTTAGGGTCTTATCTATGGGTTAAATAAAAGAGAATGAGTTTAAAAAAATGTGTTTTTAAAAAAATTGAATTCAAGAAAATAATTTCAATCCCCATCAAGAATGAATTGGACAAAACATCTTTGGCACAAAAGTAAAGGAAGTTGGCAGGACAGCTTAATGTCGGTATCAGCCAGATAGCGAGGGAGTCTATCCCCTTTTTACTAGTGCTAGACCAAGGAGATTATTTTAGCATCTGAGGTAGAGTGCCACACCTACCATCAGCCCCTCACTTTACCGCACAGATCCCTGTGCTACTCATATGCTGAGTTGGAGAGGGCTGGTATCGAACCCAGAATCTTGTGATTCCTAAGTGGACACTTTACCGACTGACAACCCAATAAGTTTTGACATGCCATAAAATCCAAAAAAGAAAGAAAGGAAGAACAAATTTTTTAAGTTGATTAGTATTATTTGGATTATTCAGACTATTGACCTCATCTTCATTGTTATCTGTACAACGTTTCAGCCAATGTACCCTCCGGCCTTCCTCAGGTATTTCTTGTCGAACTTGGGAACTTTCTCGGATTCGGGAACCTTCTATTTGAACTCGGGTACCTTCTGTCATAATCGGGAGCCATCACGGAACTTTCAACCCAACCCTTTATTCAGTCCACAGGGGGTATCCTGTTCTCATTCTGCTAACCATAGCTGGGGTACTGGTGTTAAGCTTTGTTAATTATCATTCTATGTTATTGCTACCTCTGACCAGGATTGAACCTGCAATCTAGAGATAACTGTCACTTAGATCTGTCTTAACCTAACTCCTTTATCCACTAGGCCATGTGATACACTGAAAACACTGTTTCTTTGATCACTTTGGTTAAGCAACAATGTTGGAGTTGACGTCTTTCTCTAGTGATGGAATTAGTGCCACTTCTGCATTACTCTATGCTCTCTGTCCCTTTGTCCGGACTTTCGGGTGGCAGCAACACCCTTTCTATTTCAGGGTCTCATGGACCCCTATATAAATAAATTTTTGCCGCATACGACCAGTTGACTTAATACTTTAACTCTAATTTCCCTTTACCCTTTTCCGGTTAGGGTTCATAGACCTCAGAAACTAGTGGTCCACACCAAATGATATTAAACCCATTAAACTACCCTAAATTGAATACTCTGGTTGTAGTTGATTTTTATAAACGAAAATATTCATATAAAATAAGAAATAATTAACTGGTCAGTTTAGCGGCAGTTACAGGGCCTATCTCATGGACCACTACATAAATAGAAATAAAATTATAAAAAATATTTAATGAAAATCACATCCAATATTTGCACTGAGAAATGACATTTAGTGAGAGGGGTGTGGATTGCCTTACTTGGCACAAATTGTCAATTCTTGATATTTCTACTGATATCTTTGCACAACAATGATTATATTAGAAATGAGTAACAGCAAATAATTATTTATCAAACCCAGTTTTGTTAAAATCATTATGCAAATTATTCGCACCATATACTATGTAAATCTTTATTTCTTAAAGATATATAACACATATTTCAGGGTTTTAATACATTAATGATATTGGCAGTTTTGCAGCAAATCTAACTCAACTAAACTTTAATAGAGACTATTTCTCTGAATTTTTGAGATGAGGATTGATAATTTGGATTATTCGGACTTATTTTCATCTTTGTTATCTGCACAATTGGTATCAGGACAAAAAATACCTGAAGAAGGCTGGAGGGCACATCGGACGAAACGTTGTACAAATAACAATAAAGATGAGGACAATAGCCAAATTTGATAAAGAATCATTAATAATATAAATTCTAATTAAGATTAAATAATGACTATTTTATAATCGTTGAGAATATAACTTAAATAACTAAGGAAATCGTGACATCAGTGGTGACGTAGTTTCGGTTACAGACAGTTATAGAATCTCTGTTATTTTATTTTTAATTATTTAGAACATTATTTCCGTTCTTGTCAACTTTTGACCTTTTTTTTTTAATAATCAAAAAAAGAAATTAAATAATGGTAGTATTAGAAATCAGTAACAACAAATAATTATTTATTAAACCCAGTTTTGCTAAAATCATTAAGCAAATTATTCCCACCTATATACTAAGTAAATCTTTATTTCTTAGAGATATTTAACACACATTTCAGGATTTTAAATGCATTAATAATATTGGCTATTTTGCAGCAAATCTAACTCAGCTAGACTTTAATAGAGACACTGTTAATAAATAAGATGCTAATTAAGATTAAATAATGACTATTTCATAATCGTTGCGAATATAACTTTAATAACTAAAGAAATCGTGACGCCAGTGGTGACATAGTTTCGGTTACAGACAGACAGTTACATAATTTCCATTATAATAAGATAGTATAAATTTTCAAGACACCTTTGCAGAGTCTGTGGATCCCTGCTGTTGACGTTGCGGACCCCAGGGGATCTGACCCCCCAGTTGGAAAACAACTTTATCAGTTGTTAAGAAAACCAAAGCTGAGTAGTAAAGCGGGGGGAGGGGGATATTTGACAATGCCCCCCCCTTAGACTTTTAAATGAAGGCAGACCTCCTGTTACATAATTAATGGTGGGGCTTCTTACCCCTATGCAGAAGTGCAGTCGGCATATTCTACAGACCCAGCCGACAGGGCGTTAAATTTTAAGGTGTGACTCTCAAGGAGACAAACCCCCTTCCCAGGGACCATGCTCCCCTCTCCAATCCATTCATGTGTTAAGTTGGATGTGCATTAAGTTGATCCTTAATCCAGTGGATTAGCTTTTGGGATTGTTTTTCACTAATTTATTTCATTATTAACCCCATTTTTTTTTTTTAATCAAATCAGGCTAAATGTTGAAAGGGGGTCCTCAATGAGCCAGCCATGTCAGCTGGGGCTTTAGAATGCGCCTCTGCAGAGAGGTAAGACCCTCACCCTCCCGGTGGGGCCACCTGTTGACTGTGAATGGTGACTTGTGATGCTTAAGGATGGAACCCTAGTAGATGAGCAGTTCATGACATGCAACACTTGTGCTATAATTTTCACTTTTGGACTAATACCCTTGGGAAAGGTATCCCCACAGCTATGGGTTAAATAGTACCACTACTGTTCTTCTACAAGGATGGCTTTGGCATTAAATAACCCATGAAGGTTGATATGTCATTAAACAAACAAAAGAAACAGAACTGAGTGTGCAAAAAGAGATAGAAAGATAGAAAATAGGAAGATTGTGCAGTGTCGATATAAGAAAAGAAATGTCTAGCGGCATGTCAACTCAGCTTGGGTTATTCTATGCCTAGAGGTTAGGGAATCATGTTCAGTGTTCATTTATATTTATATTTTTTGTGTAGTTGTTACTTAACATTTTTGCACAGGTATATGATATCAAGTATTCTTATGTAATACAAATAATTTGTACACAGCTGTATGGTTTCAAGTATTCCTATCTAATACAAATAATTTCTACACAGTTGTATGATTTAAGTATTCCTATCTAATACAAATAATTTGCACACAGTCATATGGTCTAAAGTATTCCTATCTAATATACATAATTTGCACATAGCCGTATGGTCTCAAGTATTCCTATCTAATACAAATAATTTGCACACTGTTGTATAGTTTCAAGTATTCTTATCTAATACAAATAATTTGACCCCATTATATGGTTTCAGGTATTCCTATCTAATAGAAATAATTTGCACACAGTTGTATGGTTTTAAGTATTCCTATCTAATACAAATAATTTGCACACAGTTGTATGGTTTTAAGTATTCCTATCTAATACAAATAATTTGCACACAGTTGTATGGTTTTAAGTATTCCTATCTAGTACTAATAATTTGCACACATTGTATGGTTTTAAGTATTCCTATCTAATACAAATAATTTGCACACATTGTATGGTTTCAAGTATTCCTATCTGATACAAATAATTTGCACACAGTTATATGGTTTCAAGTATTTCTATCTGATACAAATAATTTGCACACAGTTATATGGTTTCAAGTATTCCTATCTAATACAAATAATTTGCACACAGCTGTATGGTCTCAAGTATTCCTATCAAATACAAATAATTTGCACAGTTGTATGTTTTCAAGTATTCTTATCTAATACAAATAATTTGCACACAGTTGTATGATTTTAAGTATTTCTATTTAATACTAATAATTAAATGGTTTCAAGTAATTATTTCTATTTAATAATGATAATTTTTTTGCACACAGTTATATGGTTCCAAATAACTAATAATAACCCTTAATAAACCATTATAGCTTCAAGTAACTAATATTAATACAAAATAATTTATGTCTATAAAGTATTCCAATTAGATAGGAATAATCTTTATACAGATCTATTTGACCCAAACAAGCACTATCCCTCCAGGTTAGAGTGGACCTGGGAGTAATGGCAATGAAGGGGTACTCCATATTACACAGATCTCCAGAACTGGCGCCTCACCATCAGATGCAGTTCAGCCATACCAGACACACCTTTTGGGGGGGGTGTCTTACTCTTATGCAGAATGGCAATACAGTACTCAGTATTCTTTAGATCTCCAGAACCGGAACCTCACCATCAGATACACTTTAGTGTCATATACAAGACACACCCCTTTGAGCTGGGGTGGGTACTCTTCTGTAGGGGGATACATTCAGCCTATTCTAAACCTCACCAACAGAGCAAAGAAATTCCTTGTGTTTTGAAAATTGTCAAGTGTGAAAGGGAAAAACAAAGTGAACAGAATATAAACAATAACAATGATGATAAGAAAACTGATAACAAAAATAAGGAGAAGGAAAAAAAGAAGGAGTGGGAAAAAAAGAGTGGGAAAAAGAAGGAGTGGGAAAAAAGAAGGAAAAAAAGAAGAAGGAAAAAAAGAAAGAGAAATGGGAAAAAAGGAGAAGGAGAAAAAGGAAGGTGAAGGAGAAAAAAGAGAAGGAAAAAAAAAGAGAAGGAAAAAGAAGGAGTGGGAAAAAGTACAGAAGAGAAAAAGAAACAAAATAAAAAAACATACAACTGAAAGGAAAGAAAGAAAAATGAAGAAAATTTTTGAAAAAGGAAGAGAAAATGAGAGAAAAGAAAGAAAAATTGAGAAAAAGAAAGAACAAACGAAAGAAAGA
The DNA here is from genome assembly GCA_023376005.1 of Doryteuthis pealeii. NCBI lineage: Eukaryota > Metazoa > Mollusca > Cephalopoda > Myopsida > Loliginidae > Doryteuthis > Doryteuthis pealeii. The sequence continues at coordinate 17,845,046 of CM042173.1, forward strand.
AAAAAGAAAGTGTAAGGTAGAATAGAAGAAAGAAAACACTAATAAAAAGAAAGAAAAGAATAGAAAAGAAAGAGAGAAAAAAAAGAAAGAATGAAAGTGTACGGTAGAATTGAAGAAAGAAAACTCTAGTAAAAAAGAGAAAGAAAGAGAAAATGATAGAAAAGAAAGAAAGAAAAAGAGTGTAGGGTAGAATGGAAGAAAGAAAACTCTTGTAAAAAGAAAGAAAAAAAATTATAGAGAAGAAAGAAAAATTGATAAAGAAAGAAAGAAAGAAAAGAAAGAAAGAAAGAAAGAAAGAAAGAAAGAAAGTGTAAGGTAGAATGGAAGAAAGAAAACTTGTAAAAAAGAAAGAGAAAATGCTAGAAAAGAAAGAAAGAAAGAAAGAAATGATAGAAAAGAAAAGAAAAGAAAGGAAAAATTAAGAAAACTGAAGGGGAGGATTAGAAAGAGAAATAGGAAAACAGAGAGAGGGGGGAAAGTAAAAAGAAAGAAAAGAGGGAAGGTCAAGGTTGTTTGTTCGCTGCAGTTGTCATTTCTTTTTAGATTTCAGAGCCGGCATCATCGACTTGATTCATCTCCTCTCTTCTCTTCATTTTGGGACATCATCCGTCGCTCTTTTCACCAAAAAAATACACGGGTCCTTTTTAAAATTGTACCAGCTTTAATTTTTATCCAAATTACCAAGAATTGTTTTAATTTTTATCCGTCAAATAACTGAAAATATGGCCAGCCCCAAGAAAATCTGTATTGTCGGCTCTGGTAACTGGTAAGTGAAAACTTTGAAAAAAAAATGGGATTTATTTATTTTTTTTTTGGAAGAGAGAAAAAATTGTTTGTTTTATTTTTTTCTGTTTCTATTTTATTATTATGAATTATATTTGTTTTAATTTGTTTTATAATTGGTAAAATGACATCATTTATTAATATTAGAATTTGTTTTTATCAAGATGAATTAATTTATCGAAATATATACGTTGTCTATTTTTGTGATGTGTCCAAGATTTAACCATATTTGTTTCTTTCGGTTAAAAAAAAAGACAGGATTTTAACTCCAAAATTCCGATTATAATTCTTAATTCCTCTGTTTTCTATGACTAATATATATATATATATATATATATATATATATATATAATTATTGATTATTCCCTCATTTCGATTATCTGTTTTGGTACATTTCTTAATATAAATATTGAATGTACTATATTATTGGTCATAACAATTATTAATTACTTTTAATGTCATTTTTCTATTTTTATATATATATATATATATATTATATATAAGGGTTTTTTTTCTTTTGTGAACGAAATCGTAAATAAGACTCAATATTCATAATACCAAATAACTAAATGTGTTTTAAGAGGCGACAAAACGTCAGTATTGTTCGCTGTCAGTTTAATAAATAGATAAATAAATAATTATATATTAAACCCCAAATCCCTATATAAATAATATTAAATAGAAAAATCACAAAAGTCTTAATAATTGTTACTACCGCTAATATAGTACATTTAATGTATATATTTATATTATTATATTAATATATACGTAAGTTCTGGTACATTTTCTTATATAAATTATATAAGAAATGTACCAAAACTTATGGGACAGATAATCGAAACGAGGGAATAATCAATAAATTGATTAAAATTAATGAATGGAAATAATAATTTTGATAAGTTTATAAAGAGAAAAAAAAATTCTGTTTGTTTATATTTTTCTCCTTAAAATAATCTTTTTTTTATATGAAAGTAAAAGTCTGTTTCAGAAAATAAACAATGCCACACGATACTTAATAGAGACGTTTTATTTACACATTAATTTTACCGTTTTTTGTGTATTTTCTTCTTTTTAAACAATATTAAACCCGACAATTTTAATATGAAAATAATAATTCAACCAAATTTACTTTTCAGTCATTTTATTTTGAAATTTAAAACGATTTTTTCTGGGTTTTTTTAAAACAAAGTCTTCAACACTAACAATGGTGTCTCTTGTTTGTCTCTTCTCATTAGTAAAAAAAATATATATAAATATAAGTTAAATTTATTTTGATTAATTTTAAAGTTATTGTTGAAATTCACTGAAACTTTTAGATTTATTCATATTTATTTCAATTTATCAGAAAAATTGTCCCCCCAAAAAGGATTTTTTGCTAAAAATAATCTTTTTTCTTCATCGTCTTGCGGACTTGAAAATTTACGTTTAAAAACTCAACGTGTTTTTAACAAAAGATTTTTATTTTTTTTAACCGATTTTATATTGTGAAAATGCTTTTAAAAAATTTAATATCTTTTTCGACTTTTTAGGAAATTGTAGAAAAACCTTGTCATTAAATTTTAAATTTGTTAAATAATCTCTAAAGTTAGTGTTTGTTGTTGTTTTTTGTTTGTATGAAGAAAATTATTTAATTATTTTTTAAATAGTTTTTTTGTGGTCCTCAAAAAATCTGGTTTTTTTTTTTTAAATATTTAAACGGATCTTTATGGTAAAAATAAAAGAAAATCATTTTTTTCTTTTTTTTTTTTTTAATTTTTATTTTATTTTAAATGAAGATTATTACTAAAAAAAAAAAAAAAACACTTGATGCTGGAAAAAGAGATATTAAAATTTTCCAATTTTAAACTTAAATCGTGTTTTAAGGTTTCAGCCTTAACGAAAATATATTTTAAAGATGGAAAAAAGACTTTTTCTTTTTTAAATGGATATTATCGAGAAATTTTAAAAAAATAAAACCGCACTGGAATGTAAATTTGGTTGATTATTATTTATTTCATATATTATTACAATCGACGTGTTTAATTTTGAAAAAGTAGACTTAAAAATAAATCAAAGTTGTTTGTTTTTTTTTTTTTTTTGTCTCCTATAAAATTTTAAACTGGTTTTCAATTCCAAGATTTTCATTTATTTATTAATTTAATAATAATAATAATTAATCAAGCTTCTTTTTTTTTTCTAAATATTTCGATATGTTTACATGTGGTAACCAACAATTTAGTGCTCAACTAGTTTTAGTACTTTTAGTTTTAGCATCTTCATTAAAAAAAAGATTTATTTAATATTTTATTTCTCCTATTTTTCTTGACTTTTACAAATATTTTTACTTAATTTGATGTTTTATTTTTCTTCTATTTTATTAAATATTTCCTATTTCATGATAAAAAAAAAAGATTATTTTATATTTCTTTTCTTTTTTTTTCAATAGTAAATAAATCACGGTTCCATTTTAAATAATTGTCTTAAAAAAAAAAAAAACAATCATTAAAATATATTTTTACTATTTCTCTGAATTTTTTAAAATGAGGCTTGATAATTTGTATTTATTATTATATATCGTTTATAACAATATAGATGAGAACAATAGTCCGAATAATATAAACGTCTTAACTTATCTTTTATTAATTTTTTATTTATTTTATTTTACATTGAAGACAACAACAATGCGTTTGTTGAAGAGGTGACAAAAAGTCAGTCTTGTTCACTGTGTTGATTTTAAACAATATAACTGTGTACAAACAAATAATTATTATTATTAAATAGAAATAGTTTAAAAACCATAAAATTGTTTATAAATTATTAGTAGTATTACTATAGCTCTGGGTAGAATAGAGTATCCCTTTTTATTATCATTATTCGTATTTTTTCTATTTATCTTTCATTTAATTTAATATTTCGTATTTTTCTTGATTAAAGATATTTCTTTTATTTCATTTAATATTTCTAAAATAACGACACTGATAATTTTTGCATTTGAATCTTAGGAAAATATTTGTCTATTTACAAGAATTTAAACTAGGACGACTAGTATTTTGAAACAAAAAAAAACTTGGTTATTTTTAGAAAAATATGGTTGGTTCCACCCCCTAAGATTTGTCGATACGTTGTATAATTCTTCTAAAAACTGATAATTATTTTTGGTATGTAGGTAGTTTTCTGGTACTGTTTGCTTATTAACCACTGCTTAAAAAGTAATGTTGTCATGGATTACTGTGAAAATGATACCCCTAAGCTTTAAGGTCTTAATCCTAACAACCATGTTGTGAAAAAATCCACGTCATTTTTTATCAAATGAGCTACAACTTTGTAATTATCCAATTCTATGTATTAGTAGGCGTGGGTGGATATATATTAACCAAGTTTATAAAAGATATCAGCTTATCCATGGTGTGTCTTCTGTATTATTAAGTAGTATCTTCCTTCTTCATGAAGTAGACCCAGATGTCGTGGTTGGTGATATATTATATCAGACAAGAATCAAAGTTTTTAAAAAAGTTGTTGCAAAATTCATTTTTGCAATAATTTTATCATCATTCTTCAAAAGAAAAAATAATTATTATTTCACTTTTACGATGTTTCCGTTTTTATTGATTTAAAAAAAAAAAAAAAAAAAAAAAAAAAATCTGGGTTTTAAACAAAATATATTAAAAAGTCCTCACGTGGTCTCGCTAAAATTAGAAATTGACGAAAGAAATAAAAATGTCCTGGGTATGATACTAGACTGCATCCGGGCGGTGAGGCTCTGTGGAGCGTGAAGTTCCTCATTCCTATCACTCCCCGGTTTGTTTTTGTTGGATTTTACGGCACGTCAATCCTTGTTGGGTTATTTTATGCTAAAGACATTTTGTTCTATTCATTTTTTATGTGTATTCAAAAAAAAATGTTAATGTTATACCCAGGACAATAAGACCCTCAGCCACCGCCTTCTAGCACATATATGATAAAAAGTGTTGGGGTTTTTTTCATAAGAGCAATAGGGTTGGGACAATCATATAAGTGTTAGGGCTTTACATGACCAGCCGATTGATCAGAGAGAGCCTCTCCAACCACCTGTCTAGCCTAAGTAAAGGTCAAAGTGGTATGTTGCATGCCATGGACTGCTCAACCACCAGGGTCCCATCCTTATGCATCATGGCTTGCCACTCATAGCTAACAAGTGGCCCCATTGGGGGGATTTCACCCCTCTGCAGAGGTGCAGTAAGTGTATTCTTCTGCTCCAGCTGACAGGGTGGATTACTCCTAGGTACACTCTCACTTAGACAGTGGTAGTACTTATTAGGGTCCCATATATCTATTTTGAAATTTATTAATATCAAATAATAATACTTGCAACCTTATAACTGTGCAAACAAATAATTGTTTTTAAATAGTTTCTTAAAAGCATATAATTGTTTATATTTTATTTGTATTATTATTAGTATTATTATTATTATTATTATTAGCAAGGGCCGGCTTAGCTTAGTCGGTAGAGTGTCCGACTAGGAACCACAAGGTTCCTGGTTCGATACCAGCCTTTGCCAACTTAGCATATGAGTAGCACAGGGATCTGTGCGGTAAAGTGGGGAGCTGATAGTAGGTGTGGCGCCCACCTCAGACACCAAAACAATCTTTGGTCTAGCGCTATTGAAAAGGGGATAGACTCCCTCGCTGTCCGGCTGATACCGACTTTAGGCCACCCCGTCAACTTTACTTTTTACTTATTATTATTATAGCTTTAGGGAGTATGCTGTTGTAAGATGTTCTTAACTACTACAGCGGCAGAATACAGTCTATCATTGTTAGATAAAAAACACTTGAATTGTACCAATTTATATTAGATAAGAATACTTGATATCAATTAACTGTGTAAATTATTTTTATTAGATAGGAATATTTGAGATCATCTGTTTGTAAATAAATGATTATAGACAAACAAGTGCAATTGTAAACTCCCCCCCCCACTAAAAAAAAAACATGCAATGGAACATTGAAAATATAGTTATAATTATAATCAAACATTTACAAATGAATCAAATTTTGGTATTAAATAACCCATATGGAGTTGATATGCCATTAGATAAATTAATTGAAACCAGGAAATTATTTATTCTTATTTCATTATATTCTACAAGTTATTTAGACTAGAATCTGATTCTTGTTGAGTGTCCCCCACAAGGCCCTCTAAGATATCTTAGAAGGCGCTGCCCCCACTGATCAATATAAAACATTAGGAAGTGGTTTGACATAGATGATACTGACAAAATAAATGCAGTGGAACATAGAAAATATAGTTATAATTATAATCAAACATTTACAAATGAATCGCATTTTGGTATTAAATAACCCATAAGGAGTTGATATACCATTAAACAACTAAATTAAATCAAAGTAAATCCCTATATTTTTAAAATAAACTTTTTTTTTTTTTTTTTCCAAAGTAATTTTTAACAATTTATATTGTGAATGTTGGACAAGTACTTATTTGGCTCCTCATGAGGTCAAAATGTGACACAAAGGTCAGTTTAGAGTAGGGTTACCACACAGGAATCAAAACTTCCAAGGATGATATCGTGGTGCAATGGTTAGCAAGCTAGTCTCGCACATCCATTATTACTGAAAGTGAGTTTGATCCTTGCTGGAGGCTCCATTTATTTTTTTAAAAAAATGAAAAATCTGTAAAAAAAAGATCTTGTGTTTAACCAACCAGGTGGGAGGTCAGGAAAATAATTTTTTCCCCTTCAGGGGCACCTTAGACACCAGCAATAAACACAGCCCTTATTCCGTTTGAATGAGGGTGCAGTTGCGGCCTGGAAGGAACACCCCCACCCCCATAACTAAGCCTCATCCACCCAGAGAAATGTTGAGCAACAATTGCTATCATCTCTAAGATTATTATTATTTCACTGCTTTTTAGTTTTTCATACCAGCTCTAACTGGTGGTTTTTCACTAAAAATATAAATGACAGCATGTCTTCACAGATCACCAGGACTCTCCTAAGTATCATAGCTGATATTAGCAGTGCTGTGACCTGGATGATCTTAATTCTTCCTCTGATCTTCCTCCAGTCTCTTCCATGTTCTTGGATTTGGAGACTATTCCAAGGACTCCAATTACAATTGGGTTGGTATTTTATTATTTCACTCCTTCAGCCACCTGGAATGTCTGGACACCTCCCGATCTTGAGAGATTGGGAAACCCCCAAACTACGTACTGGTATCGTGACAGGGAAGCATCTCAATAAGGGGCAGACATCGATGCTCTTGCGGAAATCAGCTTCAGCTATAAGGACCAATTGACAGAAGGGGGTGGGCTGGATACACATCCTCATGGAAAGACAGGTCGATGGTAGCTGTAAGAAGTTTGAGGTAAGGTGACTCGAGCCCTCCATTCTGAAGCGACACATGACGGACGCCATGGAAACATTTCCTACATTTGAAGTCTGACCTGTGTGGCAGGGCCTGTATGTCAAGGGTTTCATATGTGTGACAGGGTACACAAAGCAAGCTGGATCCGTGGGCCATTTGCGTACTCACAACTGAATTACTTGTAGAAATGGCCTTATTCTGTCAAGAAGCGGCAATCACCATATACATGAGTTTTTCACACCAGCATAAGCTGATGGTCTTTCACTGGAGTCTGAGTGACAACAAGACTCCTCAGGTCTCCAGGACTCTTCTGAGTATTCTAGATGATTTTAACAATGCTTTACCCCTTTGTGAGTTTTTCACACCAGTATTAATTAGGAATGCAGAGTCAAAAGTTGTAATGTCCAACTCCTAGGATTCCTATAATTCCTACTCTGACTCCTTAACATAATTAGAATTAAGTTACACTGTCAACAAAGGCAAACTAACAAGGTTGCTGATACAGAAGGTATAAGGTCTGACTCCGACTCCTTGTATTTCTTGAATGCCAACTCTGACTCCATCCAAAACCTAACCTTGGATGCCAACTCTGATTCTGCAACCCTGGTTTTAACTGAAGTCTAAGTTACGATAAGTTTCCAGGACTCTTCTGAGTATCCTTTCTGTTTTTTTGTTTTTTTTTACAGTGCTGTGTTCTGGATGGCCTCAATTCTTCCTCTGATTTCTAGTTCATCCAATCTTTTCTTCCACACTTTTGGAGACTGTTCCAAGAGAATCAACTATTATTATTATTAGTTTTTCACACCAGCATTAGCTGATGGTCTTTCATTGGAGTCTGAGTGACAACAAGTCTCCTTGGGTTTCCATGATTCTTCTGATTATTCTAGCCGATTTCAACAATGCTGTTGTCTGGATGGGCTCAATTCTTCCTCTGATTTCTAGTTCCTCAAGTCTTTTTTTTTAAGCTTTTGGGACCGTTCCAAGTGTACCAACTACAATTGGTATCACTTTCATCCTCATATTCCACAGTTTCTTCAATTCTCTAGCAAGGTCTAGGTATTTGTCTATCTTTTTGTTTTCCTTCATCTTCACTCTGTGATCTGCTGGAACTGCAAAAATATACCAGTTGAGTGCTGTGTTCTGGATGGTGATTTCTAGTCTTCCACACTTTTGGAGATTCCAAGAGGTTTCACACTAGCATTAGCTGATGGTCTTTCTTGAGTGACAACAAGTCTCCTTGGGTTTCCATGATTCTTCTGATTATTCTAGCCGATTTCAACAATGCTGTTGTCTGGATGGTCTCAATTCTTCCTCTGATTTCTAGTTCCTCAAGTCTTTTTTTTCTAAGCTTTTGGGACCGTTCCAAGTGCACTAACTATAATTGGTATCACTTTCACCCTCATATTCCACAGTTTCTTCAATTCTCTAGCAAGGTCTAGGTATTTTTCTATATTTTTTTCTTTCATCTTCACTCTGTGATCTGCTGGAACTGCAAAATATACCAGTTGACAAAATTCTTCTTTTTTTTTTTTTTTTTTTTTTTTTTTAAATCATACAAGGTATGGTCTTCTGGCTGGGATAAGGCAATCAGTCTTTATCTCAAAGTCCAAGAGAATTTTATGCGTTTCATTCTCAAGATTAGATTCTGGTTTATGCATATACCATTTTGTTGTATGGTCAAAATTTAGTTTTTTGCATAATTCCCAGTGGATCACCTTTCCAACAGTCATGCCTAGCTTTGTATTATTTTTTATTATCATCATCATTCACTGTTGATTCTTCTTTCTATGCTAGTCCTTGTTTACATTTACTTAACATTGTCATTATTGGGAAAATATTTTTTTCTTTACTTCCCTTTTTTCTTTTTTCGTCTTTATTATTCCAGGTTGTTTGGGTACAGCACTAAGTAATATAAGAAAACATGGAGGTGTCTGGCATAATGGTTAGAGTTGTGGGAAATGGACTCTGTAACCCGAGTTCAAATCCTAGACAAGGCTTTCACATAGCGCTAATACCTTGGGAAAGGCATGAATCCATATATTCTCCTCCAGCTATGGGTAAAATAGTAGGGCAGACTGGGTTCTTTAACCCTGGATAGGTAACCAGTCTAAGAAAAGGAAAACTCTGAATTTGAAAATCCTGGGGTCAGTCGTTGATTAAGTTTGTGGTATTCCTTGTGCACCAATTCTTTCCTGTCGACTGTACCAAAAATTGCAGATGGTCCAACACAAGCCTTCACTACTATAAACAAAACACTGTATATATATTTACCCATCCCTCTGTATGAGCAGGATGCGACACAAGGTCAATTTCTTAAGCGGAGTTCAACAGGTTTGAATTCAGAGTTTTCCTTCTCCTAGACCGGTTGCCTAACCAAGGTTAAAGAGCCCAGTCTGCCCTACTATTTACCCATAGGGAGAGTAGGATTTATACCTTTCCCAAGGGTATTAACGCTAAGTGAAATAATTGCCACGTCCAGGATTTGAACTCTGGTCGATGAGTCCATTTCCCATGACTTTAACCATTACACCACGCGCTTCCTAACTCTGTATAGGTTGTTCATTGGATAAACCCTAATGCATCAAAATCGACGAGAGTCCATTTTTCCATTTCAATATAAAAGGAAAAGTAATAAGTGCAACAAAAAAAAAAACCCTGCACATTTAGAACTAAAGTAGTAAGTAAATAAAAACCACTTAGTTAGCTCAATAGTGTATACAAAGAGAAATTTCTTTATTTATATAATATGAAAAATATCTATGTCATAGGGTGTGGGTAGCAAAGTTAACCTAATTTTTGTGGTTAGTCAAGTTTCAGTTATTTAAAAAAAACAAAAAAAAAAAAAAAACCCTGATGTAACCAGTCTTTGAATTGTATAAATATTTCAGTAGTTTTGTTGGTATTTCCTCAGTTTTGGTTTTCATTGGTAGAAATACACTACTAAAGGAGGGCATCCCAGTTGTTTGGTTTGTCTGTTTTACGGCATATCAACCTCAGTGGGTCATTTAATGCCGACAAAGTATTGAAATAATTCATTCTTAATGGATAATTTTTTTTTTTTTTTTTTTTTTTATAAAACACATTTTTCTATTCAGTCAGTGAGATAGTCTATCCCCTTTTCACCAGTGCTAGACCAGGGAGATTATTTTGCATCTGAGGTAGAGCACCACACCTACAATCAGCTTCCCACTTTATCACACAGATCCAAACTGTGCTACTTATGCACTGAGTTGATGAGGACCAGTATCAAACTTGGATGTTCTACTAACTGAGCTAAATCGGCCCCTTAGTAAAATAAATGATTTACTAACTTTTTCTTTTGAAATCTAAATTCTGCTGGATTTATGTCTTGCAGCAACATGGATTCCAGTTATTTATTGCCTATTGTTAGAAATATGCTAGGCTACTTTTTTTTTTTTTTTTTTTTTTTTTTTTTTTTGACGGCATATCAACCTCAGTGGTCATTTAATGACAACAAAGTATTGAAATAAATTCATTCTTAATGGATACGCATTATTTATTTATTTTTATTTTTATTTTTTATAAACATATTTTTCTATTTAACCCATAGATGGGACCCTAACAGGTACTACTACTCGGGGTCAGAGTGGACCTGGGAGCAATGGTGATGAAGGGGTGCTTCACATTCCCCAAACCTCCAAAACTGGAACCTCACCATCAGATAGTTTAACATCATTCCCAGGACATGAAGACCCTCAACCACCACCTTCTAGCACCCATATGATAAAAAGGGTTGGGGCTTGCAATGGGGCAATCGTATAGGTGATAGGACTAGATGTGACCAGCCGATTGATCGGAGGGAGCCTCTCCGACCGCTCATATAACCTAAGTAAGGGTCAACGTGGTATTGCATGTCATGGACTGCTCAGCCACCTGGGTTCCATCCTTAAGTATCATGGGTCGCCACCCACAGCCAACAAACAGTTGGCCCCATTGGGTGAGTCTTACCCCTCTGCAGAAGTGCAGTCAGTGTATTCTAATACCCCAGCCGAGAGGTTGGCATCCCAGTTGTATAAAGGGTTGAAATTTAATATTGGTGTGAGAAAAAGTTTTTAAAAAATCTGAATGACACAGGATTTCATTAATAAAAGTGTTTTTGAGGTGTGTTCAAAGGACAATCCTCAATCCAGCTTTTGATATTTACAATAGGGCTGATTTAAAAGGAAAGGTTGAGACGAGTGATGCAATCGGTGATACTTGGTCTTTACAATAGAAAAACAAGAAAAAACCCTTAAAAGCAACTTGGTATAAAGTGTTATACTATTTGTAAAGTTATACAGGCTTTTATCTGACTCAAAGAAACAAATTAGACTAAGTGCATTCGTACTAAGTATGAACTTTTTTTATTTTTTTTTATAGTATTCTTTTTTTTTTTTTGTTTTATGATTTAAAAAGAAATCATCTCAATCAAATTGCAAATTTGTTGAATAATGGAATTGATCCAGGCCTAATTAATTAATTATTAATTAATTAACTTTCAAAATTAGGTACGACTTCAATTAAGCACATATTCTCCCAAAAAAAAATATATATATATATATATAATAAAAAGTTTGAATATTGGTTTGAAAATCACATAAGCGAGAAATTGTCAGTTACTAAGTGCCATTGACTTCATGTCTACGGTACCATAATTCATATATATATATATATATGGGCCGGGTTAGCTCAGTCAGTAGAGCATTCGGCTAGAAACCACAAGGTTCCTAGTTCGATACCGGCCCTCGCCAACTAACCGTATGAGTAGCACAGGGATCTGAGCAGTAAAGTAAGGAGCTGATGGTAGGCGTGGCGCTCCACCTCAGATGCAAAAATAATCTCCTTGGTCTAGCACTAGGGGACAGACTCCCTCGCTGATTAGCTCATACCGACTTTAGGCCACCCCGATGACTTTACTTATATATATACTGTGATGTCTCTAATGGTACTCTTTAGCATTGGAAATAAACACTCCTCTAGATTTGTATATATTTTTGAAACATATACCTTCAGAGACAAATGTCTGATTATAGAATGCATGCTAAGGTGGGATATTTTAAGGGGCCAATAACCCATTTTACTTAGAGACCCAGATCACTATCAGTCAGTTACCCCCCTCCCCCATTACTGTTATGGACTTAAAAGTAAACATCTTATGAGAGGGAGCCTTTTATTATAGTGTAACAATCATACAGACAGCCTGACAATACATAGAATTAACACTAAGATTCTCTTATGTTTTTTTTTTCATTTGCTTGTATAAGTGGGAATTTTAAGGCACATGACTTTCACTCAGATCTTTGTATATCATTATCTTTACTAGCAACAAAAAAAACGCACTCTGGGCAGTGTAAATATTAATGTTTTGAAAGATATTGCCAAAGGTGGTTGGTAGTTAAAATTCACTGTCAGAAGGTTTGTATCTTAAGTAAAATCATCAAGTTTATTAAAGGAGTAATTAAAAAAACAATTTGAAATGAATTTGTCACCCCCCCCCCTAATAAAATGTTGCTTTTATCTATTAATTATTAATCAAATAATTATTTTGAATATTAAATTTTACACAAAATTGTAAGTATTTATTCATTTATTTGTAAACTTTTTAGTTAACTTCTTGTTACTGAAAAAAGAAAAGGTCGAGAGTAATAAAAAAAATTTTTAAAAAATAAAAAAAACTATTTTAAAAATTCCTTACTCAAATTTTAAGTGTATAACACAGGGTTGTTTTTGTTTTATGCATTAATGATTTTTATGCTATAAGTTAAATACACATTAATAGACTTAGGCAATCATTGAGAATTTTGTGATGTAAGCTATGACATAGTTTTGGTTACAGACAGAAATACATGCAATAACCATTATTAATAGATTTTTGTGATATTCTGAATCAAATTAGTTATCAACAATTGATATGACACTAAACTGTATCCAGTGGTGAGGATCCAGTTCTGGAGCTCTGGGGAGTGTGGAGTCACCCCTTGATTGTTATCACCCCCAGATCCATTCTGACCCAGAATGGAAGTATCTGTAAGTGTCCCACCTACAAATCAAATAGATCCGCTTGAGATAATAATTTTGAACTACATTAATAGATAGTCTATTAAAACATTGATATTACTATTAAGTATATGGTGTTTGAGACCTTGTAACTGTGTATTAGATAGGAATAATTACAAGCCATATAAAGACTTGTAAATTATTAGTATTAATTAAGAATAGTTAATTGGGGAAATATGATTAACAAATTATTATTAGATAGGAATAGTTACTGGAAACTATATAATTGCATTTATTAAGAAAAAAAACTGGTTGAACAGATATAATGTTGCAAAATCCGAAATCTGTAAGGATACTGGAGTAACATCACTAATGACCTCTTTTAGTGCATTTCGGCAATGTTTAACAAGACTATATATATATATATATATATATATATATATATAATGATGATGATGCTGAGAGCTTTTTGATTGTCCTGGGTTGCACATATTTGCTTTGAATGAGTCTCGGGAAAATTTATGGGTCCCAACTAAAGCAGTCTAACTCCTACCTTGTAACCCATCCTGTGTAATTCATTTCTAAGAAACTATTGAAATGTATTTACAGTTTGAAATGGTGGGGGAAGAAAAAAAGGAAAACACTGGGATGCATGGATATAATTTCACTACGTCCTTTCAGATTTTTGTGCATCAGGGACTCAGGATGCGTACCTCTCAGCATGTCTGTATAATATATATAAAATGTTGGAGTTCCTATCTGTTTGTTCACAAACTCCCATAACTATATAAATATTCTGAAACTACATTACCCAAGGTACTTGAATAGATTTCATTTTGATCAAAGAGGGTCCCTGGGGTACACAAAACCGCACTGAAAATATTGACACCCAAATGGGAGTTAACCCCCCCCCCCCGACACACACACACACAGTGAAAATTTTGAAAGCCTATAACTTGAGTATTGGAACATATTATCACTGTTATTCTATTAATTAGATATATATCAACAACAACAAAAAATACTCCTTTTCTTTTATAGTAAAATTTGGCTAATTTACACATTTTATCAGTGACAAAACATCACTAGAATTATTCTTTCTCTCTCTTGCCCTTTTGGCTCTCTCTCTCTCTCTCTCTCTCTCTCTCTCTCTCTCTCTCTCTCTCCCTACCCCTTCTCTCTCTCCTTATTCACAGATTTGTGTCGGCCTAATTCTCAATTTCTTTTCTGTTTTTCTTCCCGTTTATTTCAACTTTTATCATTTTCTTGTTGATCTTTATGTTATTCCGCATTCTAGAAGTTTCAATTTGGTGAGAAATGGACATCTATTGTTTGGTTCTATTTGTTTAATGGCATATCAACTCTTTATGGGTTATCTAATGCCAAATATTTGATTCATTAGTAAATGTTTGATTGTAATATAGAAGAAGAAAGAAAGAGAAATGGAGAAACATCAAATCATCAACAACAAACAATTACCCCTTTTAGTGAAAAGGGGATAGACTCCCTTGCTGATTGGCTGATACCGACTTTAGGCAGCCCCGACGACTAATCTATGGCAAAACATCACTAGAATTATGACTACAAAAATTATTAGGTAGTTAGCTTAAAAGCCGCCCTATCAGGTTGCAATTAATCAAGTAATCCAATAAAGGTTGACATAGCATAAAACCAACCAAACAACCCAACCTAAATTTTTTTTTCATGGCCTAGATAGGATCAAAAAGCCCATCAGCAACTAAAGAAGTAGAATATACAGTATATATATATATATATATATATATATATATATATATATATATATATATATAGTCTGATATTTATATGGCAAAAGTCAGAACTTGACTGATATATCAATTATTCCTCCATGTGAGCGACTTACTGCAGAGTAAGTTTGTTTTGTAGCTCATTACTATTGACTAGTAAGTTTGATCCCCACTGAGTGCACCATATTTGTGGCCTTGTGCCCATCCTTGTTCAAAAAGAGATGGGGGGCACCTAGTGGTATAATAATTGTTAGCATGCTGGATTAACAGACCATGACTAGTGACTTCAATTCTCACTGGGTGCTCCCAACATTTTTGCTTTGTGTCAAACTAAGGAAAGTTTAGTAAATGACTACATAGTTTTATTATTGAATCTCTCTCTCTCTCTCTCTCTCTCTCTCTCTCTCTCTCTCTCTCTCTCTCTCTCTCTCTCAAAATCTGAAACTTTCAGAATTCATGCCTGACATTTAAATTTTACTGCATAGTTAATTTTTTTCTTGTGTATATATTTACCCAATCCCTCCCCCATGAGCAGTATGTGACACAAGGTTAATTTTCAAGAGGAATAAAGCTAGTTTGAATTCAGTTTTCCTTCTCTTAGACTGGTTGCCTAACCAAGGCTAAAGAAATTAATTTATGTATCTATATCAAAATGATCTTATTTTTTGTATGTATGTGTTTACCCAACCCCTCCACATGAGCAGGATGAGACAAAAGATCCATTTTTAAGCAGTTTTACAGGTGTGAATTCAGTTTTCCTTCTCCTAGACTGGTTACCTAATCAAGGCTAAAAAATCCAATCTGCCCTACTATTTACCCATAGCCTGGTTGCCTTACCAAGCCTAGAACTAGTCTTCCTAATTATTTACCCACAGCTGGTACAGAATTTTCCCTAGAGCATTATAACAAAGTGAAACACAAATAGCCTCCTCCCAAATTTGAACTCTGGTCACCTAAACTATTTCTTATGATAATAATTATTATGCTAAGTGTGGCTCCTTTTTTCTGGTGTGTGACTAAACAACAATGCAGCCTAGCGGAAAAACTGCAGTGTTTCCGCTAGGCTGTATGGTTCACTGGTTATCAAGTTTTGCTGCTAAAATATCTTCAAACTTGCTATAATAACCGCTCTTCTTTCCTTCCCTTTCTTCTTTTTTTTATAAGAAAATATGCTTTGTAAAACTTTATTATTATTTTTTAAATAAAAAAATCTCTGAAGCTACTTATATATTCAGAGGCGAAATATTAATTGATTGAAATTGTTTGTGTTGTTTTATCCACTTTTCCACAAATATTAATCACATTTTGTCGGATTTTAGCCAATCTATTACTTTCTTATATATATATATATACACATACACACACACACAAATTAAAAAATAAAAATACTGGTTTTTTTGAAGCATGACTGTAATTTTTGGTATTCAAACTAGACTAATGTTAAAAAGATACAAAAGACTTAACCAGTCATTTAGAATTAGTATTGTAAGCGATATTGCACTTTGGAGTTATAGTAATTTATTATGTTTGCTGGTCAAGTCAGATGTAAAGATATATCTTTTTAACATTAGTCTAATTTGAACACTGACAATCACATATTCATGCTTCAAAAAACTCAGTATTTTTATATTTTTAATTTTTAATTTGTATAACAAACAAGTGAAGCATACGTGAAAACCTTTTACAACTTAGAACAAATTTTATATATATATATATAATATATATATATATATATATATGTGTGTGTTAGAAATGTGAGGAGGTTAATCCGACAATATATAAAGATTTTGAAGGCAATTTACAATGCAATATGTGTTGAATT
Source organism: Doryteuthis pealeii (assembly GCA_023376005.1). Taxonomy (NCBI): domain Eukaryota; kingdom Metazoa; phylum Mollusca; class Cephalopoda; order Myopsida; family Loliginidae; genus Doryteuthis; species Doryteuthis pealeii. Next base: position 17,861,756 of record CM042173.1, read on the forward strand.
TATTTAACTTTTGTGGTTTTTTTTCAACTTCTTAAACAACAGATGATTACAATATCGCCGTGGGATAAGTACTATAAAAAAAAACACCTAGTACTTTCAATAACTCTGAAGATGGAATTTTACTTCCGAAAATATTTTAGTTTTGAAAAAAAAAAAAAAAAGTTAAATAAATTCAACACATATTGCATTGTAAATTGCCTTCAAAATCTTTATATTACACATACACACAATGCTTCAAAGATACTATAAAGAAACAAACTTTATTATTTATATATATATATATATATATATATATATATATATATATATATATAGTGTTATGGGTGCCAGACAGGAGAAAATTAAACATTTTATAAAGAGGAAGGTCCACAAAATGGATTATGTTAAAGATATTTTTTTTAAACATATTCCATTTTGTGGACCTTCTTTTTTATATAATATATATATATATATATATATATGGTCTTTATTGTAGATATTTTTGTTAACTTGAATTTTTGAGTCATTTATTTATAAGTTCCTTTCTTTTTTTTTTCTCTCTCTCTCTCTCTGACTCATTTATAAATTGCTGCAATTTTCTCTAATCATATTTTCTCTCATTTGCTCAAGAAATAGGATTTGACATTTCATTCGGTTTAACTATTCTAAATATTCTTTCAGCACATTGGTATTGTGCATTTAATTGCTTAAAGGAAGTGGGAAAAGAAAATCTTGTTACCATGGAAATTGCTTCTTGACTTTAGCTTCTAATTTCTGCCTATCAGTTATAAATTCTCATCTTCAATTCTCTGCTGTTAAATTTTCTACATGCTATGGCCATTGGCCTTTGCTGAAAAGAAAAATAACTGAGAATGATATGACCTCATTTAAATAATTAGACACTTTATTTATTTATTTATTTTTTTTGTAATTGGCCTTTTTGCAGGCAGATAATTTTTTAAAATCATTATATATACTAGTAAAAAAAAAACACCCTCCGGACGGTGTAAAACCTTAGTTCTGTCCTCACCATTTTCCATTTTCTTCCCTCACCAATTTATTAAGAAACTTTAGTTGGAACCCATCAAATTTCCCAAGGACTCCTTCAAATCAAATCCATTCGTCCCGGACTCGCTAAATCAAAAAGCTATCAGCATCACTGTGTGTGTGTGTGTATGTATGTATGTATGTATGTATGTATATATATATATTATATATATATATATATATATATATATATATATATATATATGCGTTGTAAGTGCCTTCAAGTAAAAATTTAACATATACTTTATTCAGCAACGTTTCTAAAATAAACAAACATCCAAAAATCTTATTCACTTCGCCGAAGGGCATACGATCTGTTTGTTATTATTCTCCCAATAACACCCCCTTACCTATTATGGTAGAGGCGTGTAAGTATCACTTGACAAGCTTAATTTCGCTAGGATGGTCAGCTGTGTACTGTGGCCGAGGCGATAAAAGTGTTTCACTAGTGTTTCACTGTGTCTGCTGAAGTCCCGGTTTCGATTTCTGTCGGAGGGAAATCGTTAGTATATACCGCTGATGAGACTTAATAAAGTCGAAACAGTGTACGGTATTCTACACACCGAGCCATCCTTTGCCGGGATTACACTTGTCAAGTTCATTTTCTATAAGAAAAAGTATCGAATTTTATGCGATACATGCGTTGTAAGTGCCTTCAAGTAAAAATTTAATATATATATATATCATTTAATTAATTCCCTTGATAAAATAATTGTTTAAAGCTAATCTAGAAATAGCTTTCCAAACGGTGAACTAGTATTTCTCATTCTCAGACGACTGAAAGGCAATTCTTTTTATAGAATTAAAATCCATTGTCTAAATATCTAATTGTGATTTTTTTTATTTGTTTATGTTAAATACTTGTTTATATATTGAAAGTGTCTTTATTTCTATGTAAATAAATAATTGTTAAATAATCGATTGATTTTAATGGCATTTCAATCTGTCTAGGATTATTTAATGTTTTTGTGTGTTGGCATTCTTCCGTCTTCTAAAGACAAAGACATAGTGTCCATTTTTTTTTTTTTTTTTTTTTTTTTTTTATCTGCAACTGCGTGAGTAGCTGAATAGATCAATTTTTGAATGGCAATCTCTGGTGCAGTGACTGCAAACAAACGGTGATGCTTGCTGGAGATGCTGTTGTCTCTCCTTCCTTTTGGCTCTCTTTTCTGTGTCGGCTACTTTGCTCAATGGATGGGATCCTAACAGGTACTACCACTCCAAGTTAGACTGGAACTGGGAGTAATGGCAATGAAGGGGTACTTCATATTCCCAACATCTCCAGAAATAGAGCCTCACCATCAGATGTAGTTTTAGTGTCATACCCAGGATACTTTCTTTTTTTTTCTTTTTTTTTTTTTCTCTATGTTCTCAGAGTTGAACTTGGCCATTATAACTTGCATTTTGAAGCATAACAAAAGCATCGTTTATTAACTATGGGTTCCCTTTTCTCTTATTTTTGATAGAATTTGAAAATACACACTTTTACGTCCTTTTTTATTTAAAAAAATATTTTGTGGTATCTCATCCCAAAATAAAACATATTAAATAAACTCTAACCATAAATTAATTTTTAATATCTTTGCAGGTATTGAAAAAAGATTTTAGATAAAATGAAAATTTTATTTGTATATTTTAAATTTTAATTTTATATATAAAAAAAAGAAAAAAATATTTGTATATTAAAAAAATTTTTTTTAATTTCATTTGTATACCGAAATTATTTTGATGATTAGTTAACACTATAAATCACATAAATAGCAGTGTGCAGTGTCCCTTCATTGCCATTACTCCCAGGTCCACTATGACCCAGATTTATAGTACCTGATAGGGTCCTATCTATGAGTCAAATAGATCTGTTTAAAAATCATTCATTTTTTATATTAAAGTGCAAAAAAAAAAATCTTCGGAAACAATTGAACAAAAAATGTAAATATAAACCTAAAATAAATTCCATTCCCTAAACATTCTCTTATTTTTGACTAGAAGTGGCTACCTGTGTCGCCTGGGTAGAAGGAAAGGGGTAAAAAAAAAAAAAAAAAAAAAAAAAGGTAGTCTCATAGATCCATTATTGTTGGATCCTCACAGGATGTCCTATTAAAATCCCTATATTGATCCAGACAATTTGAAAAGAAAAATTAATATCTACTATTTAAAATACTAAATGCAAAAAATTCCATGCTGTTATCATTTAAATTTTATTTCTTAATTATCTTCACGAATATAAATCAAATCTTCATTATTTTTGTTCAAAAAGCAAGATCTGTTTATAGTGAGTGTGTGTGTATGTATATATATATATATATATATATATATATATTTATTTACTGTCATTAATTGTTATATTTTCATAGTTTACTCCAGACATACATAGACACAAACTGGCCTATATATGTATAGAATATAGTTAGATAGACTAGAAGCGGTTACCCAGCGTTAACTGCATTGATTTGTTTACTTTTGAAATTTACAAATGCTGGACATTTTTAAGTTGAATTTCAATGCTATTTCTATGTATGTTTTAATTTTTAAATATCTTCGAATAAAAAGCATATCTTCATAATTTTTGCATAAAAAAAAGAACCAGTGATATTTAATGTGTGTGTGTGTGTGTGCATATATATATATATATATATATATATATATATATATATATATATATATATATATATATATATTTACTTAGAGGTGCGTGGTCTAATGGTTAGAGTCTTGGGAAATGGACTCATCAGCACGAAGACGAAGCTGTTGGCATTTCACATGGTGCTAATACCATTGGGAAAGGTATGAATCCAATTTTCCCTCTAGCTATGGGTAAATAGCAGGACAGACTGGTCTCTTTAACCATGGCTAGGTAAGGTAACCAGTCTAGGAGAAGGAAATCTCTGAATTCAAACCTGTTAAACTCTGCTTAAGAAATTGACTTTGTGTTGCATCCTGCTCGTGTGGAGGGGTTGGTATATATATATATATATATATATATATATATATATAATATATATATATATATGAGAGAAAGACGAGATGAATAACCGTTAGAAGAAAGGGTACAAACAAAATGCTATTATTCAATGCTGGAATTTTTAAAAATGCATGTTCTGTGTTAAAAATAAAATAAATTTTATTTTTAAAAATCAGAAATATTATAGTTTATAATAAAACTCAAGAGTTTGATGTAAAATTATATAAAAGTGTATAATGAGTATCAAAATTGTTCATGATATATTCAAGCTATTAAAAAAGTAATTTACAAGTCCACAGCATAATTGAAGAAAGATGTAAAGTTTCAAAGCATTTGTGGTGTTGTTAAATCCGTAGTGTTGTAGATAAAAAGCCTTCAGAGGTATATGTATATATATATTTACTTTGTTGTTAATTGTTTTATTTTTGTAATTTCATCTGGACATACATACAAAGTGGCCTTTTTATATGTATAAATAGATGGAATTTAAAAATACCCTTTTTTTTATTTTTTTTTTTTTTTTCATTATTATAATTTGTGTTTGGTGCATCTGATAACCTAAATCAATATTCGAACCAGAAAGTTGAATTAATTCTTCTAAGCTTCAGTTTACTTCTTTTTTTTTTTTTTTTTTGTTCACTTGCTCTTAATCTATCACAGCTGTGTGCACATGTTTATTATTGATTGAATTCTGTTATGACTGACCATGGCTGGGTGTTATGGAAATTTTTCTTACTACTACTACTACTACTACATGGACAAAAGTGGCTTCTATTAAGAGCTCACTCACTCTGTTTCTTCATCAATCACCATAGTATACCAATGGTGAGATTTTTGTCAAAATATCTGACAATGAAACAGTGTAGGGAAAAATGGATTCATGCCTGCCTCTGAAGGGGTTAACCATGGCTTGGTGTAATGGACTTTTTATTATTCTATTCTTTAAAAATGATTTGTATGTATGTATTTACCAACAAGTCCGCAAAAGAAGGATGTGACAGAAGGTCAATTTTCTAAAATTATTAGTATTTGATCGGACTGTGTGCAAAAAAATCCTCTTAAGAAACAACTACACAATGTAAATATGAACATACAATGGACACGGTTCACTAACAATGAACATGGTTGTTATGCTGTTAAAATCAATCATATATATATATATATAATATATATATATATATATATATATATATATATATAATTTTTTTTTTTTTTTTTTTTATGTTTTTTTAAAAGTTGGGCGTTATTACGAAGCATATATAAATGAATAAACTCGATATTATGGAGTATTGGATTCACTTATTTTTTTATTATTTTTTGTCATAAATTTTCAGGTTCGTTAGATACCCTTTATCAAATGACTGTTATTCCTGTTTAACGGCTTTTTTGTCTCTGTTGTTATCAACAGCGTCAGCGTCTGTGAAATATTTATAATAACGGAGAATTCCGATGTCTGCGTTCAATCCCTTCACATGTGTTTGTAACTGATTTTTCTGGATGATTTAGCATATACAAGGTGTGTTAAAAAAGTACTGAGATTTTTTTTTGTACTTTTTGACACACCTTGTATTCTGAAAAAAAAAAGTTCCATTCATTAATTTTTTTCAGAATACAAGGTGTCAAAAATGTACCAAGTTTAAAGCTGTATTTACCAAGATAGAAATGAAGAATAAATGGAACGTTTTTTTTTTTTTTTTTTTTTTTTTTTTTTTCAGAATACAAGTTGTCAAAAAGCACAAAAATCTCGATATTTTTTTGACACCTTATATATATATAAATTTAAAAAAAACGTTCCATTTATTCTTCATTTCTATCTTGGTAAATACAGCTTTAAATTTGGTACATTTTTGACACACCTTGTATTCTGAAAAAAAAAATTAATGAATGGAACTTTTTTTTTTTTCTTTTTTCAGAATACAAGGTGTGTCAAAAAGTACAAAAAAATCTCAATACTTTTTTAACACACCTTGTATATGCTAAAACATCCAGAAAAACCAGTAACAGCCATTTTTTTACTATATGTCTGAAGATGCTGTTACAAGCTAAGATTGTTGATGAAATCCATTATATTAATTTAGCATGAATTTCTTTGACTCTCTCTCGCTACTCCTTATCAGTCATCGCTCATGGCATGTTCTTCTTGTGGCATAAAACTTTTTTTTTCTCTCTCACATCAATATTTTTTAAACCAAAAGTTTTTTCTAAAAGTAAATAAAATACAACAGTTTAAAATTCCTGGACAATATTTATGAATTAATTTTGGTTTTATTTGGCATTAAATGACCATAAAGGGTTGATATACCATAAAACAAAACAATTAACAAGCCAATATATAAAATGGTTTGAGTCAAATAATGCTGAGTATCTTTGTGTTCTGCTATATTTTTAAAAAATTATTTGTATGTATTTACTAACAAGTCCGCAAAAGTAGGCTGTAACAGAAGGTCAGTTTTATAAAATTATTTGTATTTGATCGGATTGTGTGCAAAAAAAAAAAAATCCTCTCAAGGACTACACAACAATGTAAATATGAACGTACAATGGACACGGTTCCCTAACAATGAACATGGTTGTCATGATCATAAAATCAATCAATCAATCAATCACATTTATCAGAAAAAGGTTTTGTTCCAATTTTAGATCATGCATAATTTCTTCTTTTTTTCTTTTTTTTTTTTTTTTTTTTCTCACATCAATATTTTTTAACCCAAAAGTTAATACCATACAACATGATCCCCAATGGTGCTAACACATTGTTAAAACCAATTACTACAAAAAGTATAATATAAATACACAACACAATCTAGAAAACAATCAGAAACTAAATGGATTCTAAAATTACAAACACATGTGAAGGGATTGAACGCAGACATTGGAATTCTCCGTTATTATAAATATTTCAGACGCTGCCACTGTCGATAACAACAGAGACAAGAAAGCCGTTAAACAGTAATAACATTCATTTGATAAAGGGTATCTAACGAACCTGAAAATTTATGACAAAAAATAATAAAAAAATAAGTGAATCCAATACTCCATAATATCGAGTTCATTCATTTATATATTTTTAATGCTTCGTAATAATGCCCAACTTTTAAAAAAAACATTTTTTTTTAAATATATACCGAGAGAAGCATACGGAGACCACCTAAAATACAATATAAATACACAACATATTACTTCCTAACTGTTAGGCATGACATAACCCCAGACGGTTTGATATACCGTTAAAACCAACCAAACAAAAGTTCTTTTTAAACGTAAATAAAATACAACAGTTTAAAATTCCTGGAAAATATTCATAAATTGTGTTAATTTTGTTTTACTTAATTCTTGACCTTTCAATGTCAATTTACAATGAAACTGCCACATAATTTACTCTTATGTTTGATGGCCTGGCCAAAGTCTGATTCCCAATAACAAAAAAAAAATCAATTTCACTTTTGTTGCATTTGTTCACTGCCAGTTATTGTCCTGAACATTTGTGGCATAGAACTGAAGGCCAATACGCACAACACATTTTCACCTTGAACAATATAAAATGTCAACTCTTTGGGAGTTAGAGCAAAAAAAAAACTGTTGTGTTAGTAGACAGTTTAGTATATGTAAAAATAATATACTTTTAAGGAACTATTTATACCTCCAAGATTTTTTTTTTTTTTTTTTTTTTTTTTTTTTTAGCGCTCTAATTAATTATTGGATCTGTTCTGTCCACTAAGGATGATGGCGTAGTGTCCAGAAAAAAAAAATTATCTGCGCAAGTGAACCTTGCAGGCCAATTCTTGAGTGACAGTCTTTGGTGCACTGAATGCATACAAACTGTGGTGCTTTCTGGGGCTGCTGGCTTTTCTCTCTCTTTCTGGCGATGCTACTCCCCTCTCCGCCTCACCCCTCTCCATGCCTTATGATACTTTTAAGGAACTATTTATACCTTAAGATTCTTCTTTTTTCTTTTAGTGTTCTAATTGTATCACCATTATAACTTATAGTGTTTCATCTCTACTGACAAGTTGTCGTGTACCAAGAGACTCAACTGATCTAGGATGTTTAGATTGTACACTGTTATGCTTAGATCCACTATATGCACCTAATTTTAAATAACTTTATAAAATAAACGTGGTTATTTCCTATAACTCCAACATAAATAAAGGGGAACCACTCTTGACTGATTATTTATTTATTTTCCCATTAAACTAACCCTATCTTCTTTTTTCCTAGTAGATCAATAAATAAATAAATGATTTATCAGTCAAGAATGGTTCCCTTTGTTTATATTGGAGTTATAGGAAATAACCATAAAGGTTATCTAATTTTTAAGTATTTATCATATTGGTCATAGCTGGACTTTTCTTTTTTTCTTTTTTTTTCTTTTTCTTTCTTTTCTTACCATATTTATTTTGTTTAATTTGTTTTTGTTTTTTTTTTTTTTCTTTCCTTTTTTTTGGGGGGGGGCAGGAATAGCCTGTTGAAGCCCATCCCTCTCCATGTCAACAGTTGGTTTGAATTCTCCTGGGCTGGTTGGCCTACCAAGGTTAAAGAGCCCAATCTTCCCTACTATTTACTCATAGCTTAAGGGAGAATAGTTGGATTCATATCTTTCCCAAAGGTATTAGCGCTATGTGAAATGCAATCAGCCTTGTTCTGGATTTGAACAAATAATTTGACATAGAGCTACAAAATTTGATATTTATGTGACTCAGGGGGAAGCTTTTAATGTAAAAAGAATATTGTTCTTCATGGGCAAACAAGTCTCATTTAGGATTTGAACTTTGGTTGCTGAGTTCACTTCATTGATCATTGTACAATGAGCGTCTCCATACATCTACTCCAGCTTAGTTAAAGAGACAAACAAGCTAAATTAGTATTTCTCTGAATTTTTTGGATTAGGCTTGATATATTATTTATTATTAGAACATTTCAGCTGTTGACCTGCAGAGGGAAACGTACAGATAACAATAAAGATGAGGACAATAGTCCGAATAATACAAGCAACATTAGATTTAATATTTCTGTTGGATTATTTGTAGTATATAAACCGTGCTGCAATCCACCACTTAAATTTTATAGACTAAGCAAGAGATAATGACAGATGTCCATTTGGACCAGTGCTGCGAAATTTATAGACTAAGCGAGGTCACGTGGTTTAAACCTCAGTCAATCAACAGCCCGAATATGTGGTTGGTTAACTACTTAGTCGGTTGATATTGACAGGTGTCCATTTGCAATGATTGATGAAGGACCTGCAAGACTGAGGAGCACCAAGGAACAACCAAAGGATCATACCCAATATTAAGGGACACTAATGAGGAACACAAGGATTCTTCACTAAGGATCGCGCTCTGCTTAACACAAAGGATTTCCACTGGACAGCACTTTGCTTGAAGCTATGTCAAGCACAAAACCCCGTTGGGTCTTTCAGCCGGATCTTTCCACTTAAAAAGTAACACTTGCTCATCAGTTGACTTGAAGACTTAAGTCCAATCATTTTCTCAGATGTTCTTTTCCGACAGAACTCGCCTCGGCATTTATTCTTCTGTGACGAACCATTTCAACCAACAGGGGTGACAGCAATCCTACCACTTGCGATCAGGAGGTTGCACCATGACTGCCCATCTTAGTAGTCAACTGGGTTAGAGTTCGAGTCGGACTAGACACCGCCTACATATACAGCACACCACTCATTGTCTTTTTGAACGTCGAAGACGGGCCGACTCATCGAAGACAGCTAGCTGCTCACAATGCCGGTCATTTCCGCTACAGAAGCCTAAAGATGTGTTAAGTATCTGGCTGCCATCCGTGGCCAGTTGTAAAAGAACTTAAAGTAAATAAGTAAGTCAATAAGTCCTGTGGTATTGTTTCCTTTAGGTCCGACGTCCAAGAAGATCCAAGTATCAATGAGCTAAGATTAAGAATCAGGCTAGTATAAATACAACAACAGTAGCAGCAGCACTGCCAGTGATTGGACAATAGGAATCTTTCCCAGGTCACGTGCTTATAGGAGAGTCTATAAGTAGAGGTGTACATCTGGCACACGCCTTATATCTTAGAAAAATTCCAACAAGATGGCCACGAAAATCGTAGCAATTTCAAGTTACCACTACCTGATTATCCTCTGAGATAAATGGTATCGGTTAAAGTGTATCTAAATATATGAAAATCATAAGTGAAAGACACAACCAATATTACAAGGAACTGATACTTGATATCCTTTAAGTGTGAACAGTAACTGAGAACAATCTACTTGAATTGAATAAAGAGTTTGATTCAGTATTTGCCTGAACATTACCACCTACAGCAACACACCTGAAGGAGGATAGTTGTGTACAATGTTGCTATTATAACAACAACCAAGATCATCAAAGTATAATAGTGTATGATAATGAGTCTGCAAGCATATTGCAATCTTCTAACTAAATTGAATGTCTTAGGTACGATATTAAAATGCAGCTGGTGTTGAGGCTCTAGGTCTAGAGCTCTGGGTCCTCTTTCATTGCAGTTACTTCCAAGTAGGGCCAGTTTAGCTTGGTCAGTAGAGCGTCCTTTTAGGAACCACCGGGCTCAGAGTTCAATACTTCAATTTACTTGTCGATAAAAATATGGCTTAGTTTTAACGCCTTCAAACCACTAAAAAAAAGTAATTTGTCGATAAAAAAACGCCTTCAAACCACTAAAAAATTTCTTTTTCTTTTTTCGGTATTTTCATTTTATATTAATATCTTTTTTTTTTCTTTTTTTTTTTTTTGACAAGCAATTACAAATAAAAAATCAATTCCAATACGCCTTAAGCGCTGCTTGTTTTTTCAGCAGGCACTGCTTCAGCTAGGGACTTTTTTAGCTGGCACAGCTTAGCGTTTTTTAAGGCAGGTGGCTGGGATGCATTTCTGCGAAGAGTCCCATTATTTCTGTACACTTTCTGTCTTTATCTGTCATTTGTCCAGTTTTTAACTGTTATTTGATTTAATTTCTTTGTTTAATGGCATATCAACCTTCAGGGGTTATTTAATGCCAAAGCCATCTTTGTAGAAGAGTAGTGCTACTATTTAAACCATAACTGGAGGGATAAGGGGTCCATACCTTTCCCAAGGGTATTAGTCTGAAAGTGAATGTAATAGCAAGACTTGATTTGAAGTCCAGCAGGTTGACCACTATACCACAGGGAACAACCCCCCCCCCCGTTCTTCAAATATTATCTTCTCAAAGGCTTAATATGATATACAAATACTTTAATCCTCTCTCCTCAGATATGTGATGAAATGATTTTCTATTACTCTCCCTGGTCTTGGCTTAAGTTAAAATCTTTTCTTATTTGTGTGTCTGTATGTGTGAGATAGGGAGGCTTACTTACAAAATTAATCACATAATATACTTTCCTTTCCTTTTTTTTTTTTTTTTTTTTAAATTTTATTTTATTTTATAACATTGTTACTATAACAACTGGGGCACTCTTCATACTATCTATCCTGTCAGCCGGGCTTAGAATACACTATATACCCTGCGGAAGGGTAGGATTTTTCCCCTCCTAAAAAAAGGGGGGTGGGGTCCAGGTAATGACACTAAACTGTATTTTATAGTGAAGTTCAAGTTCTGGAGATTTTGTTGAGTACCAATTTGTTGCCATTACTCCCAGGTCCACTCTGATCTGGTGTAGTAGTACCTTTTAGAATCTCATCTATGGGTCAAATAGATCTAGAGCCAGTTTAAGCTCAATCGGTAGAGCCTCCAACTAGGAACTATAAGATTCCGGGTTCGATACCAGCACTCGCCGGCTTAGCATATAAGTAGCTGAGGGGGGAGGGGATAAGGGGGCTCTTACCTTTTCCAAGAGTATTAGTCCAAAAGTGAACATGATATCACATCTGGAGTTTAAACTTGCTTACTACGATGTCCACAGTCCAACACATTAGCCACTACGCCAGGGAGAAGTAAACGGGGGGGGGGGAATAATATAGAAAAAAAACTGGAGAGAGAGAGAAGAAAAAACAGAAATTGAAAAAGATGAGAGAGTTCACCAAGAAATACTTAAAGGCCGGAGGGCACATCGGCCAAAACCTTGTACAGATAACAATAAAGATGAGGACAACAGTCCAAATAATCCAAAAGTAAAACTGGTTTGAATTCAGAGCTTTCCTTTCCCTAGACAGGTTGCTTAACAAAAGCTGAAAAACCCAGTTGCCATATTATTTATCCATAGCTAAGGGAAGAGATGGGTTCATGCCTTTTCCAAGGGCATTAGCATGAAGTGAAATGCAAAAAGTTTCCAATACTAAATGCTTGTATGACTTGTTTGGTTTGTTTTACGGCATCTCAACCTCAGTAGGTCATTTAATGCCGATAAAGTTTTGAAATAAATTCATTCTTAATGGCTACTCAATTTTTTTTTTTTATAAACACATTTTTCTATTTAACCCATAGATGGGACCCCTAATAGGTACTATCACTCCGGGTCAGAGTGGACCTGGGAGAAATGGTGATGAAGGGCTCTACATTCCCCAGACTTCCAGAACTGGAACCTCACCCTTAGATAGTGTTTAATGTCATTCCCAGGATATGAAGACCCTCAGCCACCACCTTCTAGCATCCATATGATAAAAAGGGTTGGGGCTTCCCATAAGAGCAATAGGGTCAAGACACTCGTATAGGTGCTAGGGATTGACATGTCCAGCCAATTGATTGGAGGGGGCCTCTCCGACTGCCTCGTCTATTCGAAGTAAGGGTCAAAGTGGAGTGTTGCATATCATAGACTGCTCATTTACAAGGATTCCGTCCTTAAGCATTTTGGGTTGCCACCCATGGCCAACAGGTAGCCCCATTGGGAGTGTCTTACCCCTCTGCGGAGGTGCAGTCAGTGTATTCTAATGCCGCAGATGACAGGGCAGTTGTATGACTTGTAAGTAAAGACAAACTCATAAGCAATGTTCTTCTATGGACTCCTACACACGGACACACCAGTGTTGCTGACCAGCAAAAACTTACATTCACCAGCTCTGAGCGGGCACTGGATGCCGTATAAAAGACCTGCCAAGAGTGATAACCAATAGGGATGGATGTTGAGAGAGAGTCAAGTGTTGAAGTCTTCATATTTATTTCATCTTATTATTATAATGGAGATTGTGTGTCTGTGTCCGTAACCAAAACTGTCACCACCAACGTCACAATTCCTTTAGTTATTTAAGTTATATTCTCAATGATTATTAAATAATCATTATTTAATTTAATCTTAATTAGCATCTTATTTATTAACAATGGCTCTATAAAGGTCTAGCCGAAATAGATTTGCTTCGTATTATTAATGTGTTTATAATCCTTCAATTTGTGTTATATATAATTAAGAAATAAATGTTTACATAGTATATGATGTGAATAATTTGCATACTGGTTTTAATAAAACCATGCTAATATTATTGTTTTATTCTCAAACATATTAAAAGTAATCCTATGTATAATTTTATATTGAAATCAAAGTAAAAATAAGTGTAAACTTTTTGTGCTCTTATTTCAATATAATATTTAATTATATTAAAACTTAAATACAGGTGCATGGAGGCACTTATTTTTGCTAGTTATCTAACTTCTTCTATCTATCTATACATATATAAAGGGCAGTTGTGTATATGTTATATGTCCGGATGAAACTTCGAAAATAAAACAATTAATGACAAAGTAAAAATATATATATATATATATATATATATAATCACCAGGGCTTGGTTTTTGAGCAAAAATAATGAAGATTTTATTTACATTTGGTAAGATATTTAAAAATTAAAATTTGTATAGTAACAGAAGGTAATTGAAATATGATGTTGATTCATTGAATTAATCGCCTCATTTATATTGATTTTTTGTTGTTTTTCTTATTGTAAATTATTGAATTAAAATTTCTTACTATATTGTTATATATGTACATGGGATTTTATGGGGCATCCAGTGAGAATCTAACTTGTGATAAGTAATAATGGATCTACCCTCTACCCAGGCAACGCCGGGTAGCCACTTCTAGTAACATAGAAAGTAGAAATTCAACATTACTTGTTTTTACAAAAAAATAATTGAACATTCCTGGGAAGAAATTAGTGAAGAACATTATGTAAAAATCATAGTTACTGTATACGATGAACTAAGGGATTGGCAGTTTAAGATAAGAGCAAAGTTTGTTAAACGACCATCTGTTAAAATTTGAATCTTATCTCCTGAGATCTAAACAGGTGATGACTGATATATGTATTTACCCGTCCCATCTGCCATGAGCAGGATATTGACACAAGGTCAATTTTTAAGCAGAGTACAAATGGTTTGATTTCAGTTTTCCTTCTCCTAGACCAGTTGCCATACTAAGATTAAAGAGCCCTGTCTGCCCTACTATTTATCCATAACTAGTTAGATTCATGCCAAATGGTTTGATTTCAGTTTTCCTTCTCCTAGACCAGTTGCCATACTAAAATTAAAGAGCCCTGTCTGCCCTACTATTTATCCATAACTAGGAGGGATAGTTAGATTCATGCCTTTCTCAAGGATATTAATGTTACGTAAAATGCAGACTGTCTTGTCCAGGAATTGAACTTGTGTCACAATGTCCATTTTCTAGAATGGTAATCATTATGCCAAATGCACCACCATATATGTGTTACATAATTATTGGATCCCTAATACTTTTTTAAGGTAGTGTAGAAACATAACTTGAAGGATGAGTGACAACGCTTGACCTCACTCTCACCTTGCCTTCCGGGGATAAATCGTGAGAACCGGAAGGCATGGAAGACCCTGTCTTCCAGTTTAAGATAGAAGTAACTCAGCAGTTAGAAGGTAGGAGCGAGCTCAAAGGGGTAAGTCGCGTTTTCCACGCGGTCCCTCATCTGCGCAGATTGTCTGGTTGGGGATTTGAAAATAAAGTAAGATCAAAGCAAATCAGAGTCTTGTGTTATTACCTCTAAAAACTAACAATGACACAGGGCTTCTAATAAAGAGAAATCCCCAATAGAAGACCAGACCGGAATCCCCAAGTCAACACCAGACCAGACAAGATGATAGAAGATAGAACCAAAGCCGGCCAGAAGAAAAATACGGCAAGAAGTAAGAAAAGGGTATACAACATTATATCGATTTGGTACGGTGAAAACGTCAGTATGCAACATATGGTTCCTGCAAGATCAATAAGAAGTTAAGCAGCGATGAGCCTATTCAATTCTTAGTTGGGTGACCACTTAAGCAATAGCAGGTACTGTAAGCAACCTGAAACCAGTGTTCCATATCTAAGCAAATACAAATAAAGTTAAAACAAATCATTTATCAAAATGACTTGATTCGGCATTAAATGACCTAAAAAGGGTTGATATGCCGTAAAACAACCAAATAATAAATAAATTTCAATATCATTTGTGGACAATGTTTTATTTAGGTGATTAGCATTAAGGATTGTAAAACTTGCCCTGTTGGCGGGGCTTAAAATATGCTGATTGTTTTTCCTGTAGGAGGGTGGGTGTTCTGGGTATGGCACTAAACTGCATTTGATGGTGAGGCTTCAGTTCTGGAGAGTGCTGAGTACCCCTCACTGCCATTACTCTCACCTGGAGTGGTAGTACTTGTTAAAGTTCCATCTAGGGGTCAAATAGATATGTTTAAAAATTCCTATTTGACAAGATCGGGTGAAAAAACTCAAAAACGACTACATAAAAATGTAAATATAAATGTACAATGAAGACCAATTCCCTAACCTCTAGGCATAAAATAATCCTATACATATTAATGTGCCATTAAAATCAATGAATCAATCTGCAACTGTAAATCCAGCTCAATGGTAAGAGGCCTTTCCTTGAGGCCAAGTCAACATTCTGAACCACATCCACCTAGTTGGAGAGGACTGTTATCGTACCCGGAACCTTGTGATTCTGAGGTGGATGATCTACCAACTGAACTAAACCTACCAAGGTTAAAGAACCTAGTATGCTCTACTATTTACTAGTGCCACTAGTGTTCTTCTACAAGGATGGCTTTGGCATTAAATAACTCACAAAGGTTGATATGCCAAAGAAACCAAAAACCATGACAGGAAATATATTAGTTATTAAACTAACTTGGTAATTAAAAGTTGTTACTTCCAACTTTTATCTTTATCAATAAACAATACTTAGGTACTTGGTAAAGGTAAGTATTTACCCAACCTTGTTTGCTACACGTAGGTGTGACACAAGGTTGCAAGTATTGGGCATCCAGTGAGGATAAAACTCCTATTCAGTAGTAATGGATCTGCGAGACTAGCTTGTTAACCATTACACCATGATTTGATGCCCTTGTAAGAAAGGTTCAAAGTTATATATACTTGATATACAAAACTCCGACGATGGTTAACAGACAAAACATTTAATATAGTACAGCACATGGATATGACGAGATACAAAGTACATAGGTAAAAAGTATACAAAGTGCATAGGTAAAAAGATACATACACATTCATGAATGGTACAAGATAACATATAAAAGCCACAGACATGAGACTAGGGATAGTCCATGCTGTGTTAATTCACTTACAGTAATGTAAGGGGGGGCGAAGCCCCAACGAGAAGGGTTAAACCTTAACTAACCCATGTGTCTTGTAGTATCAGGAACAGGAAAAGAGAGAGAAGCCTTTTGAACCGGCCGCTTAAATACTATATCCCCTAGCGGGCACCAGCAAACTAAACCGGGCAGACAACTCTCCCAGGCAAATACGAAACTAACGCTACACCCTTATTTATTTACCTAACCCGTTTGCCACAGGTAGGATGTGACACAAGATCAGGACATCCAGCAAGAATCAAACTCCCTATTCAGTAGTAATGGATCTGCGAGACTAGCTTGTTAACCATTACACCATGATTTTTTTGTCTTGTCAATGTTTCTCTTGGCCAACTACTAGGGCCTTATGAATAATTTTGATTTTTCAGACTGTTGTCCTCATCTTTATTGTGGTATGTATAAACACAACGTTCAGACCGCTGTATCCTTTATGTTGTGTACCACAATAAAGATGAGGACAACGATCCGAAAAATCAAAATTATTCACATTAAACCTCATCTCTTTATTGTGGTATGTATGAATACAATGTTCAGACTGTTGTATCCTTTATGTTGTGTTTATATGTACCACAATAAAGATGAGGACAACAGTCCGAAAAATCAAAATTATTCACATTAAACCTCATCTCTTTATTGTGGTATATATGAATACAATGTTCAGACTGTTGTATCCTTTATGTTGTGTTTATATGTACCACAATAAAGACGAGGACAACAGTCTGAAAAATCAAAATTATTTACATTAAGCCTCATTTTTTTTATTGTGGTACTAGAGGTGGCTACCCGGCGTCGCCTGTGTAGAAGGGATGCAAAAAAGGTTAATCCCACAGATCCATTATTATCGAATCACGAGTTGGATCCTGGTAGTATACCCCCAAAATCCCTATGTAAAAAAGACCTTGTGTTGATTCAGTCACGCTGAAAAGAAAAATCAATGTCTACTATTTAAAATATTAAATCCAAAAAAGAATCTTGTCTGTTATGATCTAAATATAATTTTTTTAATTATCTTCACTAATATAAATCAAACCTTCATTATTTTTGCTCAAAAACCAAGCCCTGGTGATATTTAATGTGTATATATATTTACTTTGTCGTAAATTGTTTTATTTTCAAAGTTTCCTCTGGATATACAGATTCACACAACTACCCTTTATATATGTATAGAAGATATATAAATACAATGTTCAGACTGCTGTATCCTTTATGTTGTATTTATACATACCACAATAAAGATGAGGGCAACAGTCCGAAAAATCAAAATTATTCACATCAAAAATACAGAGAAATTATACTTGGATTTTTTAGAAAAATGTCTTAAGTATTAAATATGATTTTGTACAAGTGTTTCAGGCTGTTTTTTTTTTTTTATATTGTTTTCTTTTTTGTTCAACTGAGATTAATATGTTAACTAATATATTCAAATAAAGGGATAAATTACCTGTCTCTACATGTACATTGTAATCTGAACTTTTCTAAGCTGCTTGTAGGCCTGTATTATACAGGTAGTATGTTAAACAGATACCTTGTATCACTCTAATTATAGTGCTTGTTCAGTCATTTATTTCTTTATTATAATATTTATTTCAGGGGTCAAGCTCTCTTTAAAACCTTTTTTAAAAGTTTAAATTTTCCAAACTGACCTTTTAATTCACCAAAATGATAGAAACCTATCTTTTAATAATTTACAATTTCTTATTAATGCTGTGGTATATTTAAAACCATGAGACACATCTTTTTTATTATTATACTAGCTGTATGTTCCTGATATAAATTATGGTAGTGTGGACATGAAGTTAACGGCAATTGGTAACTGACAGTTTCTTGCCTAATCACAGTCAAGTAACTGTCGGTAACCAGGCGCCATTGACTTCATGTCTAAGCTATCCTAACTTAGATATACATGCTCTATCGATGACATTGAGCACTATTCACTTTTAGATATAGCTCTCTCTCTCTCTCTATCTCTCTGTCTCTGTCTTTATATATATATATATTGGAGGATATGTGCTTAATTGAAGTCATACCTAATTTTGAAAATTAATTAGTTAATAATTAATGAATTTAGGTGGGCATATATGTTCAAATGTAAGGCTAAACAAATCAAGAAAATGTCAATCCTGAATGTACATTTCGACCTATTCATTCAGGGATTGACATTTTCTCGATTTGTTTAGCCTTACATTTGAACATATATGCCCGTCTAAATTCATTAATTATTAACTAATTAATTTTCAAAATTAGGTATGACTTCAATTAAGCACATACCCTCCAAAAATTGTCGGCTAAAAAGCCATATCAAATAAACACATTGTTTGTTTACTTACTCTATATATATATATATATATATATATATCTAAAAGGGAAAATGTTAAAAAAAAAAAAAAATAGATCAACCAGTCGAATATGAAAGGCAGGTACAGTCAAGATTTTATTACACTTGTTATCCTCTTACTGGAATGCATAAGCCCTGTTGGCTTGGGCTCTCGAATATACTGACTGCACCTCTGCAGAGGAGTAAGACCCCCCCCCCTGTCTACTACCAATGGGGCCACCTGTTGGCTGTGGGTGGCAACCCATGATGCTTAACAACAGAATCCTGGTGGCTGAGCAGTCCATAACATTCCACATTGGCCCTTACTTAGGCTAGACAGGAAGCTGGAGAGGCCCCCTCCAATCAATCAGCTGGTCACGTCATGCCCTAGCACATATATATATATATATATATATATATATATATATATATATATATACACCAACCACTCCGTTCGAGCAGGATGCGACACAAGGTCAATTTCTTAAGCAGAGTTTAACAGGTTTGAATTCAGAGTTTTCCTTTTCCTAGCACCTATATGATTGTCATGACCCTATTGCCCGTATGGCAAACCCCCAAACCCTTTTTATCATATGTGCTTGAAGGCAGTGGCAGAGGGTCTTAGTGTCCTGGGTATGATGTTAAACTGTATCTAGTGGTAAAGTTCCAACTCTGGAGCTCTGGGGAGTTGGAATACCCCTTCTTCACCATTATTCCTATGAACACGCTGAGTGGTAGTACCTGTTAGGGTCCCATCTATGGGTTAAATTAAAAAAATAATTGTTTTAAAAAATTGAGTTTGAAATAAATGTTGAATACCCATCAAGAATGAATAAAACAAAAAGTTTTCAGCATAAAATAACACAACAAGGGTTGATATACCAAGGCCGCCCTGTCGGCTGAGGCGTTAGAATGCACCGACTGCACCTCTGCAGAGGGGTAAGACTCCCCCAATGGGGCCACCTGTTGGCCGTGGGTGGCGACCCATGATGCTTAAGGATAGAACCCAGGTGGATGAGCAGTCCATGACTTGCAATACTCCACTTTGGCCCTATCTTGAGCTAGACGGGCGGTCGGAGAGTCCCCCTTCGATCAATCGGCTGGTCACGTCAAGCCCTAGCACCTATATGATTTTCCCAACCCTATTGTCCTTATGGCAAGCCCCAACCCCTTTTTATCATATGGGTGCTAGAAGGCGGTGGCTAAGGGTCTACATGTCCTGGGAATGACGTTAAACTCTATCTGATGGTGAGGTGCCAGTTTTGGAGGTTTGGGGAATGTGGAGCACCCCTTCATCACCATTGCTCCCAGGTCCACTCTAACCCGGAGTGGTAGTACCTGTTAGGGTCCCATCTATGGGTTAAATAGAAAAATGTATTTATAAAAAAATTGTATTATCCATTAAGAATTGATTTATTTCAAAATTTTATCGGCATTAAATGACCCACTGAAGTTGATATGCTGTAAAACAAAACAAAACAAACAAATCTTCTACAAGGATGGCTTTGGTGTTAAATAATCTACTAGGGTTGATCTGCCATTAAACAAAGAAACCAAACCAAACCATCTAATTGGAATGTTTACTATGTAATCTGTGTGTATATCTCTCTCCCTGTCTCTCACTTTGGCAATGAGTATATTGGGCAGATATTTATAGTTTTTTCATAGCCTTCACCTGCAGAAAATACCTTCACCTCTTTCTGGTTGGAAGACAAGGTTATAGTGTAACTTGAGTAGAAATAACTAGAGGAAGATGCTCTACTGTGATAACATCTTTGACGACAACCTGCTAGCAAAGATGGAGGGAGGAGGAGGTGACAGATTTAGGTGAATTGCTCTCTTAACTGTTGAAGAAGAACAACATACCTGTTCTGGTGATACAAGGATATTTAACGACCTTCAAAAAGTCTCCTTCATATATATATGATTTCTAAACTCTACCAGTGTGAAAAACCACCCCAGATAACTGTTTTCAAAATAAAAAAATTTTCAAACTGATATCTGGGGGGTAAAAAAAATTTTTTTAAGAAAAGACCAACACACCCGTACCTTCTGAAAATAATCATCAGTACCGTAGTAGCCAAAAAAGACACTGAAGCAGTTTACTAAGTTATATATGTAAAAAGTACTCAATACACTAAGTAGAGCATAATTATAAGGACCTACATGAGTCATGCTATCTACCTAGGTTTCACCCGAATGGTTCTTCAGGATTCAGGTGAAACCTATGTAAATAGTGTCCGATTCGTGTAGGTCCTTATATATTTGTGTATTTTGGCTGCAAGTTATTATTTAGGCAGGTATTGTTAAAGATCACAGAATATTTCTTCTTTTATAATCTTCTGTTATAGACGTTCAAGTCTTCTAGTAGTTTTTCGTGTGTGTGTGTGTGTGTGTATAGAAAACAGGGTGGAAAAAGTTTTATGTTTAATCAAACCAAACATATAAAACTTTCTCAACTCCTTTTTTCCAATCATTTGAAAAATAAATATGCAAATATTACTAGACAATATTTGAATGTCCTGATGAAGATTATAAATATATATTTAATAATCAAAAACATTTTAAATGTCGATTTAAATTTTCAAATATTGATAAATCATCTTTATAACTCTTATTTTTCACTTTTATTATTATATATATATATATATATATATATATATATTATATATATATATATATATATATATATATATATTTATATTATATTAAAGCTGAGTCAATCAACTTTTGCTTCCTAAAGGCTTTTTTACTGTTTAGTTTAATGACACGAAAATTATACTAAATTATTCCTTACTTTTAGGATTGAATTATGTTTGAAAAAATTTTAATTGGTTCGTATTAGTTGTAATTTTTTAATTAAGTCAAAAATCGACCAATGTCTTACTTTACTCTGTGTCTATCTCTTTCTTGACTACCTCCTCGTTATATAATGTTAGTTTCTCTGGAGAGTAGAGAAAGAGAGAGCCAGGAGAATTTGAAATGTATTTCTGTTAAATTTCACAACCAGCAACCCGTAGTTTAAATGAGGTCAGACATTTCCTTTCTTAGAAAGCTAACAAAATGATTTTATGGTTTCATCCGGCCGTATTTATTTAAAAAAATTTTTTTTTTTTGCTTTGCTAACTCCTTTTTCCCTAATCTCAGTTATCTACCCAGAGCTGAATGGGTGACTCAATGGGTCACATTTTGTCTAGTGTGTATATATATATATATATATAATTCTGAGACTGAGACTGGGACTATGTTAAGAAAGATTACAAAATCTCAGTTACAATAGAACATTTTGCTTAAATAGAATAATTTACAGTCAAAATATTAGAAATGTATAAAAACTAATTATTTTACCAAAATAACTTTATTTTTTAAGAAGTCTTTTTGCAATATGAAAAGAGAAAGGATACTGATCTTTAAGGGACTGATTTTTAACCCCTTGAATACGTCTTTTTTTATAAAGCTTCTTTATTTGTTCATATTTATCAGACATTAAAATGTCCTGAAAAGATTATTAAGCCTATTTTATTAATATATTATTAATATTATTACATGTAATATTCTTACATGCCACTTTTTATTATTAAAAAAAATTAACATATTAAAGACAATGGTATTTATTATAAAATTGTTTTGTTGGTATCCATTTTTCTCTATACTGTTCATGTGACTGTCCTATATAGTAAATATTTTACTCTACAAACCCTTTACACTATAAAATACAGATTTAATAAGTAGTAAAAATTTTATGACATTTTTTTTATTGTTATTTAAAAAAAAATTGACACTTAGTACCTATAACTTATAATAATTAAATACTAAATCCTCATCTTTATTATTACATACACAATGTTTCAGTTGGTTTGCCCTCGGAGTTTTTTCAGGTGTTTTGTCAAACTCATGAACCCTCATGTCATAATCGGGAGCCTTCACAGAACTTTGAACCGAGCCCTTTATTCAATCCACCGGGGTACTGTCCTCATTCCATTAACCATGACTGGGTACAATCTATGTTATGTATTCTATTTTAGTATCAGTCATGGTTAGCAAAATGAGAACAGTCTACCCTGGGGGATTAAATTCCATGAAGGTTCCCGAGTTTAATGAGAAACACCTGAAGAAGACCGGAGGCACGTCTGAAAATCTAAATAATACAAATTATCAAACCGCATCTCAAAAATTCAAATAAAATTATAATGTTACATTACAGATAAACACAGAAATTGACACGTGTATATAACATATTGTTTGAACTTGACAGTGGTCAAATTGTACTGTAATAAAATCTTCAAAATAGACTTTTGTTAGTGCCGTTATAGTATGTGGCCTACTTTTTTGATTCTGTTATAGTATGTGGCCTACCTGGTTTGAATGTGTTCTACCTCAGTAAGAGTATATTTATACATATAAGTAGTAGGCAATTTATTGAAACTAATTATTTTTCACATATATTCAATTTCAAGAAATGCAATTCAGTCATAAGCTGTATATAGTAATTAAAAAAGAATGTATCCATAATTTACATGAATCAGAGATCTATTTAATTCTAAAATATTCTAAAATTCTGAAATAGGGTTAGCAGTTATTATTATAACCTTATAATATGCTTTTTATGGTAGGCCACATACTATAAGAGAAACATGATTTCGTAGGCCACATGCTATAATGGTACCCTTTTGTTTTATTTGTCTAATAATGTCTGCAATAAATAAAACTAATACTTGTCTAAGAATGTCTTATATTGTTGTTTGTGTTATTTTTAAATAGGGGATCAGCCATTGCCAAGATTGTTGGTGAAAATGTGATTAAGAAATCAGACAAATTTGTTCCTGAAGTGAGGATGTATGTCTATGAAGAGATGATTGGTGATCAGAAATTAACGGATATCATCAACTCAAAACATGAAAATGTTAAATACCTGCCCGGTTATAAACTACCCACTAATGTGGTAAGTAACTTGGATTTGCTATAATACTAGAAGTGGCTACCTGGCATCACCTCGGTGAGGGCAGGTTTAAAAAAGTAGTATCGCAGATCCATTATTGTTGAATCGAGAGTTGGGTCCTCGCAGGATGCCCCATTAAAATCCCTACATAAAAACACCTTGCATCATCAACACAAAACATGAAAATGTTAAATACCTGCCCAGTTATAAACTACCCACTAATGTGGTAAGTAAATTGGATTTACTATAATACTAGAAGTGGCTACCTGGCATCACCTCGGTGAAGTTAGGTTTTAAAAAGTAGTCTCGCAGATCCATTATTGTTGAATCGAGAGTTGGATCCTCACAGGATGCCCCATTAAAATCCCTACATAAAAACACCTTGCATCAACACAAAACATGAAAATGTTAAATACCTGCCCAGTTATAAACTACCCACTAATGTGGTAAGTAAATTGGATTTACTATAATACTAGAAGTGGCTACCTGGCATCACCTCGGTGAAGTTAGGTTTTAAAAAGTAGTCTCGCAGATCCATTATTGTTGAATCGAGAGTTGGATCCTCGCAGGATGCCCCATTAAAATCCCTACATAAAAACACCTTGCATCATCAACACAAAACATGAAAATGTTAAATACCTGCCCAGTTATAAACTACCCACTAATGTGGTAAGTAAATTGGATTTACTATAATACTAGAAGTGGCTACCTGGCATCACCTCGGTGAAGTTAGGTTTTAAAAAGTAGTCTCGCAGATCCATTATTGTTGAATCGAGAGTTGGATCCTCGCAGGATGCCCCATTAAAATCCCTACATAAAAACACCTTGCATCATCAACACAAAACATGAAAATGTTAAATACCTGCCTAGTTATAAACTACCCACTAATGTGGTAAGTAAATTGGATTTACTATAATACTAGAAGTGGCTACCTGGCATCACCTCGGTGAAGTTAGGTTTTAAAAAGTAGTCTCGCAGATCCATTATTGTTGAATCGAGAGTTGGATCCTCGCAGGATGCCCCATTAAAATCCCTACATAAAAACACCTTGCATCATCAACACAAAACATGAAAATGTTAAATACCTGCCCAGTTATAAACTACCCACTATGTGGTAAGTAAATTGGATTTACTATAATACTAGAAGTGGCTACCTGGCATCACCTCGTGAAGTTAGGTTTTAAAAAGTAGTCTCGCAGATCCATTATTGTTGAATCGAGAGTTGGATCCTCGCAGGATGCCCCATTAAAATCCCTACATAAAAACACCTTGCATCATCAACACAAAACATGAAAATGTTAAATACCTGCCTAGTTATAAACTACCCACTTATGTGGTAAGTAAATTGGATTTACTATAATACTAGAATTGGCTACCTGGCATCACCTCCGTGAGGGCAGGTTTTAAAAAGTAGTCTCGCAGATCCATTATTGTTGAATCGAGAGTTGGATCCTCGCAGGATGCCCCATTAAAATCCCTACATAAAAACACCTTGCATCATCAACACAAAACATGAAAATGTTAAATACCTGCCTAGTTATAAACTACCCACTAATGTGGTAAGTAAATTGGATTTACTATAATACTAGAAGTGGCTACCTGGCATCACCTCGGTGAAGTTAGGTTTTAAAAAGTAGTCTCGCAGATCCATTATTGTTGAATCGAGAGTTGGATCCTCGCAGGATGCCCCATTAAAATCCCTACATAAAAACACCTTGCATCATCAACACAAAACATGAAAATGTTAAATACCTGCCCTAGTTATAAACTACCCACTTATGTGGTAAGTAAATTGGATTTACTAAATACTAGAAGTGGCTACCTGGCATCACCTCCGTGAGGGCAGGTTTTAAAAAGTAGTCTCGCAGATCCATTATTGTTGAATCGAGAGTTGGATCCTCACAGGATGCCCCATTAAAATCCCTACATAAAAACACCTTGCATCATCAACACAAAACATGAAAATGTTAAATACCTGCCCTAGTTATAAACTACCCACTAATGTGGTAAGTAAATTGGATTTACTATAATACTAGAAGTGGCTACCTGGCATCACCTCGGTGAAGTTAGGTTTTAAAAAGTAGTCTCGCAGATCCATTATTGTTGAATCGAGAGTTGGATCCTCGCAGGATGCCCCATTAAAATCCCTACATAAAAACACCTTGCATCATCAACACAAAACATGAAAATGTTAAATACCTGCCCAGTTATAAACTACCCACTAATGTGGTAAGTAAATTGGATTTACTATAATACTAGAAGTGGCTACCTGGCATCACCTCGGTGAAGTTAGGTTTTAAAAAGTAGTCTCGCAGATCCATTATTGTTGAATCGAGAGTTGGATCCTCACAGGATGCCCCATTAAAATCCCTACATAAAAACACCTTGCATCATCAACACAAAACATGAAAATGTTAAATACCTGCCCAGTTATAAACTACCCACTAATGTGGTAAGTAAATTGGATTTACTATAATACTAGAAGTGGCTACCTGGCATCACCTCGGTGAGGGCAGGTTTAAAAAAGTAGTCTCGCAGATCCATTATTGTTGAATCGAGAGTTGGATCCTCACAGGATGCCCCATTAAAATCCCTACATAAAAACACCTTGCATCATCAACACAAAACATGAAAATGTTAAATACCTGCCCAGTTATAAACTACCCACTATGTGGTAAGTAAATTGGATTTACTATAATACTAGAAGTGGCTACCTGGCATCACCTCGGTGAAGTTAGGTTTTAAAAAGTAGTCTCGCAGATCCATTATTGTTGAATCGAGAGTTGGATCCTCACAGGATGCCCCATTAAAATCCCTACATAAAAACACCTTGCATCATCAACACAAAACATGAAAATGTTAAATACCTGCCCAGTTATAAACTACCCACTAATGTGGTAAGTAAATTGGATTTACTATAATACTAGAAGTGGCTACCTGGCATCACCTCGGTGAAGTTAGGTTTTAAAAAGTAGTCTCGCAGATCCATTATTGTTGAATCGAGAGTTGGATCCTCGCAGGATGCCCCATTAAAATCCCTACATAAAAACACCTTGCATCATCAACACAAAACATGAAAATGTTAAATACCTGCCCAGTTATAACTACCCACTATGTGGTAAGTAAATTGGATTTACTATAATACTAGAAGTGGCTACCTGGCATCACCTCGGTGAAGTTAGGTTTTAAAAAGTAGTCTCGCAGATCCATTATTGTTGAATCGAGAGTTGGATCCTCACAGGATGCCCCATTAAAATCCCTACATAAAAACACCTTGCATCATCAACACAAAACATGAAAATGTTAAATACCTGCCTAGTTATAAACTACCCTCTAATGTGGTAAGTAACTTGGATTTACTATAATACTAGAAGTGGCTACCTGGCATCACCTCAGTGAGGAGAGTTAAAAAGTAAGTAACTTTGATTTACTATATTTTACTCTTACATAATTGTTACTCTACTGAGAGGAAGCCCTGTTGGCTTAGAGTACACTTTCTGTATCTCCTGCAGAGAGGTAAGATAGTCACAGACACAATGGCAGCCCTGTCGGTGGGGATTTATAATACACTGACTGCCCATCTGCAGAGGGGTAAAATCCCTCCAATGGGCCACCTGTTGGCCATGGGTGGCATCTTGTGATTCTTAAGGACGGAATCTTAGTGTATGAGCAGTTCATGACATGCAACACCTTACTTAGGCCAGACAAGCGCTGGAATTATGAATTATGAATAAAAGATATAATGCACCAGTTATTGTATTTAAAAACATTTACATTTTTTCAGGTCAGTTAACTTTGAACCACATATTTGAGACGTAACACAGATTCTCAAAGATACATGGTTCAAAGTTAACTGACCTGAGAAAATGTAAAAGTTTTTAAATAAAATAAAATGCATTATATCTTTTATTCATTAATATATCAACACTGAAAATTTCATTAAATTCGGTTAATTTCCTGAATTTTTTTTTTTGCGGGGGTGACATACGATGGTGGAATTTAGGTCCATTAAGTTCGATTTAACCAGATATTTTTATAAAAAAATTTTAAAATACCTATTTGTTTATTTGTTTTATTTTGTGAAACCTAGGATTTCATAGAATCCACTTTGGGAAATACTGGTCTATTAATAATTTTAATATTTCCCAAGTTGATGCATTAATAAAATTCCTACCCCTTTGATGTGCTAATCATAATTGCCCACAAAACTTACCTCATTCAAAATCTTGGTCTAATGGTATATATATTTACCAACCCCTCCACAAGGGCAGGATGTGACACAAGGTTAATTTCTTAAGCAGAGATTAAGAGGTTTGAATTCAGAGTTTTCCTTCTCCTAGACTGGTTACCTAGCCAAAGTTAAAGAGCCCAGTCTACCCATAGCTGGAGGGAGAGTTGTTGGATGCATACCTTTCCCAAGGGTATTAGTGCTATGTGAAATGTAAACAGCCTCGTCCAGGATTTGAACTCTGGTCAACGAGTCATTTCTTACGACTCTAACCATTACACCACGCACTTCCATGGTCAAATGTTATATACCCCTAACATGATTTGGGTGTATAATAGAGAGACAGATGCCCTTTATATATGTATAGATAGGTAGATGCCCTTTGTTTTTATAACAAATTATGATAGATTATATCTACAATTTTATGGAGGCGCATGGTCTAATGGTTAGTCATAGGAAATGGACTCGTCAACGAGAGTTCAATTCCTGGACGAAGCTGTTGGCATTTCACATGGCGCTAATACCCTTGGGAAAGGTATAAATCCAATTCTCCCTCCAGCTATGGCTAAATAGCAGGGCAGACTGGACTTTTTAACCATGGCTAGGTAACCAGTCTAGAAGGAACACTCTGAATTCAAACCTGTTAAACTCTCTGCTTAAGAAATTGACCTTGTGTCACATCCTGCTCATGCGGGGAGGGGTTGGTAAAATATATATATATATATATATATATAACAAATCTAGTTATTTTCAGCCGACAGTATTTGGGAGAATATGTGCTTAAATGAAGTCAGACCTAATTTTTTGAAAGTTAAATCCCGCCTAATTATCATTAATGAATTAACTTTCAAAAAATTAGGTCTGACTTCATTTAAGCACATATATATATATATATATATATACAATTTTAAGTCATTATCATACCAAGATTTGTTCGGGTGGCTAAACTCATTCTTTATAAGCTTTTTTAACAACATGATTAATACAAAGAATGAATTAACTTGTCCAAACAAATCTTGGTATGATAATTGTTTTTTTTTATTCATCATTACCTTTTAAATATTTTGTCAAAACAAGTTGTAGTATTTAATAATCCTGGCAACAAAATGTTCACACTATGAGGTTTAGATTATTGTAAAATGGCTTTAGGTGAATATATATAAGTAAAGAAATAATAAAAGACTTAGAGATTTAGCATTATAGTCTATTTCAGGGAGCTTAGACAAAGTGTCTAACTCTCCTGACTCATCAGATGCAAAACATTCGCACCTGATGAGTCGGAAGAGTTAGACAATTTGTCTAAGCTCCCTGAAATAGACTATAATGCTAAATCTCTAAGTCTTTTGTTATTTCTTTACTTATATATTTGCTCTGTGACTCTAACATTAAGAGCACACATTGAGCTCTCAAACTGCGACAGGTTTTTTAAAATAAAACTCTTGTGTCGTAAGGAAGATTTCTTCTCTGGACTTTTGGATTATATATATATCATATATATTGTTATGGATCCACTCACAGAGCTGTGTTATGGATTTTAAATGTTTCATCTGAAAAATATTTTCAAATCAAAATGTTGCATTAAAAAAAAATTTTTTTTATATATATTTACATACCATTGGATTTATTTACATTTTCTCATATAAATATTTGGACGGAAGCAAAGTGTATATTAAACAAAGGATGGTAAAGTTTTGACAAGAGACCTAATTTTTTTCCTCTTAAATCTGACCTAGAAAAGGGCTCTTCCTTTTTATGATTAGTGAAGCACTTGAAAAATCCGGAATACTCTGTACAAATATCTACTTTATAACAATAACAATTGCGTGATAGGCTTGACTGAATTATTCTTCCTGTTAAACCCTTTATACTACACAGAATTCTTCTCTATAACAGTGTTTCCCAAACAGGGTCCCTATTACTCCCTAGAATTATTAAGAATTATGTTGAGGTAATGTTTCCCAACAGGGTCCCTTATTACTCCCCTAGAATTTAAGAATTATGAGGAGGTAATGTTTCCCCAACAGGGTTCCTTATTACTCTCTAGAATTGTTAAGAATTATGAGGAGGTAATGTTTCCCACAGAGGTCTCTTATTACTCTCTAGAATTGTTAAGAATTATGAGGAGGTAATGTTTCCCAACAGGTCCCTATTACTCTCTAGAATTGTTAAGAATATGAGGAGGTAATGTTTCCCCAACAGGGTTCCTTATTACTCCTAGAATTATTAAGAATTATGAGGAGGTAATGTTTCCCAACAGGGTCTCTATTACTCTCTAGAATTGTTAAGAATTATGAGGAGGTAATGTTTTCCCCAACAGGGTTCCTATTACTCCCTAGAATTAAGAATTATGAGGAGGTAATGTTTCCCACAGGGTTCCTATTACTCTCTAAATTGTTAAGAATTATGAGGAGTAATGTTTCCAACAGGGTCCCCTATTACTCTCTAGAAATGGTATGAGGAGGTAATTTCCCAACAGTCCCTATTACTCTCTAGAATTGTAAGAATTATGAGGAGTAATGTTTCCCAACAGGGTCCTTATTACTCTCTAGAATTGTAAGAATTATGAAGAGGTAATGTTTCCCAACAGGGTCCCTATTACTCTCTAGAATTGTTAAGAATATGAGGAGGTAATGTTTCCAACAGGGTCTTATTACTCTCTAGAATTGTTAAATTATGAAGGAGATAATGTTTCCCAACAGGGTTCCTTATTACTCCCTAGAATTATTAAGAATTATGAGGAGGTAATGTTTTCCCAACAGGTCTCTATTACTCTCTAGAATGTTAAGAATTATGAGGAGGTAATGTTTCCCCAACAGGGTTCCTTATTACTCCCTAGAATTATTAAGAATTGTGAGGAGGTAGTGTTTCCCCACAGGGTCCCTATTACTCTCTAGAATTATTAAGAATTATGAGGAGGTAGTGTTTCCCAACAGGGTCTCTATTACTGTCTAGAATTGTTAAGAATTATGTGGAAACAGCATTTCCCAAACAGTGTCCCTATTACTTTAGAATTATTGTTAATAATTATGAGAAGGCAGTGATTAAAGATGAACAGGGTGCATTTAGAGGCTTGAAGGGTATCTGGGTAAATTTGTATATCATCAGTAAAGTAGAGATAAGAAAAAATGCTATGCTGTCAAATTTGATTAAATTGGGCTACTTCTTTTACTACTTGCTAAGAAATACTGAAAACATTTATCAAAGTTGGAACCATCCATGACATGCAACACTCAACTTTGGCCTTTATTTGAGTTAGATGGTGGTCGGAGAGGCCGCCTCCAATCAATCAGCTGATCACACCAAGCCCTAGCACCTATATGATTGTCTCAACTGTATTACTCAACCCTTTTTATTATATGTGCTAGAAGGTGGTGGCTGAGGGTCTTAGTGTCCTGGTATGATGTTAGACTGCATCTAGTGATGAGCTTCCAATTCTGGATCTCTGAGTGTGGAGTACCCTTTCATTGCCATTACTCCCAGGTTTTTATTTTGACCAGAAGTGGTAGTACCTGTAAGGTACTATGGGTTAAATAGAATTAAAAATTGAGTTTTTTTTTAAAAAGTGTTTTGAAAAAGAAAAAAAAATAGAATATCCTGCAAATGAAAAACTTAAAATTGATCAGTGCATTTAAGTATTGCATAAATATTTAAGCTTAAGTTTTAAAATGACTGTAATTAGTCTGCGCACAGACACATACACACACACACACACATATATATATATATATATATATATATATATATATATATATATGGGACTGCCTGTTGGCCGTGGTTGCGACC
Source organism: Doryteuthis pealeii (assembly GCA_023376005.1). Taxonomy (NCBI): domain Eukaryota; kingdom Metazoa; phylum Mollusca; class Cephalopoda; order Myopsida; family Loliginidae; genus Doryteuthis; species Doryteuthis pealeii. The sequence goes on from CM042173.1 coordinate 17,893,560, forward strand.
CGTGGTGCTTAAGGGTAGAATCCAGGTGGCTGAGCAGTCCATGACTTGCAATACTCCACTTTGGCCCTTAGGCTAGATGGGCGGTCGGAGAGGCCCCCTCCAATCAATCGGCTAGGCATGTCAAGCCCTAGCACCTATATGATTGTCCCAACCCTATTGCCCTTATGGCAAGCCCCAACCTTTTTTATCATATGGGTGCTAGAAGGCAGTGGCTGAATGTCTTCATGTCCTGGGAATGACGTTAAACTCTATCTGATGGTGAGGTTCCAGTTCTGGAGGTCTGGGGATTGTGGAACACACCTTCATCACCATTGCTCCCTGGTCCACTCTGACCCGGAGTGGTAGTACCTGTTAGGGTCCCATCTATGGGTTAAATAGAAAAAGGTATCCATTAAGAATTAATTTATTTCAAAACTTTATCGGCATTAAATGACCCACTGAGGTCGATATGCCTTAAAACAAACCAACCAACCAACCCAAATTTATTTCCAAGTTTAAAAAATTATCATACAAAAGAATTCATTGCAAAAAAAAACATAAAAAATTGCTGAAAACAATAATTAAAACTTGTAATCCAAAATTTAAGGATTGTGGGTCTGATTCCAAAATGGTATGATATATTGGGCTACAGACTCTGGGAGTAAACATTAAAAAATGTAACACACTGACATTAGCATTTATCATTAGAGAAGGGTTTTTTTTTTTTGTTTTTTTTTGGGGTTTTTTTTTAGCAGTAGAAGTCTGATCATATCTATGTAGATTCTAATGTAGATATTATCACAGAATTAGGTTTACTACAAATATAAAACAACTAATGCTCAAAAAGAGGTATGTGCTTGTTATAGATTGGGGGGAGGGGGGTAACGAGAGATGTGGTCTGGTAGTCAAGTGGGTGGCAGTCTGAAGAGTTTGGGGAAGAACTACCATAGATACTTTATTGGTAGGTTTTTACCCAACCCATTCACCACAGGTAGGATGTGACACAAGGTCACAAGTATGGGGCATCTAGTCAGGATCTAACTCACTATTCATTAATAATGGATCTGCGAGACTACCTTGCTAACCATTACACCACAATGGGACAACCTTTACTGTTACTGCTATGACATTCACCCTGGGTCGGTTGAGACAGCTCCAACCAACGAATTCACCTGTGATGAATTAATGGAAGGAGTAACAAGGGAATAGGAAATTCATAAGACGTCCTCAAACCCCACATGCATATCCCCGCCAGGGAAAGGAGATGTTTTTGTTTGCTGCAGATTTTCCACAGACGTAGTGACAAGTACACCAAAAGCTGTTGATTCTTGATGATGCTGGAGATGTCCTTTGGATTTTTGCCAGAGCCCCTTTGGCCAGGTTGTGGCCCTAATACCACTGGGTGCCAGACCTGTTCGCCTTGAGTGACCCTACCAGGAACTTGAGGTCGCCGGCACATTTACACCGCCCTGCAACAATGAAAAGGAGTTAGACTTTAGGAATATGCTAGATGGCTGTTGAACAAAGAGCTTCATCTGCCCTTTTTACAGGTCTTGTTTTTCATCCTGCAGGGTGTCTAACCACCCTCCTCACCAGACAAAATCTGTGGGGTTACCAGTTTAGTCACCAATGATCCGACTATGAAACATTTAGTACTGAGTTATATAGTACTAGTAGCACATTAAGCAACCTGGGACAACCTTTGTCTGCTATATCAGTTTAACTCTTAACATCTTGTTGAGAATTTTGAGAAGTCCAGATCCCCATTACTATAAGGATTTATCAAAAAATGGCCCAAAATGGCCTTTTCATTTAAAGTTACCTGAGCTATTTCCCTTGAATTAAAGATTTCTAAATATTTTTAATATTACATTTAAACAAAGGCTATTGTTTGGGGTAGGAAAACAAATGTAACTTCTGGCCAGGTGGAATCGGGTGGTATTTATAATTACCAACCCCTCAGCATGAGCAGGATGTGACACAAGGTCAATTTCTTAAGCGAGTATAACAGGTTTGAATTCAGAGTTTTCCTTCTCTTAGATCAGTTGCCTAACCAAGGTTAAAGAGCCCAGTCTGCCCTACTATTTACCCATAGCTGGAGGGAGAGTAGAATTCATACCTTTCCCAAGGGTATTAGCACCAAGTGAAATGCAATTACCACATCCAGGATTTGAACTCGGGGCGACGAGTCCATTTCCCATGACTTTAACCATTTACACCACGCACTTCCTAAAATGAATAAAGCGGTATAGGACGTTAAGAGTTAATAATATCCACTGTTTTTGTTTGTGTCTACTTTCACTTCAGGTTGCCATTCCGATGTCAAAGAAGCTGCTGCTGATGCAGATATTTTGATCTTTGTCGTTCCTCATCAGTTTGTAAGAGGAATTTGTTCATCATTAAAAGGTACAATAAAAAACAGTGCAGTTGCTGTATCTTTAATTAAGGTAAGTTATTCTTTCATCTCTTAAAATCCTGGTCTTATAAATGTATAAGTCCAAGTCTGTATGTCTGAGTGTGTATGTCTCGTAAATATGAAGTCCAAGTCTTGTATTGAGTTGGGTTTCAGTTGTTATCAGAATCCAGTTGGTAAATCCGAGTCTGTATGTCACGTAAATATGGAAGTCCAAGTCTTGTATTGAGTTGGGTTCAGTTGTTTTCAGAATCCAGTTGGTAATCGAGTCTGTATGTCACGTAAATATGGAAGTCCAAGTCTTGTATTGAGTTGGGTTCAGTTGTTATCAGAATCCAGTTGGTAAATCCGAGTCTGTATGTCACGTAAATATGAAAGTCCAAGTCTTGTATTGAGTTGGGTTTCAGTTGTTATCAGAATCCAGTTGGTAAATCTGAGTCTGTATGTCACGTAAATATAAAGTCCAAGTCTTGTATTGAATTGGGTTTCAGTTGTTATCTCGTTTTTCTCGACGTGATTCAAGAGTTCTTCTTCACAGAAAGTTCAACTTAGCATTTGATTTGAGGACTGTCGCAAACAATCTTAAATGCTTTCTCTCTTTATCTCTCATTGGCCAATTTTTACTGGAAGTGCCTGATGAATGGCGATTTAGTGTACATCTTATACCATGATATATCCAACGCCATCACATAGCCCTATCAGCTGGAGCTGACTTCACCTCTAGAGAGGGGTAAAAATTCCCCCACTACAATTGGACCATCTGTTGGCCGTAGTTGGCAAACCCATGATGCTTATGGACGAATCTTGGTAGCTGAGCAGTCTATGACCTGCAACACTCCACTTTGCCCTTACTTAGGCTAGAAAGGCATTCAGAGAGGCCCCTTTCGATCAATCGGCTGGTCACCTCAAGCCCTAGCACCTAGAGGATTGTTCCAACCCTATTTTGGAATTACTTGGATTATTATCGGACTATTGTCCTCGTCTTTATTGTTATCTGTACAACGTTTCGGCAGATGTGCCTCCAGCCTTCTTTAGATATTTCTAAGCTGTAGGTTCAATCCTGGTCAAGGATGACAGTAACATAGAATAATAATTAACAGCTGTATCCCAGCTATGGTTAGCAGAATGAGAACAGGATACCCCCATGGATTAAATAAAGGTTTGGATTCAAAGTTCCATGATGACTCCCGATTACGACAAGAAGGTTCCCAAGTTCGAAAAGGCTCCCGAGTCTGACAAGAAATACCTGAAGAAGGCCGGAGAGCACATCACCAAAACATTGTACAGATAACAATAAAGATGAGGACAATAGTCTGAATAATCCAAGTGATACTAATCTAATATAATCTCTTACGCACTATTCTGCATTAGTGCCCTTTTTTTGTTTTTTAATAACACTTATTGATTTTCTATCAAAGAAATGTAATCCTTTTTATACGTAATCTAATGTTATTATCTGATATTAACACTGACCCTAACCCTAAAACTAACCCTTACCCTAACCCTCTCAAAGGTTTCAGGTATTTCCATGAAATGTAATGATTTTTATACGTAATCTAATGATATTATCTCTTGCGCGCTATTCAGCATTAGTACCAATGCTTTTATATGTAATCTAATGATATCATCTCTTGCGCGCTATTCTGTATTAGTACCGATGCTTTTTATACGTAATCTAATATATTATCTCTTGCGCGCTATTCAGCATTCGTACCAATGCTTTTTATACGTAATCTAATGATATTATCTCTTGCCGCTATTCTGTAATAGTACCAATGCTTTATACGAATCTAATGATATTATTCTTGCGCGCTATTCGCATTAGTACAATGCTTTTTATATGTAATCTAATGATATCATCTCTTGCGCGCTATTCAGCATTGTACCAAATATGCTAATGATATCAGCTATTCAGCATTAGTACCAATGCTTTTATATGTAATCTAATGATATCATCTCTTGCGCCGCTATTCAGCATTAGTACCAATGCTATGAGTATTCAGCATTAGTACCAATGCTTTTTATATGTAATCTAATGATATCATCTCTTGCGCGCTATTCTGTATTAGTACCAATGCTTTTATACGTAATCTAATGATATTATCTCTTGCGCGCTATTCAGCATTCGACCAATGCTTTTTATACGTAATCTAATGATATTATCTCTGCGCGCTATTCTGTAATAGTACCAATGCTTTTAACGTAATCTAATGAATTATCTCTTGCGCGCTATTCAGCATTACACCAATGCTTTTTATACGTAATCTAATGATATATCTCTTGCGCACTATATGCGTACCAATGCTTTTTAACGTAATCTAATATTATCTCTTGCGCACTATTCTGCATTAGTGCCTTTTTTTTTGCTTTTTTTAAAAATAACCCTTTGATAGATTTTCTATCAATAATACTTGATTGATTTTCTCTTTATTTCTCAAGGGATTTGAAGTGAAAAAAGAAGGTGGTATCCGTCTAATGTCTGAAGTGATTGAAACTGAATTAAACATCTCTTGTGCTGTGTTGATGGGAGCAAACATTGCCAATGAAGTAGCTGAAGCAAATTATTGTGAATCGACTATTGGTAAGACAAATTAAAATATTTATGTGAAAATATTAGGTTATTTCCTATAAGGTCTAACATGATCAAAGGGGAACCACTCTTGACTGATAAATTATTTATTTATTTATTGATTTAAGTTTGGAAAAAGTTAGGTTTAGGGTTAGTTTAATGGGAAAATATATAATTTATCAGTCAAGAGTGGTTCCCCTTTGATCATGTTAGACTTAGAGGAAATAATTAAATATTAATCAATTGTTGCTCTTATTATAACAAACCCACTAATCAACCATTTTGTTAATTTATACTGTTCTTTCTCAACCGGGAGTCACGTGGCTCTCTGTGAGAGGAAACAAGTATTTTAATTGGCAAAACCAATTTAACTCTTAACGTCCTATACCGCCTCATTCCACCCGTCCTGAACTCGCATTCATTTTCCTAATCTACCCCATTCTTTGTTTAAATGTGATATTAAACATATTTAGAAGTCTTTAATCTAAGGGAAATAACAGGTAATTTTTAATGAAAAGGACATTTTTGATCAATGGTTATAGGAATTAGGCTCTGGACTTAGAAAATTCTCAACAGGATGTTAAGAGTTAATATCTGTATATGAAATAAATTGTTGGGTGTTAAATCCCAAATATGTGAATATGAACATGATTCCCTAACCTCTAGGCATAAAATAGCACTTGATAAATGGATATTCAATTAACCTGTCGTATCATATTTCTGAGGGGATGGGACATGAAATAAATGAAGTGGTGGGGAGTGACAGAAATATTTTACTGAGCCACACCCATTTAATTATTGGCTGTTAAATCACAAATATGTGAATATGAACGCAATTCACTAAGCTCTCAGTATAAAATAACCCTAGACAAATTGATATGCCGTTAATATCACTCAACCTTTCATATCATATTTCAGAGGGGATCGGACATGAAATAAATGGAGTGTTAGGGAGTGACAGAAATATTTTACTGAGCCACGCCAATTTACTTATTAGCTATTAAATTGCCTTGTCATCATCCTTACATTGTGTTCATTTCAACAACATATATATTGAACATTACAATTATTTACTTACTTAATATTTACTATGTCTAGACAGGCATATTTAAATTGGGGGTGGAGTGCAATAAAGTACACATTATTAGTAGTCTTTACACTTCTAGGTTAGAGGGCCGGTTTAGCTTAGTCGGTAGAGCACTGGACTAGGAATTGCAAGATTCTCGATTCAATACCAGCCCTTGCCAACTCAGCGTATGAGTTGCACAAGGATCTGTGTAGTAAAGTGAGAAGTTGTTGGTAGGTGTGGCGCTCCACCTCAGATGCTAAAATAATCTCCTTGGTTTAGCGCTAGTGAAAAGGGGATAGACTCCCTCACTGTCTGGCTAATACCGACATTAGGCTGCCCTGACGACTTTACTTACTTACACTTATGGGTTAGACTATAACTGCAGTCATATTTTGTAGAAATTTTCTTTTCTAATCTAATTTTATTAACATAGAAATTATCACATTTGTAAGCAAAACAACTACAATTCATATGTATTTTTAGAATAATGTAAACTAGCAGGACCTGTGTATATACCACAGTATGATAATTTGATTATTACGACATTTGATATGTTTACGTAAGGTCTAAGGCCGGTTTAGCTTAGTCGCAGTAGAGCACCGACTAGCGAATCACAAGCCTCGCTAACTCAGTGTATACCTATCTTCTCCTATATATCTCTCTTTTCTTGCTCTCTCCATCTCTCCTCCTCATCTCCTGCTTTACTAGCATTTGCAGGCGAGGGGATGCACAATTGTTACAGCTAATCAAACCAGGTTTAAACATAAATCAGGTTTCATCTGATCTTTATCTGCCCAGATGAGCCGCTTGGATAACATTATTGAAGACAGGCCGGAGGCACCATCAGCCGAAACATTGTGAGATAACAATAAGATCAGGACGATAGTCTGAAAATCCAAATAATGCTATTAACACAAGGTTGTTGCGTATTGTTTAATTACTTCATTAGAGGGGCCGGTTAGCTCAATTGAGATCTCAAAGAATTTTCTTATCTATGAACAACTAAAGNAGAGAGATCTGTCTTAACCTCTACCTTGGTACCCCATACAGTGTAATTCATTTCCAAGAAAATATTGAACTGTATTTAACAGTTAACTGGAAATGGTGGGGGAGAAGAAAAAAAAACAACACGGGGACATATAGATACAATTTTTTTCCGTGTCCTTTAGATTTCTATGGTCGGTGATGCAGAATGCGTACCTAATCAGCATCTGTGTGTGTGTGTGTATATATATATATATATAAATATATATATATTATATATATATATATATAAAACAGAACGCTGCTAATTAAATGTTGGAATTAAATAAAAAAAAAATAAATAGAATAAAAAATTAAAAAAATAAAATAAAATTGTGCTGTCTGCATTAAAAATAATATGAATTTTATTTAAAAATAAAATGAATCTCATTTTCAATTTTGAAAATAATCAGAAGCATTATAGTAATGAAATAAGACTCAAAAAAAGTCTGGTGTAAAATTATAGAAAAGTGTAAAATATGTATAAAAGTGTATATGGAATATCAAAATTATTGTAATACAATCCAACTGTAAAATAAGTAGCCCACATTTATAGGTAAAATCCGTGGTGTTAATGGATATCATCCAAAAAGGGGTAAACATTCAAATGTAAAGTTTTTTCATGGACAAGTATTTTCCCATCTTGTTTTTGTTGATGACCGACCCACGTGCGGTTGATACATTATAATGCAATAGGGTCCTCATATTAGTTGAGGATGGGCCGAGTGTTGCTTTTTAAAACCGTCAAGAGAATGGCCCCGAAACGGTTTGCACACTTTCTCTTCTGATGAGCCTATTTCAGTTGTAAACATCGTATGTTTTTTCATTATATCTTATTCATACTGTCGGATTAATTTCCATTTTATTTTCACATACTTGTCCATGAAAAAACTTTACATTTGAATGTTTACCCCTTTTTGGATGATATCCATTAACACCACGGATTTTACCTATATATATATATATATATATATACACACACACAGATGCTGATAGGTACGCGTCCTGCATCACTGACACAGAAATCTAAAAGGACACGGAAAAATTGTATCTATATGTCCCTGTGTTGTTTTTTTCTTCTTCCCCACCATTTCCAGTTAACTGTAAATACAGTTCAATATTTTCTTGGAAATGAATTACACTGTATGGAGTACAAGGTAGTAGAGGTTAGACGGCTTTAGTTAAAAACTCTTTGGTTTATAAGGAAAATTTAGTTGGGACCCATCAAATTTCCTGGGGACTCATTCTAATCAAATCCATGTGTCCCAGGATGCACTAAATTACAAAGCTATCAGCATCACTGTATATATACATCAAAATTGGATCATTATAATATAAAGTGTTATTAACACTTGAAGAACATATCAAAACTTTCTACCCCTTAGAATACTTGTAATACCATCTACTTATAAAGATTTTTTATTTACAAACTTTTTTGAAATATTTGAAGAATAAAAACTCTTCATTTATCTACTTTATTTCTTAATTTTTGAGATGAGGCTTGATAATTAGTATTATTTATATTATTCGGACTATTGTCTCATCTTCATTGTTATCTGTACAACGTTTTGGAAGATGTGCCTCCAGCCTTCTTCAGGTATTTCTTGTCGGACTCTCTTCTCTTCAATTGGACACATAGCATAGTGGATAAAGGAGTGAGGTTAAGACATTTCTAAATGACAGTTATCTCTAGACTGCAGGTTCGATCCTGATCAGGGGCAGCAGTAACATAGAATAATAATTAACACCTGTACCCCAGCTATGGTTAGCAGAATAAGAACAGGATACCCCCGTGGATTGAATAAATGGTTAGGTTCAAAGTTCCGTGATGGCTCCCGAATTACTGACAAGAAATGCCCGAAGAAGGCCGGAGGTCACATCAGCCAAAACATTGTACAGATAACAATGAAGATGAGGACAATAGTCCGAATAATACAAATAATACTTATCATTAATAGTTACTAAAACCATATAACTGTGTGCAAACAAATGATTATTATTAAATAGAAATAGTTACTTGAAACTATATAATTGAGTATAAATTATTAGTGTTAATACACATGAAGTTAATGTAAATTATTTCTACCAACTATTAATACACATGAAGTTAATATGAAATTTATTGTGTTTTTGGCTGCTGAAATGAAGATGAGGATAATAGTCCGAATAATCCAAATAATACTTATCTACTTTTTTTTTTTTTTAGATTCACTGATGGCAACCTTTCTGGAAAGTTGTGGAGTGGCTGATTTAATCACAACCTGTTATGGTGGACGTAACAGAAAAGTAGGAGAAGCATTTGCTAAAACTGGCAAGGTATTTTCTTTACATTCATTTAAAGAATCTCTTATTTGATTTTTCAAATTTACTTTCACTTTGTCTAGGTAAGTAAAGGGAGATAATTAGAAAAAATGTAATTTTTTTATTTTTTAAAGAAAACTTAGCCGTATATAATAATTAACAGTGTTACTGTTAAGATTCATTTAAAGATTTTCTGACTTTTAGATTTTTTAAAAAAAAATTTATTCTCACTATGTCCAGATAAGTAAAGGGAGATAATTAAGGATATTCTTTTTTCTTTTCTGGAAAAGTTAGTATATTAACAGTGGTTATTTCCTATAAGGCCAACATACACAAAGGGGAACCACTCTTGACTGATAGATTATTTATTTATTGATCTACCAGGAAAAAAGAAGACGGGGTTTTGGGTTAGTTTAATGGGAAAAATAAATAATTTATCAGTCAAGAGTGGTTCCCCTTTGTTTATGTTGGACTTATAGGAAATAACCTTAACTGTTCTAGAAAGAAAAAAAACACCCTCTAGGTGGTGTAAAAATAGATTTTTACCTGGGGGAGGTGGGAAAATTAAATAAATAAAATAAACTTTTTTTTTTTTTTTTTTTTAAATTAATTACTTAAAAAGCATCATCTCCACTGAGATATTAGTTTTGTTTTACAACAGTAGGGACCTAAAACGTTTCTAAAAATTTCTGATTTAATTATTCAGACTTTATAGAAAATTTTTATATCTTACGAATAAAATATATTTTGTCCGGATTTCATAAAATTAAATCGGAGGTGGGGGTAAACCTAATTTTTTTAAATATTTTCCCTTTTATGAAAAAACTATTTTAAACAAATTCATCTAAAGGTGAATAAGTATCAAAATTTTGAAAATTTGACTCTTAATTGATTTTTCATAGATTTTTTTTTTTTTTTTTTTTCTGCACACATAACTTGTATGTGCCACGTTAAAAATCATTTGATTTAATGGTGCGAAAATGTAAACACTATTTACGATCATTATTTTCGAAGACTGAAGAACATTCTTAAAAATCATCAGTTTTTGTTTGTTTCTTTTGAATGGTCTAAAAACTTTGAAGATAATATTAACCTTTATTCAAGTTTCATTATATTCAGTATGGGGGGGGTGTAATTTTACACATCGAATTGGCGGTCTCTAAACATCAGCCAACAAAGTAAAGAATTGTTAGCAGATCGTTCCGTAGTCACACAGTAAATAAAAACAGATAAAGTTAAACACACAAACCTTTTCAAATTTAATGCTGAATGAGATTATGTGACGATTTCTTGTTTGTAAATAATTTTTCCCATTAATTCTATATGTTAAATAACTTTAAATATATATTAAAATTTAAAAAAAAACTATATATATAAATCAATAATAATAATAAACACAAACCTTTTCAAATTTAATGCTGAATGAGATTATGTGATGATTTCTTGTTTGTAAATAATTTTCCCATGAAATTCTATGTTAAATAACTGTAAATATAAATTCTATATGTTAAATAACTTTAAATATATATTAAAATTTATAGAAACTATATATAAATCAATAATACCGGTCCTGTATTTATAAAAATTTGTTTAAAAAAATACTGTGCACTGTAAAATACTTTTGAAAAACCTAATCTTTTTCTATGCAATAAATTCCTGTTGTAAAATCTTATTTCAGACAATTGAGCAACTTGAAAAGGAAATGTTGAATGGACAAAAACTGCAAGGACCTCCAACAGCTGCTGAAGTTAACCATATGTTGAAAGGAAAGAATATGGAAGCAGAGTAAGTATTTAAACATCTTTCTCATTATAATAGGTGTTTATATAGCCCTCCTTCTGCTGGTATATATATATATATATATATATATATATATATATATATATATAATGTGTTTGTTCTATTAAGATTATGATTAGTTTCATCTTCTGATAAGGTCTGCCTGTGAGGGGAGTATGATGTTGAAAGACCTAAAACTCCTTAGTGACCCAGGCAATGACATCGCTGACAATGCCCTCAAAAATCTAGTAAGGAGCATATATTTAAAGATTCACTTTTTAATTTTTTCCGGTTATTTCATATAACTCCAACCTAAAAAAAAAAGGGGGAAACTACTCTGATTGACTGATAAATTATTTATTTATTGATCTACTAAAATTTCTAAAAATGTATATAAAATTACACACACACACACACACACATATATATATATATATATATATATATATATATATATATATATATATATATAATTTTAAGGAATTTTTTGTTCTTTTAATATTCTTTTAAGTACGTCTTGGATTGTAGTAATCTTTTAGATATAAATCCTCTGTACCAAAAGATGTTAAAAAGGCATTCGTTTTAATTATGAATAAAGTGACTGAGATTTAAAATGAATTTCACCTATGCACTGTACGTGATTACCTCCCTTATACCTATTCTTTATAATACAGTTGCAATCGAAACCTATGACCCATTATAGTGTCAGGATGCCAGAATAACTCTTTCATGACATTGTGAATTACTTGGCAGTGTCCATCTCCTCTCCAATTAATATGCAACTTGTCAAACTATTTTATGGCTTCTATCTGTCAAAGTACAGGGATGAGTAAAAAAAAAAGTAATGCCATTTTGTTTAGGACAGGTATGATTACCAACACAGAAACATGTATCATACATCAAAATGAATTTGGTTCTCTGTGGATCCCATCCATACTTCTCCATGAAGTCACCATTTCTCTTTATAGTAATGTTCCACCTTTGAATGAGAGCATGTATCCCTGCCCAGTAAAATTCTGTTGACTGTTCTTTGAGCCACTTCTTCACCACAGATTTCACTTCCTCATCACTGGAATAATGTTTACCTCTCAAACCCTCATTCATTGCACCAAAGAGATGATAGTGATTATTCCAGTGACAAGGAAGTGGAATCTGTAGTGAAGAAGTGGCTCAAAGAACAGTCAACAGAATTTTGAGAGGGCAGGGATACATGCTCCCATTTGAAGGTGGAACATTCCTATTGAGAGAAACACTGACTGTGGAGAAGTAGGGATGTGATCTACAGAGGACCAGCTTCATTTTGATGTATGATACATGTTCCTGTGTTGGTAATTATACCAGTCCTAAACAAAATGGCATTACTCACCCTTGTATTTATCTTTTTTTCTTAGTGTTTTAAGACTTTTCTATAAGTGATTTTGTTTTTTCTTTAAATCACTTACACTAGCAAATATATGCACCCTCTGGGTGCAAATATGTAAGTTTTAATGTAATAAAATATTATATTGAATTAGAAAGGCTAATGAAACTAAATAAGAAGGCAGATAAGACTTGAAACAGAGGGAGGTATAATCGAAAAAAAGAACAACTGAAACTTCTGTCTATCATTGCTAAATTTTCCTAATTTAACTATTTAATTAAAATAGGAAATAAAGAATAAAATTACTGTTGTTTCTTCTTGTTAATGAATTTCTTTTAAGATTTATCTCTGAGATTTTTGCTCTTATTTATTAAGATAAAACCAAACAATTAGAAATCAATAATACCAAACACATTTATTAAAATCAAATTTTTAGTATCAATATGCAAATTAGCCTTCCCATTCACACTGTAAACCGCTATTTTGTTGTATATATAAATACAGTTGCATGTTATTAGTATGTAGATCCGGCTATGCCTTACAAACTAACATCGTTGATCCCAGTGGGGCTATCTCCCCAGGCAACACCTGCCCCTTGATTTAAAGGTCTATTTTTTTACATAGGGATTTAAATGGGGCATCCTACGAGGATTCAACTCACGATTCAGTAATAATGGATCTGCGGGACTAACTTTTAAAAATCCCCCTCTACCCAGGCAACGCCGGGTAGCCGCTGCTAGTTGAGGTATAAATAAAAATAAACTAATGGAGAATGTGACGTAAATAATTATGGGAACTGTGACTCCATTATAATATGTTTCTCTAATGTTTTTTTTTTTTTTTTTTTTTCTTGACAGATTTCCATTGTTTACTTCCATCCATCGCATATGTCAGGGCGAATATCCTGTGGCTACATTTATTGACCATCTCAAGAACCATCCTGAGCACCATTAACCCAATTTATAAGACCATAAATGTTTGAGCAACTTCAGATTTTTCTTTTTTTTTTAATCTTTTTTAAACTGATAAGCTTTAACATCAACAACACCACCCTCCACAACAACAACAACAACATACTTGTGGTTGTGGCTTATGGCAGAAAAAGTACTTAAATATAAACAACAAAAATAACTATGTATATATGATAAAAGCTGAGGAAAAAAAAAAAACAAGGGAAAAAAGTTTTGATATATATTTCAATTCCAAAATACCAAATTGGTGAAATACTAAAAACGTTTTTTCTTGGTTAGAATTTTGTTTGCAAACTTTTTTTTTTGTTCCTCTTTTCTTTTCATAAAAAGCTTTCCAACAAAAAATATAATCTCATCCAAATTTTCAAAAAGAAACAATACAAAAATTTGTTTCTTATTCAATTAACAGCCATTTTGTTTGTAAACAAAGAAAACAACCTTGCTCCTTATGTGACTCCCTATTTTCTTTTCTTTCTTTTTTTTTTTTTTAATTTTTAAAAGCTTTTACCAAAGAGTTTTTAACCTCCTCTTTCTCTCCTCCTACCCCTCTCTCCCCTCTACCTCTCTCTCCCCCTCCTACCTCTCTCTCTCCCCTCCTACCTCTCTCTCTCTCTCCTCTCTCTCTTCTCTCTCCCTACCTCTCTCTCTCTCTCTCTCTCTCTCTCTCTCTCTCTCTCTCTCCTGTTGATCTCCTCCCCCATCTCTCTTTTCTCTTGTTGAAAGTCTCTTTCTCTCCTCCCTCCTATCTCTTTTCTCCTGTTGAAACTCTTCCTTCTCCCCCGTTGAAACTATCTTCCTCTACTACCACTCTCTTTTCTCCTCTTGAAACTCTCTTCCTCTCCCACCTCTCTCTTTTCTCCTCTTGAAACTCTCTTTCTCCCACCTCTCTCTTTCTCCTCTTGAAACTCTCTTCCTCCCACCTCTCTCTTTTCTCCCATTGAAACTCTCTTCCTTTCCTCCCCCTCCTCTCTCTTCCTCTCCTCCCCCTCCTCTCCTCTCTTTTCTCCTGTTGAAACTGCTGAAAAAGAATTGTCAATGCTGTCCAATAAATTCTTATTTTTTTGCCATGTGCACAGGAGAAAACAACATTTTTTGGATTTGTCTTTTTCTTTCTTTTTCTTTTTTTTTTTTTTTTTTTTTTTTTTCTTCATTCTTTCTAAACTTTTGAAATACAAAAAAAAAAGTTGAGGAGCTAAATTTTGTTTCCATACAATTGACTATATTTTTATTTTATTTTTTTTAATTGTATTTTGTTTTTTAATGTTTTTTTATTTCCTTTATTTTTATTGTTCATCACAGAACGTGCAAGTAATTCTTGTATCATATAACAAAAAGTCATTTTAATGTTTTACACATTTTCTATGGCAATTTTTACTGGTGAAAAAAATGTGACCTGATTATTTTGCATGGGGGAAGAAATTTTGGTCACCAAAATTTTTAAAAACAAATTAATAAATATTTTCTGTTTTCAACCAAAAATAAATTTGATTTCATGTGTTCTTAATCCTATGGAGGAATAGGCTTCTTTTTTTTCTTTCTATTTTTCTTTTCAATTTCTACATATTTTTTTTTTTATTTAATATTTATTTTTTTAATTGATATTTTATTTATTTTTTTAATTATATTAATATTTATTTTTTTAATTGATTTATTTAATTTATTTTATTTTTTAATTGATATTTAATATTTATTTTTTTAATTGATATTTAATATTTATTTTTTTAATTGATATTTAATATTTATTTTTTTAATTGATATTTATATTTATTTTTTAATTGATTTAATATTTATTTTTTTTAATTGATATTTTAATATTTATTTTTTTTAATTGATATTTACATTATTTTTTTAATCATACCTGCATTTTTTTAAATCAATACCTATATATTTTTTTATCAATACCTGCATATATATTTTTTAATCAATATCTACTTTTCTTTTTTTTTCATCAATCAATACCTACATTTTTTTGTTTATTGATATTTACTTATTTTTATTTCTAAATCGATATCTACATATATTTTTTTTAATTGATATTGATTAATTTTGTGAAATGGGCATAATCTCATTATTGTTATTTATTTATATAATATATATATATATATATATATATATATATATATATATATATATATATATATATATCAATAAAGGAAGGAAGAACTCAACACTGTAATTCCATAATAAATTTATTTCGACCAAAATTGGGGCCTATATAAATCTAAGTTGATTTAAACCGGCTCCCCAAATTTTTGTCTCATAAGTTTTGGATAAATCTCTTATATATATTTCGGCTGATGTGCCCTCCAGCCTTCATGGAACTTTAAACTGAATCCTTTATTTAATCCATTGGGGTAGATTGTTCTCATTCCGTTAACCATGACCAGGAACAAGTGCCAAACTGTTAAGTATTCTCTTATTATTTGCCCATGGTCAGGATTGAAGCAGCAACCTAGAGATGATTGTCACTTAGTGTATTAATTCAACCCTTATATCTGTTGCACTGTGTGTCCAACTTGACAATCCAGAGTGCGTTTTTGACAAGAAACACCTGAAGAAGGCCAGAGGGCACATTGGTCGAAATGTTGTGACAATAAATATGAGGACAAGTAAAAAAAAAAATTTTTTTTTTTTAAAAAATTTAAATCTAAATAATACAAATTATCAAGCTTTGTCTCAAAAATTCAGATAAATTTTTTTTTTTTTAAATAAAAAAAAAAAAGATTTTGTGTACCCAACAAGAATGAATAACACAAAAACATCTTCAACATAAAATAACCCAACAAAGGTTGACATGCTGTAAAATCCAACATAGTTGACAGAACAAAGACAGGTATATCATAAAATCAGTTTGGTGAGAACCACATTTTCCAGTTCCGAGCAGGTAAGAAGAACATTTCAACCAGCTGGAGTGGATCATTAAGAATGAATAACAGTCTTTTTTATTGATCTCTAAGAAGTCAGATTGGAGAGTCTTGGTAGAGGGCAGTTATCTCGGAGACAGGCACACAAGTGTTCTGAGTTAGAAGATGGGCCAGACAGGCTGAAGAGATATGCAGATGCCAAAAGTCAAGTGGTGAAAAGGGAATAAAAATTACTTGAACCAAGTTACCTTTAAGCACCCCAGGGGCAACATTGATTCAGAAGGACATGTTTTGCTTTGCACCATCAACATCCAGTTGTTTGTTACCAGACAATTTTTTTACGCATTTTTTTTTTTTTTTTTTTTTTTTTTTGATTATAAACTAACTGCTAACAGGTGTTGCTTGGGGGCATGTCCCCCTGGGATCAACGATGTTAACTTGTACGGTCCAGGGCCGAAACCACCAGTCGAAACCGGAGTTAGAGATATTTACCTCTTACCCCACGTGTACGGGTTAGGCACAAGGCTCTATTAACATGGGACCACCCACAAAACAAAGCTCATGGGTGGCAGGTGAAAAATTGCGTTGATCCCGTCGGCATTCCCCCTCAAAGGGGGGGGGGCCTCAGGCACTGGGCAATAAACCCAGCCTTGCCCCTTTAAATCAAGCCCCCGGATCAACGCTATTAACTTGTAAGGTCCAGTGGCCAAAGCTCAATGGACACCCGGTCGAAACCGGTGTTAGATATGTCCGACATATCTACATATTAATAACATGCAATTGTATTTATATATACAACAAATTAGCAGTTTACAGTGTGAACAGGAAGGCTAATTTGCATATTGATATTAAAAATTTGATTTTAATAAATATATGCTTAGTATTATTGATTTTTAATTGTTTGGTTTTATCTTAATGAATAAGAGCAAAAATCTTAAATGAAATCCACTAAAAAGAAGAAATAATTGTAATTTTTCTTTACTTTACCTATTTTAATAAAATGGTTAAATTAGGAAAATTTAGCAATGATAGACAGGAGTGATGGAAGAGTAAGTTTCATTTGTTCTATATTCTTTGCATTCTTATTTAGTTTCATTACCCTTTCTAATTAAATATAATATTTTATTACATTAAAACTTGAATATATGCACCCAAAGAGTGCATATATTTGTTAGTATAGAAAATAGGTTTAATGTATTGTTTTATTATTTAATGGGGTTTCAGCTTCAGTAGCTAATACCACATATAATATATTAGAAGGCCTCAGAAAAGCCTCCAAACGCAGGTGAATACATACAACAAATTCCAACACAGAGATACATAACAATATACAGACTTTATTGTCTGAGCAACATACAATACAAAACAGCTAGGACAAAAGTCCTCCGCCCTGTCGACTGCACCTCTGCAGAGGGGTAAGACTCCCCCAATGGGGCCACCTGTTGGCCATAGGTGGCGACCCGTGATGCTTAAGGATAGAGCCCAGGTGGATGAGCAGTTCATGACTTGCAATACTCCACTTTGGCCCTATCTTGGGCTAGACGGGCGGTCGGAGAGGCCCCCTCCGATCAATCGGCTGGTCATGTCAAGCCCTAGCACCTATATGATTGCCTCAACCCTATTGCTCTTATGGCAAGCCCCAACCCCTTTTTATCATGGTTGCTAGAAGCCAGTGACTGAGGGTCTACATGTCCTGGGAATGTATTTATAAAAAAATTGTATTGTCCATTAAGAATTGATTTATTTCAAAACTTTATCGGCATTAAATGACCCACTGAGGTTGATATGCTGTAAAATAAAACAAACCAAACCAAGCAAAAGAATCCTTGAAGAGTCAAGAGTTAAACAAAGAGATGAAAGTCCTACATCAAAAGGTTATCACTTACTTTGTATAGGAGTCAAGTGCTAGGCCTCCTCCCCCCCCCCAGGCAGACATGGGAGTGCAAATAGGCATGCGTGTTACACGGGCATATAAAAGGCTGGTGAGCCAAACACCTCTATGGAGAGAGAGTATACTAGGGGCCGTGTAAAGGCACACATATAAGCCTATAGTTGGGGAGATAAGGTCCTCTAGTGGAAAACCCTGGCAGAAAGTGAAGATAACTCTTTTTCACTCTCAACCCCATCCAAACAAAGGAAGACAATCACTACACATTTAATTCTAAGACTAACAGCAACAAATAAATGAATTAAACTGTTAGAATTGAACCAAGTTTTATTTAACAAAACAATGACTAACAATATAAACGTCCTTCCTATGTATAGTCAAGTTTAAGAGACTTACCAGTCTGATGAAGAGGGAATTTTAAGATATTTGGTATCTTCTGTTTTAGTCAGTTCTCAGAGATAAGTTCTGGTCGACTGCTCTTGGAACTGGTCGGAAATGTCTATCTGATCTTGGCGCCAAAACTTCTGGGTGCATCACATGATTGTTATATCCAATCACAGAAAGGCTCTCTCCCCTTTCTATGTGTGGAGTTCAATTCTCCACAAATAGAAATAAACATATTTTACTTACCCAACATGTGAATCACTCTTATGTGCATTATCCTATAGAATTGGTTTTCCATCTTTCTATTTTAGGTTTGGTTTGTTTTACTGCATATCAACCTCAGTGGGTCATTTAATGCCGATAAAGTTTTGAAATAAAATTATTCTTAATGGATAATCAAATTTTGTTTATAAACTCATGTTTTTCTATTTAACCCATAGATGGGACGCTAACAGGTACTACCACGGGTCAGAGTGGACCAGGGAGCAATGGTGATAAAGGGTGCTCCACATTCTCCAAAACTGGAAACTCACCATCAGATAGAGTTTAACGTCATTCTGAGGACATGTAGACCCACAGCCACCGCCTTCTAGCACCCATATGATAAAAAGGGCTGGAGCTTGCCATAAAGGCAATAGGGCTGGGGCAATCTTATAGGAGCTAGGGCTTGATGTGAACAGCCGATTGATCGGAGGGGGCCTTTCCGACCGCCAGTCTAGCCCAAGAAAGGGTCAAGATGGAGTTTTGCAAGTCATGGACTGCTCATCCACCTGGGTTCTATCCTTGAGTATCATGGGTCGCCACCTACGGCCAACAGGTGGCCCCATTGGGGGAGTCTTACCCCTCTGTAGAGGTGCAGTCGGTGCATTCTAACACCCCAGCCGACAGGGCGGTTCTATTTTAGGGTTTATCTTGTGACCTCCATATTGTTGTATAATTGATAACAATTGTCGATTTTTGAGAGGTTAATGTACAGATGGTTAGTGTAGAATTTGAATTCAGTGTTGTTGAAATTCAAAAGGAACAAGTCATTGTGTACCAATTACGCATTAGTGACACAAGACTAACGCACTCCTATATACTCAAACAATAACAACAACCACAGTGTGAAACATGTCAAGCACCTTTGACTGTTAAATACTTATACATGGAATGCAGGTTTTTTGCTCAGATCAGAAACCGTTATTTTAATGCAAACAATATGAAAGATCTATTTGAAAATGTCAACATGGAGGATATTCTCTCCTTTTTGAGGGAAATAAAATTATACCATAGGATATAGACATGAACTTAATCAATACCATACAACATGATCCCCAATAATGCTAACACATTGTTAAAACCAATTACTAAAAAGTATAAATATAAATACACGATATGTATTACTTCCTAGCCGTTAGACATCACATAACCCCAGACAGGTTGATATGCCGTTAAAATCAGTCAACCAACCAACCAATCAAAATCTGACCCCAACTTCCTGTCGCGGGAAAACGGTGGGAAATAAATTTTTAGTTAAGTGGGATAATGTATGCATTGGTTCCACTTCACCCCATGCGCAGTTGAGAAAGTTCTGGCTCTGAATAAAAAATGTGATCACAAAATATATGCCTTGGTTGTCTCTGTGATCTAATGGCGACCTTGGTGAAATCAGACCAGCATCTTAAAGACAAAACCAGACTCATCAACAGAAGTTAGAAGAATAAATGAAGATACAAAAAACAGAAGGTAAGAAATCCAGTCATAAGGTACCAGCCAGCTACTCAGGTAAGTAAGAAAGATTCATGGGAGTATAACCACGGATACTCTCATCTTATTATAATGGAGATTGTGTGTGTCTGTAACCAAAACTATATCAGTACACAATTCCCTAAGTTATTTACATAGGGTTTATCCGCCCTTGTTTGGCTGGAAGAGTTATCGTCCCTTGTGTTTCTGGTCTTGACCACCAGGCACTCTGACTATTTAAACATAAAAGGTATGGACACAAAATGTCTAATCTATGTTTCTTGATTGCTGTCCCAGAGAGAAGAAAGAAAGGGTTCAAACTTGGCACTTCCCTGATTAAATAGTCAGGACCCTAGCGGTCAAAACCTGAAAACAAGGGAAGATAACTCTTCCAGACCCAACAGGGGCAGTCAATCGCTACATACCCATAACAGACCGATAACAAAATGAATTGAAATGAAATTTAATGAAAATCACATTGAATATTTGCACTGAGTAATGACATTTAGTGAGAGGGTCCCATCTATAGGTTAAATACAAAAAAATGAGTTTAAAAAAAATGAGTATATGAATTAAAGATGTGTATACCCATAAAGAATGAATAAAACAAAAACGTCTTCGGCATAAAATGACCCAATGGGTTGACATGCTGTAAAATCCAACAAGCCAGCCAACCAGCCAACCAACCATGTAGATATGTATATCTATATATGAATATATATATATATATATATATATATATATATATATATATATATATATATATATATGTGTGTGTGTGTATGTGTATAAATATGTAAAGTTGGTGAAGTGGCCTATTGTTGGTATCAGCCAGACAACAAGGGAGTCTATCCCATTTTCGCTGGTGCTAGACCAAGGAGATTGTTTTTGCTGAAATGGAGCACCACACCTACCGTCAGCTCCCCACTTTACTGCACGGGTCAGATTACTAAATCTGTGCTATTCATAAACTGAGTTGGTGAAGACCAGTACTGAACCCAGAACTTTGCGATTCATAGGCAGGTATTCAACTGGCTGAGCTAAACATATATATATATATATATATATTATTTTTTTCTTTCCTCTCATCCTCCCTTGATTCGTTCGGTTATTCTCCAATTTGTATGTCTTTCAACATTTGTCAAGTGAATTTCTCTGAAAAGATTGACCAAAAAAAAAAAAAAAAGGAAAAATAAAATAAAAAATAAAATCAAGACATAAGGTTTCCTTAGCTTTTCTTTTTTAGAAATTCAATATTTTACAATGTATACGCTTTTTTCGCTCCTTAATATATATATATATATATATAATATACCAAGCGTGTTGGTAAATCCTTGCGGTGAGAAAAAACCCAGCAGAAAGTTTGATTGTAAAAATATACTACCAAACATCAACCGGGGAGAAAAAAAATTTTGAAAAAAAGAAAAGACCAAGATAGTCGTACCAACAAAAAATAATCTATTGGTACAGTATTTGGCCAAAAGAAAAAACAATTTATATGTATATATATGTATATAAGATATATATATATTCATATAACCACTAGGAGAATAAGCTAATAAGTAAAAAGTGCTCAATACCTAAGTAGAGCAAATAATAAAGATAGATCTAATGAGTCAGACGAACCTACTATTAGTTTCGCTTAATGCTCTGAAGAGTGTGTGTGTGTGTGTTATTAAGAATAATATAACTAACTTTCTACAATTGAATGTTCTCCATTCTGTGTCACTTAGTGTTACTCCCTTTTTAAATTTCTTTTTTAAAAAATTTATTTCTTCTGTTTACACAATTGATGGTAATTTATGAGGGCGTCCCGGTCTCCTGCTCAGAAATTGCTACCGGTGACTATTAAAATAATCCCGCTATGTCGTCTCGGCAGTGTTACTTGAAAGAAAACAACCAGCTTAGGGCGTTAAATGTATTTTAGAGGGGGTGGGCTTCTCTTTATGAACAAATGGAGATGGGTGGATAGATATATATAAACAAAGTAAAAAATGAACAAATTGAGATAGATAGATAGATATCTATCTTCATATCTAAACAAGAATTACAACAAATTTCTATAAATAAACAAGAATTACAACAAATTTCTATAAATAAATTTCTAAACAAATTACGATAAATAAATAAGAATTATGACAAAAAAAGAGAAGCCCCCCCCCCTCTAAAATACATTTAACACCTAAGTTGGTTGTTTTCTTTCAAGTAACACCACCGAGATGACATAGCTGGGGACGTTATTTTAATAGTCACCGGGTAGCAATTTCTGAGGCAGACCGGGACACACTTCCTCATAAATTACCCAATTGATTTAAGAGGATTTCAGTCGACTGATGCTTCTGCATTCTTAATTTACCAATGCCACTGATTGCTACAACATTCAGACCATATGACCTTTAGGCACCCCTTTTGTGATCTCAATTCGTGGGGACTCTTTTTCTATTTACACCATCAAAATCCAGTTGTTTGTTAGGGGTTAGAGTTAGGGTTAGAGGTTAGTTTTATAATTTTTTTAAAAACTCTAAAAATCGTCTGTTAACCGGATTTTGACAGTGTAAATGGAAAAAATGTCCCCACGAATCGAGATTCGCAAAAGGGGTGCCTAAAGGTCATATGGTCCCAACATTGAACCAAAAAACAAGAATTTCTGATTTATATGTAAATGAACCCATAATTTTTTCATGGGTATTGTGATAATATTCCTTAAAAATTCGTAGTGAATTTTTGAGCAACTCACAACAGTCACATTTAGTTGATGAATCTATTTGATTATAACAAAATGGTAGTATCTTTTTTTTACAATAAATTTATCAAAAAGTCAGTTTTGATAATAAATTTAAATTACAAAATTATAAAAAGTTTTTTAAAAGTTATCCTCCAAAATATTTCTATCTTTAAAATTATTTAATTAGATCATTTTCCTCCCATAAATAAAATTGGAGAAAATGATCTGATTAAATAATTTTTTTTTAAATTAAAAAATTAAAATTAAAAATTAAAATTAAATTAAAAAAATTAAATTTCGCAGAAATCAAGAATTATCTCCCTTGAGTTGAGTTTATGTAGGTGGCGGTTGCGTTTTCTGTGATAATATTTCTACTGTGTCAAGATGGCTAAAAAGACGGTAAGTTGTGATTTTGTCTTGTTTACTTTGTTAATAATGCTAGCAATTCGGTTTTAGATTTTTTTACGTCTGTATTATGTGATTCGGCAGACTTTGGTGTTAGTTCTAAAAACTGTCCCACGACAAGATGGACGGGAAATGAAAGTTCGACTGCGTTTTTTTAAAGCAAGTAATGAACACGTTACTGTTTTGATCAACCCATTTTTAACCACACATGGGTGATCAGTTTTTAATTGTTCTTCTTATGTAAATTAAACCCCCACTTTATGGCCGCCTAGTATCATCATTTTAAAATGTTTTAAACAATCGACTTTTGTTACTATCTTTCCGGCTGATCGATTTTTTTAAAAATATTTATTTTATTTTATTTATTTTCGTTATCTAAGATTACTGTAACTCTCACCTGATAAACCGGTTGATGTGAGGCTCTATCTCAAAGTGCCGGGTTGGTGAGGCTCGTTACCACATGGATTTTGTCGGTGTTTTGGGGGTCTACGTTCTTTTTGAATGGCCAGGACATACTTGTCATTTTGAAGTCACATGTGGCTATAATTTTTTAAATTCTATTTCCCGTCCCACCCATTTTTTTTCTGTCCACGTGAAATTTCAATATTATGAATGAATCGCACATGCATCCCCACCCACCTCACTTCTTTTCACCTGAGTGATTATTTTGAAAATATACTACGTGACCGACCACATGGGTGACCAGTTTTTAATGTTATGTCTTAAGTAAATTAATCCTCCACTTTATGACCGTCCCGACTACGACTTTTTTGTGTGACCAATTCTTTGTGGACGTCCATTTTTTTCTTTCTTTCTTTCTTTCTTTCGAATTTATTTATTTATTTAAATATTTATTTATCATGATATTCGTTTTTATTTTTCTATGACTTATTTGTCCTTGTTTTCTTATTTTAAATTACCTCAAAATAATAATTTAAAATAATTTATTTTAGTTTCTTTTATTTATTTTTTTTTCTCCTGTTGTTCTCAGAAAACACGTTTTGTTTTTTTGTTTTTTAAAGATTAGGAAAAGTCGATGTTTTTTTTGTTGTTTTTTTTGTTAAGAAAACATTTTTGTACCAACAAATAAATTGGATGTTTCTTTGTTTCTCGGACTAAAATAGATCTTTATTTTTTTTTAATAAGTTTTTAAAACCAGAGAAGAATTAGATATTGCAATCCTGAAATAAATAAATAAATAAATAAATAAATAAAAAAAGACTCCTTGACAATTGATTATTGATCATTAAGATTTCTTAAAAATAATTCATTTTTAGATTCTAAATTTTTAACTTATTTTGAAAAAAAAAAAAAAATTAGCCCAATATTTTGTATTTTTATTTACTTTTTTGACAAAATTAACCCTTTTCTAGGCTATTATTTGGTAATTTCCACTTTTTAAACACTTTTTTGTTGTGAGGAACATGATTTAAAAAAAATATTATTTTTCCTATTCTTTTGATTTAAAAAATATTTTTTAAATATTTAAATATCAAGTCATTTTATAATCGAAGTTTTTAAAAAAGAAAAAAATTCTCCTGTCTTGTTCAATAAGAATTACGTCAATAAAATTGATAATTAGGAAGTAATTTTTTTATCATTTTTTTTATTTCTTTATTTTTTTAAATTAGTTTTTATTTTTATATTTTTGGGCAATTTTTATTATTTTTAAAAATACGAAAATCTAGGAAACACCAGATGACTAAAAATAGATAATTTTCTAATGATACAATAGAAAGAAGTTGGCTTATTTTATTTTATTTATTTTCATCGTCAAAGGCAAAAAAGTGAATTTAAAAAAAATGTTAGGTACATGATCTTTACATTATGTCATTAATTAAATAGAAATAAATATATTCTTTTTATATTCTAGTATTTAGATATGTTTGCCTTGATTCTTTAAAATAAAAAGACATCGATTGTGAAATTTTTAAATTAAAATTTTATCAAATTTTTAAGGGAAATAGATTTGATTTCTTTCCTCGTTTTTATGAATGAATAATATACACCGAAAATATCTTGATGTTGATGATTATATATTTACTTGTGTATGCCGAATTTTCAAAACATCTAACTGTTGTAGGCTGCCGAAGCACTGAGTCTTTCAAAGCCTCCATGCTTCCTGTGGTCCGCCGACACTATACCTGATGCCACTCTCCACATACATATACACACACACATACATGCATATTACTACTGTAAACTGTTCATGTTCCTGACACTACATTATTCTGTGTACTTGACATGAGACTTTGATGAGTTGTGGTGCACCTGAGCACTGTACACAATAAATTTAATTAAAGTAAAGTTCCAACTCTAGAGCTCTGGGGAGTGTGGAGTACCTCTTCATCACCATTACTCCCAGGTTCACCCTGACCCAGAGTGGTAGTACCTGCTCCAAAGTCAGGTTGAATCTAATTCTCTCAACTAATCATGTGTTTCTCATTGCGCGCAAGATTCATGCCTCGCGGGGTCAGGGTTACCAACAGTCACTGGTACATTTCCACTGGCCCCCATAAATTCAAAGTTAACAGCCCTTATTCTCGCTACAGGATCTGCCAACAATTTATGACACCATAAATGGTAACATATTCAGCTTTATGATCTTTTGGTTACAAATTCAATATCTGATCGATTTGTAAATAAATCAATCAATATTGTTTCAAGTAACTTTTTCTTTTTTTTTTCTTTGTTATAATTTGTGTGGCCATTTTAAGGCTGTTGGTGAGATCCCTGGTGGCATTAAGTTTGATCCGTGTTAAAGAATCCGGTAATTTATGAGGAAGTGCGTCCCGGTCTCCTGCATCAGAAATTGCTACCCGGTGACTATTAAAATAACATCCCCCAGCTATGTCGTCTCGGTGGTGTTACTTGAAAGAAAACAACCAAAATGTATTTTAGAGGGAGGAGGGGGCTTCTCTTTATGAACAAATGGAGATGGGTGGATAGATATATATAAACAAAGTAAAAAATGAACAAATTGAGGTAGATATACATCTTCATATCTAAACAAGAATTACGACAAATTTCTATAAATAAACAAGAATTACAACAAATTTCTATAAATAAATTTCTAAACAAATTACGATAAATAATAAGAATTACGACAAAAAAAGAGACCCCCCTCCCTCTAAAATACATTTAACGCCCTAAGCTGGTTGTTTTCTTTCAAGTAACACCACCGAGACGACATAACTGGGGACGTAATTTTAATAGTCACTGGGTAGCAATTTCTGAGGCAGGAGACCAGGACGCACTTCCTCATAAATTACCGGATTCTTTAACACGGATCAAACTTAATGCCACAAGGAATCTCACCAACAGCCTTAAAGTGGCCACACAAATTATAACAAAGAATAAGAAAAAAAGAAAAAGTGTTAATTAAAAAAGGTACTGTTGCTAGTTTGATATAATATTGAATTAAAATTTAAATATTTGCACCCAGGGGGCACATAATTTTGCTAGTTTTTTAATAAAAAAAGATAAAAATAATTATAAGAATTAAATGTAGCTTTAACTTCCATAGCAAAAACCACTTCTTATGATACATTTGGAAGCCTCAGAGAAGCTTCCTAACACTGGTGAATATACACAACTTCCAACAAAGAGGTATATAACAAAATACAGACTTTATTGTCTGAGCAACATTTAACTACAATACAAATACAAAATAGCTAGGACAAAGTTTCTAAGGGAAAGAGTCTTTAGATAATCTTGAGGCTACTAAATGGAGAATAGAAGTAGGCACTTACTGTGTAGAAGGAGCTGCATACATACATACACAAGTATACGCCTATAGTTGGGGAGCAATGCTCCCCAAGTCTTAATGGACAGACACAAGTTATATAGTGCATCTTTGTGAATGCCAGATGAAAGAGAGAGAGAGTTTTTCCTGGGCTGTGTTTAAATAGCCATGATTGTGATGCCCTCTAGTAGCAAACCCTGGCGGCAAGGGAAGATAACCTTTTCCGATATCAACCTCATCCCAAGAAGGGAAGACAAACGCTACACAATCAAAACTTCTATCAGTCTTTTAAAAAGAAACGAAAGTGAAAATCATTATTTTTGATTTTTTTTAAATATTAATTTAAAAAATATTTCCAATATACAAAGGACTCTTCTTTCCAATATACAAAGGACTCTTCTTTCCAATATACAAAGGACTCTTCTTTCCTTGGAATGCAATCATTAATAACAAACTTCAAAACATTGATCCTAATATTGAAGAATGGAACTTAAAATACAACTAAAATAGAAAAGAACATGTTGTGCTGACCCGCCTTCACATAGGCCACACCTACATCTTCAGGTGTTTCTTGTCAAACTCAGGAGCCTTCATTTCATAATTAGGAGCCTTCACATAATTTTGAACCAAACTCTTTATTTAATCCACTGGAGTAGATTGTTCTCATTCTGTTAACCATGACCGGGTACAAGTGTTAAGCTTTTTGAATATTTGCTGTATTTTTTGCTCTAGATTCAATTTTTGGACATTCGCTTTATTTTTTGCTCTAGATTGAATTTTTATCTAAAAATATCAAATTATATCCAGAGTATTTTTTTTCTATATCTTTGTGATGACTGCAAATATTCTGATTTAATTTTTTTTTTTTTTTTTTTTTTTTTTTTTTTTTTTTTTTCAGGAAGAAAAGACAAAAATCAAATCAAATAAATGGAAAAATGAAAACGTGAATGGTAAGTCTTCATCTTTATTCTTCCTATCTGATATTTTGAAGAAAAAAAATAGCTAAATGTTAGAATTTCAGAGGACTTACCTGTCCTGTTGGTGGAGATTCTAATAGGCCTACTGCATCCCCTACAGAGGGTTAAGGATCCTACCCTACCCTAGCCCAAAGAGTACAACACTAAACTGCATCTGGTGGTCAGGCTCCAGTTCTGGAAATCTGTGGAGTGTGGTGTACTTCTTCATTGTCATTACTCCCAGATCCACTCTAAACCAGAGTGGTAGTACCTGTTAGAGTCCTATCTATGGGTCAAATAGATCTGCTTGAAAATTATTGGTATTAGGTAGGAATACTTGATACCATATATAACTGTAAATTGTTTTAAGAATTATTAATTGAAACTATAAATGATTACTTAGGATTATTATCAATTACCTGAAATCCTATAACTGTGAGTAAACAAATGGTTACCTGAAGTCGTATAATTGTGAATAAATTATGGGTTAAATCCAACTTAATGGACCTAAATTCCACCATCGTATGTCACCCCGCCGAAAGAAAGAAAAAAAAAAAATCAGGGAATTAACCGAATTTAATGAAATTTTCAGTGGTGATATATTAATGAATAAAAGATATAATGCACCAGTTATTTTATTTAAAAACTTTTATTATTATTTCTGTTGTGTTAGGCAGCAATGAGAATATTTATGTTAAAGAATTTCAATTTATTTACATTGAATCAGTTTGATTGAAATTATTCAGTAATTTAAAAGAAAGAATTCATTGATTAATAAGTCAACACAGAAAATTTTATTAAAATCAAATAATTCCCTGATTTTTGATAATTTGTTTTATGAACGTAGGTCCTCCATAGAAGGAGAGGTCATGTGGCACTTTCTTCTGGTCATTTATTTTTTTTTTTTTTTGTAAACAAAAGCGCAATCATTTTTTAGAGGGTCTTTTTTCTGCATGTTTTGACCAAAAAGAAAAAGATATTTCATTTAAAACTTTAGGTCAGTTAACTTTGAACCAGATATCTTTGAGAATCTGTGTTATGCCTCAATAATATATCAACACTGAAAATTTCATTAAATTCTGTTAATTCCCTGATTTTTAGTATTTTTTTTCTTTCTTTTGGCGGGGTGACATACAATGCTGAAATTTAGGTCCGTTAAGTTCGATTTAACCTACTTGTTTGTTCCCTTTCATTTGTGATCATACATTGAAAAAACAAGAGTACAAATAATTTTTGACACTCCCTCATATATTTTCAAAATCTTTTTATAATAGAGATTCGGTGTCTGACTGTAACCAAAACTATGTCACTGCTTACGGCACAATACCATCAGGTATTGTGTAAGTTTATCAATGAGTACTTAATTTATTGTCAAAATCATTAATACAATAAATTTAATTTATTAACGATGTCTGCTATGAAAATCTGAGCTAGATTTGCCTCAAAACAGCCCATGTTATTAGGGCATTTAAAATCCTGCAATGTATCTTGTATATCAGTAAGAAATAAAGGTTTACATAATATATGGTATGGTTAATTTACATACTGGTTTTAACAAAACCAGGTTTAATAAATAATTACTTGTTATTGATTTCTAATATCATTCTTTTATTCTCAAACGTATTAAAATCTAATGAATGATTTTATACAGAAACCAATTAAAATATAATTAAAATAAGTGTAATCTTTTTATATGCATTCTTGTTTAATTTCGTTAGTCTTTCTAATTTGATATATTTCATTTCATTAAAACTTAAATACTTACACAAGGAGGCTGCATATTCTTGCTTGTTATACAAATAAGTTTAATCTTTTTATATGTGTTCTTATTTAATTTTGTTAGTCTTTCTAATTTAATATATTTCATTACATTAAAACTTAAATACTCACACCGGATGGGGGGGCATATTCTTGCTTGTTATACAAATGAAAATAATCAAAATAAGTTTAATCTTTTTATATGTGTTCTTATTTAATTTTGTTAGTTTTTCTAATTTAATATATTTCATTACATTAAAACTTAATTAGTTACGCCCGGGGGGGGGGGCATATTCTTGCTAGTTATTTTAATGTCTTTATGATAACTCCAGATTTATTTCATTTATTTATTTTATTTTTTTCCCCCCTACTTCAGGTCGTCGATCGACACGAGCGTCGGAAACAAAGCCCAGTACAGATGGATTCCGTTCGACCTTAACAATCAGCACAAAACGTACTTCTCCGCGGTCAATCAAAACTGTCCTTCCCCGCAAGGACAAAGACAAATCGGCGTCCAAAGATGCAGGCAAGAAAAAAGAGAAAGAGAAAAAGAAAAAATTACCAATGACCCCCACATCGCAACCCACGTCTCACACAAATATCAATGCAGCCACCCCCACAAAGAAAAATCACGACAGCAACAGTTGCGTTTCTGCAAATAGTCCAACTTCAAAACATAACAAACCTGTAAAGAAAGCTTATGTCGTTTTTGTTGGGAATTTGCCTTTTGGTGTTACAAAGGAACAACTTGAAGAACATTTTAGAAAAACTGGTAAGTTTTACTTATATCTATCTATCTATCTATCTATCTATATATATATATATATATATATGAGAGTTTTATAATTTGCTTGAAGCATTGTGTATATATTGGTTAGGAGATTGATTTAGAAGGCTATCGCAATGCAGGTGTAAAGAAGAAAAAAATAATAATACGGTAACAATGATGTTGTGTGTTAACCTGTATTTAATTCTTGAATTTTGAGATATCTCTTTTTCGAAAAGATCACTGGAACTGAAGCAGTCTAGTTATGGCATTTCTTTTTAAATGAATTTTTTTTTTTTTTTTTTTTTGAAATGATGTTATTTTTATATAACTGTATTCTCGTGTTGTATGTTTAAGTGAATGCGGGTTTTTTTTGTACTTGTGCTTTTGTTGTCATGCGCGTGTCCATGAAAATGAGTATTGGTTGTGACGTTATGACTGTATCCTAGCGCGGGATTGCACGTGTGTATGTGCGTATTAAAGAGCGTATTTGTTGTTTTAAGAATTAAATACAGGTTAACACACAACACCATTGTTACCGTATTATTATTTTTCTTTTACACCTCCATTGTGATAGCCTTCTAAATCAACCTCCTAACCATATATTATATATATATATATATATATATATATATATATATAATCCTTAACTTGTTCCTCGTAAATTCCTACCATAAAATAAACTGAACCTTCATTTTATGTCCGTGTTTTTGCAATAAATGTTTTATTTTTCTTGCACCCGTTATTTTACAATACTGAATATATTTTCTTTATTTAAAAACATTTATTGCAAAAACACGGACATAAAATGAAGGTTCAGTTTATTTTATGGTAGGAATTTACGAGGAACAAGTTGAAGATTACATTTATTTATATATATATATATATATATATATATATATATAAGTTTGGTATGTATGTTGTACTTTATATATTTGTCATATCCTGAGATGTAGGAATAACAAATTATGGTTATTTCCTAGTTGAGTAACATGATATTACAGGGTGACCCAGAAAAAAAAACAGACCCAAATTATTTATTTATTTATTTCCCATTAAACTAACTCTAACCCTACCCCCCCCCCCCTAGTTGAGTAACATAATATTACAGGGTGACCCAAAAAAACAGAACCCACAAATTTTGTAATAAAACTGTTAGGGTTAGTTTAATGGGAAAACTGTTAGGGTAGTTTAATGGGAAAATAAATAAATAATTTTGGTTCTGTTTTTTTCTGGGTCACCCTGTAATATCATGTTACTCAACTAGGAAATAACCCAAATGATAATAAAAACAGTGAAATATGTTTAACCTATAACAATATCTGTTTTATTTATTCTGAGGGAATACAGTGGGATGGTTTTGGATAGAATTTAACAGTGTATGTATCATGTGTGTGGTCACACATGGGCCAGTCTTTGTCTGCCTGACTCTCTACTTGTCAGTTTTCTTTCTCACTGCTGGTCAGTGAGTATATTTGGTGTAGAATCATTGGTGGAGATAACTCTCCCTAACAATATTTCTATTGGAGGTGTGTGGTGTAATGGTTAGAGTCATAGGAAATGGGGTAATCTTGAACTTTAAGTGACTAAATGATAAAATTGTACTTGCACATTATTTAAAATGAACTTAATTGTTATTAAAAAGTCATTTTATGATATTTTAGAGTTAAAAACATGCACTAAAATGGATTTGAAAAGCATTGTTTTCTCCATGAAAATTACGTTGAATCAAAGATGGCTGCCATTGTTTACAGGCTTCTTCTCAGAAAAAGAACAAAGGGACTTAAGTCCTTTTAAGACTTAAATGAGAGTTAACTCTCAAAGCAATGAGAGTTAAGTCACTTCTTTTTCCGAGAAGAAGCTTGTAAACAATGGCAGCCATCTTTGATTCAACATTATTTAATCGTCCCTTCCCCCACCCCTGGGACGACAAACAGAAGAAGATAAAAATCACCCTTTTTTTTCGTCTGGGCCTTGGTCGGAGGCAGACCTGGGGGTCGCACAGTGACATGTCTAGGCTAGCAACGAACAGCGCGCATTAACGTGATTTGCGATAGAACAGCTTGACCTTACATTACTCTCTCACTCTCCTTCTTTTTGAAAGAAATAAACAGCCCCATTTTGACTATACGACTTGCGTATGTTGTTTCTCTGAGCTACAACGGCTACTACTACTAACAAATACTACTATAACTTTACCTTGGCCCCTACGCAACAGTGGCTTAATGGTTATCGTCATGGGAAATGGAGTTGGCATCTCAAGTTCAAATCTTGGATGAGACTGTTTGCATTAAGGTCCTTAATTGTGGTCCATTCCTTCTCTCCCTACCCCACCCCCTACGGGTAAATAGTAGAGCAGGCTGGGTTCTTAAGCCTTGGTAAGACAACCGGTCTAGGAGAAAGAAAACTGAATTCAAACCAGCTTACTCAGCTGAAAAATTGACCTTAAGTCACATCCTACTTATGAAGGAGGGGTTGGGTAAATATCTAAAATCTATACAATTTAAATATTGTTTTT
The DNA here is from genome assembly GCA_023376005.1 of Doryteuthis pealeii. Taxonomy (NCBI): domain Eukaryota; kingdom Metazoa; phylum Mollusca; class Cephalopoda; order Myopsida; family Loliginidae; genus Doryteuthis; species Doryteuthis pealeii. Next base: position 17,926,761 of record CM042173.1, read on the forward strand.
TTGTTTTTGTTTTTATATTATCTTTATAATTTTCTTTTATCAGGAGGAGTAAAAGCAATCCGAATTCCTAAGGAGAAAGGTACAGACAAAGGAAGAGGATTTGCATATATTGAATTTAAAGACAGAATCAGTCACAAGGTAAATATTGGTTTATTGATATTAACAGCATATCAACCCGTCTGGGGTCATGTCATACCTAACGGTTAGGAAGTAATATATGTTGTGTATTTATATTTATACTTTTTCAGTAATTGATTTTAACAATGTGTTAGCACCATTGGGGATTATGTTGTATGGTATTGATTAAGTTCATGTCTATATTCTATGGTATAATTCTATTTCCCTCAAAAAGGACAGAATGTCCTCCATGTTGATATTTTTAAATAGATCTTTCATATTGTTTGCATTAAAATAACGGTTTGTGATGTGAGCAAAAACCCTGCATTCTATGAATAAGTGTTTAACAGTCAAAGGTGTTTGACATGTTTCACACTGTGGTTGTTTATCTTTTTTGAGTATATAGGAGTGCATTGGTCTTGTGTGACCAATGCGTAATTGGGACACAATGACTTGTTCCTTTCTAGACTTTCTTAAAGCTGATCCCCAGCCTCCCAAAGTGGGTTTGATTAGGAAGAGTTTATTGTGAATGTTGTTATTCCAGCGTTGTTGCTATTTTGTATGAAGGAATCTATTAATTTTAGGTTTCAAGTCAGTATATGGAATCTTGAATGTGTCGGGGATCAAATTTAGCTGCAGAGTCAGCTCTTTTATTCCCGCTCAACTCCAATATGGCTAGGGATCCAGCATATCATAATCTCCTTAGAGTTAGACATTAAGTCTAATCTATTCAGGAGCTTAATGATGAGAGGGTCTTCCAGTTTGTTTTTTTTTTTTCTTAATGATAGTAGGACAGAGAGCGAGTCTGAGAAGATGATATATTTTTTGTAGTTATTTTCAGAGATGATATCAAATGCTAGATCTATTGCACGGGCTTCAGCTGAAAGAAATGGAATTTTCATTTGGGAGAGCTTTTCTCATAATTTTTTTTATTCAAAATAGCTGCACATGAGTAGGAAAAAAATAAATAAATAAAATAAAAAAACTTTTCTTAATTGAAGAAATTGACGGCTGTTATATATATATTTTGTCGAGAAATAAAGTTTGGTTTATTTAATTAATGGCATATCAACTCCTTATGGGTTATTTAATGCTGAAATTTTATTCCTTTATTGTTGTCTGTACAACATTTCGGCTGAAAGACATAGCATAGTGGATATAGGCGTTGAGTTAATACAGTTCAAAGTGACAGTTATCTCTAGGCTGCAGGTTCAATCCTGGTCAAGGGCAACAGTAACATAGAATAATAATTAAAACACAGCTTAACACTTGTACCTAGTCATGGTTAGCGGAATGAGAACAGTATATCCCCCTGTGGATTGAATAAAAGGTTGGTTCAAACTTCAGTGAAGGTTTCCGAATTAGACAAGAAATACCTGAAGAAAGCCAAAACGTTGTACAGATAACAATGAAGATGAGGACAATAGTCCGAATAATCTAAATAATCAAGCCTCATCTCAAAAATTTTATTTGTTTGTAAATGTTGCCCCCTCATCTGGGGCTGTAGAATACACTGCACCTCTACAGAGGGGTGAACCCCCCCCCCCCCGTGAGGTCACCTAGTGGCTGTGGGTGGTGACCTGTGATGCTTAAGGACAGAATCCTGGTGGCTGAGTATATGATTGTCCCGATCCTATTGCCCTTATGGCACCCCCCCCCCCCAATCTTTTTTATCATAGAAGGTGGGTCGCTCTGGGGGTTGACAGGTCTTTAAAATCAGTTTTCTTGAGATGAATAATTAAATGTTTTAAGATTCTTTGAGGAGGCAGATGATTGAATGAACAGAATTTTGTTGGGGTGTGAGGGTCACATTACCTCTGTTGGCAGGGGACGGGTTACGTTAAGTCTTGGTGGTGGGAAGAGTCTGTTGGTGATGTGGGGGCAGGATAAAATGATTTGAAAGAAATTGGGGGGGAAGATCTCTTGGCCCATGAAACTTAATTAGATTTTTTTTTTTTTTTTTTTTGTCTTTTATAAGTTGAAATGATCTTTTTTTTTCCTACTTATTTTATTCCCCAACCAAATATTATTTTTTCTTTTTTTCTTTCCACAGATTGGTTTACGATTACACCACACTCACTTGGGCGGACGACAAATCAACGTAGAATTCACATCGATCGGTGGGAAAAATCCCAAAAGACTGGAAAAATTAAAACAGAAGAATTTGAAATTGAGTAAAATGAAAAAGGATTATTTCCCTTCATTTTGATACAATTCAGATAAAATGTTTGTTTTTTTTTAAGTTTTTTTTTATTTTTCAAAAATGACAATAATCCTTTGGGTGAGGGCAAAGGGGAGGGGGGATTGACCAATTTTTGACTGAACTGTAAGTTATACACTTTCATCTCTTGACTCTGGAGATCTCTTGCTCTTTGCAGCACCTACATTGAATATGCACACACACACACACACACACACTGTGATGCATGGACTCTGCAGTTAAAATAATGGAGAGTGGATAGATGACATCATGGCCGACAACCTACAAAATTAATTTTTGTATTAATGATAAAATAATCAGACCACAATTGAATTTAATAGATTTTTTTTGTTTTGTTTTTTTCTTCCCTGGCAGGGGAGGGCATGAACAATAGATTTTTTTTTTATTTAAAATTTGTTTTTTTTCCCTCAGGGGAGGGCTAGAACCACTCCCAGGTTTGTATCTACCACAATAGAATTTTATAGGAATTGGGGGGTGGGGTGGGGGCTAAAACTCCTCCCCCTCCCCTCCCCTCAGGTTTGTATTAAGGATAAAATAATTAGACCACAACTGAATTTGATAGAATTTTTTAATTTTATTTATGATCAAGTTTGTATTAAGGATGATATGATTAAACCACAATTGAATTTAATAGAAAATTGGGAGGGGGGGCTAGAATCCCCTCACGTTAATATTAAGGATTAAATGATTCAACAGACCCCCCACCCCCCCAATTGAATTTAAGACCATTTTATTTATCTATGACCGAGGGTGAGGGGAGTAGATTCCATGAAATACACCTGCAACTCAGGTGTAAATCTCTCTCTCTCAACTTGAATTTTGTCTATTAAATATTTTTTTTTATGTTATTATTTTATATCTTAAGATAATGCAGGCTTTCCCATCTTTTATTAGAAATGAGAAAATATTTGACTTCTTCTCATTGGGCACTGCAAGTTTTGTAATAGTTATTGAGTTTGATTCTCACTGGGTGCCCTTTACTTCTGACCATGATTATTTATTTATTTATTGATCTACTAGGAAAAAAGAAGAGTAAGTTTAATGGGAAAATAATGGGTAGATTAAAAAAAGTCCTATACCATCTCATTCCACTCAGTTGGAAGTCATATTCATTTTAACTAATCAGCCCCAAACAATAGCCTTTGTTTAAATTTAATATTAAACATATGTAGAAATCTTTGATTTAAGTGAAATAATAGGTAACTTTAGATGCAAAGGTCATTTTTAGCCTTTTTTTTTATATATCCTTATAGGAATGCTCTGGACTTAGAAAAATCTCAACAGGATGTTAAGAGTTAATTAACAGATAAAATTAATTCAGAGTGGTTCCCCTTTTTTTAGGTTGGAGGAAATAACCACTAATGACTTTTTATCTTTTTTTCTTAGTGGCATAACTCAAGAGAGAATAAAGGAAGAATTTCTCTCTCTCTACAAATTCTTCGATTGGTGCCTTTTCAATAATTTTTTTTAAAAGCTCTTTCCAAATCGATTGTAACCAAACAAAATATTCCATTATAAACTCATCGAATGATTCCGTAGAGTTTAATTCTTTTCCACATCACAACACACAATTCATGATATATGCAAATTTCATGCAAATTACTCAAAAGTGAAATTTGGGCACGTCTTCACATTTTTGACAAGATGACATGAATGATTCCGTAGAGTTTAATTCTTTTCCACATCACAACACACAATTCATGATATATGCAAATTTCATGCAAATTACTCAAAAGTGAAATTTAGGCACGTCTTCGCATTTTTGACAGGGTGACATGTCAGTAACAACACCTCCACCAGAAGCTTTAACATTAGTTTTAATATCACAAATTATGTCCTATTATAACTGTATCTTTTATTTGTTTTTGATTTTTAAATACAAATAAAAATGTAGAATAAATTTTTTTAAATTATTTGGTATATATCATATTTGCTTATTAACTTTAAGAATCTAATAAGAATGTTCTCTGGGGGGCGCAGTTAAATCCAACGCTTTTACTCTCCCAACTGACCAAGTGTTCAGTCTGAAACAATCTCTCCCAGCAATGCTGCACTCTTCTCACCAACACTATCAAAATATCTTTTCTCTCGTCCACTCATCGCAACAGCCAAAATGCTACTGCAAGCTTTCCCCCTGGTTTGTGAGGGCTGGTCAATAAATACACAATTACAGTGTTCATCCGGGCTGGTTTCTCTCGTTTAAAGTTTAAAGAGGCGTGGGTTGTGTATATTGCTAAGATCTCTGTCCCCAAATATTCCTGTTAGTGGCTGATGGTCTGTCACTACTATTACATTTGGGCAACCCATAATAAATATGCAGCATTTTTCTAGTGTGCATGTGATTGCAGCTGCTTCGCCCTCAATGGGGGCATATCGGTGCTCTGTATCAGTGCAAAATCTGCTGCCTGCAAATACAATGCGCCATCCATCAGGGCAACACACCGGGGCCTTCTCCGTGGGGCATGCGCAGTGCCTCTGTAATAAAAAGAAGCCCATACCTTCTTTGCTCCAGTCTGGAGCCAGGCAGGTCACTCTGTTGGTGTCAAAAGTGGTTGTTAATTGTTATTCTGTGTTACTCTCACCCTTAGCCAGGATTGAACCAGCAGTCTAGAAATGACTGTTACAGATTGTTAACTATTGGACAGTGGAACAGTCAAATACCCCCTCAGCTTAATGGACTCTTCCTGGCAGTAGTGGCAGTAATTATTTAAGCTGGTTATAGTGGGTTCATAAAAGGAACTAGTAACTGCATGGTTATGCTGCAACATTTGAACTTATCAGTGGTAACACCCTTTTTCACTAAATCCACAATGATTTGCTTGGATTGGTGAAATGCTTTCTCAAAATTTTTGTTCCAAGCAAAGTGTGTATTTTGTTTTACAAGGTCTCGGAATGGTAGCATTATTGGGCTTAAGGAACATGCCCAAGCTATTTGGTTCACTAGCCCGAACCAAGACCTTGCATCAGTGATATTCTTTGGGATCGGGAAGCTGGAAATTGCATTCAGCAAAGTTTCAGAAGGGGTCACTCCTGATGGTGTTATTTGAAGGCCCCCAAACTGAACAGTATCCTGGCAAAATTGGAATTTATCTTTGTTAATGACAATTCCATTTTTCTCACATAGTGACAAGTAATCGAGGGTATGGTAGAATGCCTCCTCTATGCTTCTGTCAAAGAGTAAAGTGTCGTTTTACTTTATGAGGGTTGTCTCTGATTATTTCGTCGTACCTACATGTGTAGGCGTCGCCGGAGGCTAAGTATCCTTGGGGCATCCTGAGATACATAAAATGACCCCACTCCGTGATAAAGGTTGTAAGTGGTTGTGATTCATCATCCAGGAGCATTGAATGGTAACCATCCACGGCATCCAGGACATTCTTTTTTGTGTTTGGTGGTACCTGTAATGCAAGTTGGAATGGCGAGCTAGTGTGGTGTGTCTCTCGTTTGCATTGGGAGTTTAGATGCTGGTAGTCTACTTACTGTCCTTCTTGGTCTACCATTTTTTTTAGCGGTGATAACCATAGTGCTACACCAATCGGTAGGGGTACCAATTGGTACTGGGATAATGATGTCTCTTTTGACATCTTCCAAAAGGGCTTGTCGTACTTGCTCCTTATAGTGGTATGGTACCGGAATGGGGTTATGTCTGGCTTTGGGGGTTGAATCTTCCTTGAGGTGAATGTGGGCTGGAGGGCCAGACATTGCAAGAAACTCTCCGCTATTGTTGAACACTGTTGTGGCGAATCGGTCTAACAGCCATTGTTTGAGTTTTTCTACATTTTCACTGGTTGGTGAAAATGGAAGGGTCTTGGGATAATCTGATTGTATTTTATGGGCCGGTAGGTTTGGTTTGTGATGTCGGGAATCTGGGAGTACATTTTCGCACGTTACTGAATTGATTGCAGAGTATGGTGGTATTGTCATGGGTTTGGGAAAGCACGGTGGTAAAATACCCACATCTATGCAGGCTGTCTTGCTGAAATATATCACTTGTATTTTTCTACATATGTACAGTGCCTGTTTTGTAGTCCTTACCCCAATCGTGAATTTGAAGGGCAGCCAACCTTCACACACCAACGAAAACCCCCCTACTGCATGCACCTTTTTGTTTGAAGGGACTGAGAGTCCCATGTGCCATGAGTGTTTTGGCCCACCAAGGCATATTGATGCACCACTGTCAGGGTATATTTTGAGCCTGGTAGAAACGGGCGGCAGGAATATTCCTGGCTTGTCTTTGATGTGGGGTCAGTGTTGCTTCCACCTCTTTGCGGTCATTATTGTTGCACGGCTTATAGGTGTCATTTGCTGGGTCAAACATCACATGTGCAATGAGAGCGTCCATAGTGGCTCCTTCATCCTTGAAACACCTTACGGTGCCTCGTTCATTTTCACCCTTTGACTGGCAAACCTTTGCAAAGTGGTTTTGCTTGCCACATGCGTTACATGTTTGACCCCATGTAGCACATCTTTGTGGTTGGTCACCTATTCCAGTTCCACCATGCTGGTAGCTACCACAACCTCGGCACGCATTACGTTGCGTTCCTATGATATTTTCTACTTGATTGTGTCTGATTTCCGAACGGGCTGTATTTTGGGCCTGCCTCTGTCGGCGATAAGCTGATGTTTGCAGTCTTGCTACATCTGTGACACCGGACATTTTATTCTGGTCTCGCAGGACATTTCAAATGCTCTGCATGGCTTTACATTATCGTCTAATGTCTTCAGCAATCCTGCCTTAGCCAGCATGTCCGTTTGTAGCACATCATTGGCTATACCCCGGATAAACTGATCCTTGATGTATGTACTGGATAGGTCATGATCGCAGTTGGGCATATGAAGTTGCAGTCCTGTGCTCCTGACCGTAGCCGGATCAAATAATCCTGTATGGATTCGTCTTCATTCTGCAGAATGGTTGAGAATGATATTCTGTGGTACCATAGGATTCGCTCTTTGTGTGACCAATTGTCTCTACTATCTCTAGCAGCTGGTCTGGTCGGTGCGTGAAGAATTTGGGGTGGGTGTTGATTATAGCATTCTGGACAGACTCGTCCGCACAATTGTACAACTGGATGCTGGTCTGGGATGTCGGCAGCATATCTGTCATCTTTGTGAACACTTCCCAATCAATTCGGAATTTCCTGAATATTTTGGGGGTCATCTCAAAGTGAAGTTGGGGAAGCTTGGCTGGCGTACCTTAGCATAAACTGTCTGGGTAAAGGTCTCCTTAGCTTGCTTAAGGATAGACAGGGTTTCTCCCATTGCCATGATTCCCAACTCTTTAAGCATGACCCGATCCATCATCTTGAGGTTCTCTTTGTCAGCTTCTCGCTTGCGAATGTTGTATCATAGCTTCTGGCTGAGTCGGAAGAGATCCCCGCTTTGACAAAATATTCTTCCCAATCTTCAGTTTTAGATCCTGTTCGCAGCGCCATGTTGGATTTTGTGTCAAGTATTCAGCCTCTGTTACAAGTTGAATGTATTTGATGTGTGACGGCTGCATCCGACTCCACGAAACAAACACAAGCTTGTGCCATTATTTATTCACAAGAAATCGCGTACAAGGATACAGCCCGAACACACACCTGGGCCAATGCCCGACGTTTTATTTTGGGGGGAACGCCGGGTACAAACCTGGTCATGCTGTTAAACTTGTATTTCTATCTTTAGCTAGTCTCATTTTCGCCGACCGATCCATACCAATAAATATCGTTGTCCATCGCCCTCCACTTTACTGCTTTCACCAAAAGATTCACTAGCACTCTATGAATGAAACCCTACTTAAGCCCAGATGGTATAAACAAAAAAGCTGGTAAATTTATTTTACAAATAAATTTAAACAAAAACCATTGATATAGGGTGGGAGTCGAGGGGCCAAAACAACAAAAAGTCCCCAACATAAGACAAGAAACTAAACAAAACTTGAGGACCCATTGGTTGCCCCCCTTTCCCTCATCTGAGAAATAGTTGGACCGCTGTCTTCCGGAAGGCCCGAAAGCAAGCTTGGTTCAGGTTCCCTAAGCGCAGGGGAGTGGGTTGTCCTTTAATTATGCGTGTAGGGTTAAGAAAAAAGATTTTTTTGGGAGTTTGATATTTGGGGGTTTTATTGGGGATTTGGATTCTAGTCCAAAGTTGGTATGACTCTCCAGAAAAACAAAAATACTATTGGGTTCAGGCTGCCTTGCGTAAGAAAAAAATTATTTGGGCTAGGAGTTCCTGGATTATGTTCTGGGGCTGAAAAAAAACTGCAACATTTGTTCAATTCGCTACACCTAACTAAGAAGAAAGGATCTCTCTCTT